>KZ559496.1:142124-490963 GCA_002850765.1 Aspergillus taichungensis | reverse complement strand
AGTGTGGACGAGTAGAAACTAGACTGAATAGTATACTCAGTAGTGACTGTGTTATTGAACGCGACTAACTAAACTGTAGATACATGGTGAATGAGTGTTCTTATATATCCTGTCCTGGCTACTCCTTTGGTGACTCCCCTGGGGTCACTTCTAGAGTCGCTCCTATCATATGTCTTCCTGGCGTATACTCCTTGGGCTACTCCTCTGGGGTAGCTGCGGGAGTGGGTGATCACGTGACCTGTACCTTCGTGGCCGCAAGGATCTCGATCCTTTGGCCATTGATTGGTGTTGGACTTCTGCCTGGCTGTGCCGCCTTCGTGGGGTATTAACCTCGTTGGGTTTCCGTAACATTTTCTAATTAATCACAGGCTGTTTCTAGTTATCTTAAACAGAACCCTGCCCTCTTCAAACACATGGTTCCATAACACCCACTTATTAGGGTTATTAAAACAATACTAAATTAAATCCAGGCTGGGTAGACTGTATTACTGCTATTGGATAGAAAGATATAGATCAATCTCAGGAGAGACAGGACTATTTTATAGTATTAAATTAAAAACTATAACCCATGTAGGTGGGTGCTTTTATTACCTGGAATACGCCTATTAGACGCGCCGAATCACACTCTATTTATGATGAGCCATGGCATTAACTATATGATTTTGCTGATCACTGGTTGAACTCACAACAAACAAGCTTCCCTCTCCATAAAACACCTCTACTGAATTGATTCATGGAGTTAATTTAAGTGCGATTTAAAAGTACCATGGTAGACGCTGTAGACTTTTTCTGGGGTGTTGGTAAGTCCGAGGTATTTGGTCGGGTTCTGCGTAAATTTGGATGGCGACTCTTCCCCTTGAATGAGACCTCATTTCTATGCTCTTGGTCCCCGTCGTCGGACTGTGATCTCCCACCCACACTGATGGCAGGCTTTCTTAACCCGCTACCAATTTCAGTGTGAGTTTCAGGGTTCGGCGTGCTGGATGCGGGAACTTGGTGATCAACAGCCCTCGAAGATAGAGGTATCTCGTCAGACCAGATCATGCCCGCGTAGAATGGAGATGGAGAATCATCTCCGTCGCATAATAGTTGTGGAAACAGGACTAGCGTCGGCGAAGGAGATTTTTGACTTTGAAAGCCTTGAGTATACTTGTCGTTATACCGCCAACCACGGGGGTAGGCCGTCAGGTCAGAAGTTGCTAAGACCAACTTGGGGTGTTTTCGAAGAGAATTCCACACATTTGTTGCCGAATTGAGGAAGGAACGAAGTTCCACTTCGAAGTCCTGCAATTTCTGAGGTTGCAAAAGCGCGCCAATCTCTGTAGAAAGATCTGCAACGACGGTGTTTATAATGTCAGCGCGTAGCCTGTCTTCCTCCGCCTTGAAGGCAGTAACAAGAAACGAGCGTAACATAGCCTTCTGGCTCGGCCAAAGGTCTCTTGAAATCCGAAGTGCGTCTCCCACAGTCCTGCGCCCTGTTGGTGAGGGTAGACATGTAGGAGTGAATATGTCCTCAGACAAGCGGTGCGCGATGCTGGCTTGTGCCAGCAGTACACGAGGATACGCCAACCCAAGGTGCGAGAAAGAACTCATTCCATGCCAAAGTGGACCAAGGGTTTTTGCTTGTGGGCTATTATATGCTTCGGAATAACTTGCATGCTGTAATAAAATTAGCTAGTGAAACCAGCTGTGTGGTTATTCCGACAGCATACCGAATCGTAAATAGTCGAGGGTGAGTCAAAAAATTTCGTGCACAGGTCTGTGAGACACATCTCAATCTCTTGAAAATCCCTGAAGGCCCTGCTCATATGAATGTCAGTGTGGAGATTATCCCAGAATATAGCGTGGCTTGTCTTACACAGAATATTCAACTTCTTCCACTCCGGTGTCAGCTGCAAGTTCCTTAAATCGATGTTCGGCATCTTTCAGGTTCACTCTGAGCTTATCATGGGAAATTTTCTCTTTCTCAAGATCACTTTTAATTTTCATCAACCTATTCTCCGCCTTTTCAACTTTCTCGTGTAGTTCCTTCTCCCTCTTCTTTATCATTGTGTTGTTCCCATTGCCTAAATTTTGAATTTCAAGCTTCAACTGCGCCTTCTCAGCTCCCCAATCACAACAGATCTCGCGAAATTTCTTATCGAGCTCGTTATTCTTCATCTTTTCCTCGTCTAATTGCGTCTTTTGCGTAGCGACAGTTGCGTTTGCACTGTCTAACTGCTGCTGCAGTGTTTTGATACGGCTCTCCAACTCGTCAACTGTTGTTATCTTCCCGCTAGCCTGCAATTCCTTTATTGTCGTACCTAAGTTATTCAGCAGAACTTGAAGACTTTTCTCTTTCTTGTTGGTTGCCATGTCGACTCTGTTGTTAACTCTGTGCTTCAGCTTTCAGTGCCCATTGCCGGCGGGCTTGAGATACATTCTTAAGTTAAGGCTCACCGCTAGTTGACTGGCATGCTTCAAATCATCAGAAGCAAGGTTAACAGCACCCGATGTTTTAGTAATTCGGTACGGTAAGGGGAAGCATAATCAACACCTTGAGATTCACGAGGGCTGCAGATTTTGCTCACGTTACATAATATTTTACCCTGTTTCCTAACATACTGCTCGTGCATTGCTGTCTGCTTGACACAGGCCTGCTATTCTGTTATTTGTTGAATTCATGTCTGTAAATCATCCTGCAACGCATCAAGTGTCCTTGTTGATGGCTTGTAAGTCCACCTAGAGAATTTGAATATGTTGAACAACTGTTATATCCTGATGCATCTTGGACAGGTTTATTCCAGCGTCCAGGCTCCGGAAGATCAGTTCAGCATCCTGTGGTATACAATGAACTGCAGAGTGACAAATACTGGCACAAGTATAAAGAATATCTCTTCTTTCTACTTCATTAACCACTGCTAATAGTAGTGTTAACTTGTCCGGTCAATTTAATATAGCTCGACACCAGGAATGCAACTCCAGTGACTTTGGCTCAATCCAGCCATACTTCTCTAGAAGTGATTAGCATTAATACTAGCTGATATTTGTAGTAATTTATACAGGTAACACATACATATCAATTAACAATAAGCCAGTGATATTCAACAGACCTGTTATAACCTGGCCTTCCTGGCCAGCAGTCAATGGCAGGTAGATTAGACCTTTAGCTTTAACCTGGCCTGGCTGTGACAGTAATTAGAATTCTATAACTAATAGTGAACAGTCAGGCTACCCACTCTACTCCCTCTATCAAATAAATACCCCATCACTCATAACCGTAGGGTTATCAAAAATTTCTCAGCTATTATGTGACTCAAGCTTACAACCATGAGAAAAGACATTATGAACAAAGAATCAAATGTTATACACTATCACTATAGAAACATTAAGGAATCTTTACAGTGGGTTTAGATGAAACCTAACACTTCTCTCTGTTTGATAGTCACAGTCCAGTATCTATCACGCTTGTTTTTGTACTTTATATCAACATCCACCAGCTTCAACATTGTTTGGTCATTATTTGAAGGTCTGACCGCCAGCTTTCGAGATTATTATATATGCTCCACTGGTGGAGAGGTAGAGCTGTACATACTTACAGGAAATCCTGGATGAACATGATCAGTACAATGACTCACCAGTGGTTGCAATTGAGTTGACAGATTTCTTGCCATGTATCTTTCTGCCGAATTGGCCTCATGAGGATGCTCAATTTCCTGTGTATATATGCTGAAAACCACCCAGTTACAATCTTTAGTTAAAGCAAATTCTAACCACAGCATCTGTATGTACAACAGATCAGGTCTAAGAGAAGCTCCGGGAAGGCCTAGAATATAAGCAGCGAGGAGCTCATGCTGGATCTTCATACCCTCCGCATGAACTGAACCTGGTTTTGAGATCGGGCTTATCTCTGCCAGAATTCAATCTCACTATTGTTAAACATGTAGCAGTACTTGTAATGTACTGTAGCATTATGTCTCCCATGTTGCTATTATCCAATGACAGTTGGCTATCCCCGAATTCATCACTTTCGTAATTGGCGAGGGCTATTATAGTCTTGAAACAAGCTTTAGTATACCTTATAATTGTTTAATGGTCGATTTAATATTTTCATACCTTTGTCATGTTTTTGGTAATTGCGGTACTTTTGCCCCTCAAATTGATTGCTATTGCAAGATGTGACTGCCCTGGGCAGAATACAAAGCCCCTTGGGCTGATTGCTTCACTGCAAGGATTGGAAGTACTTCGCAAACATTTAGCATTATATTGATGACCACCCCCCCTGCTTTCAAGAAGAAATACAAGAAATCCTCGATTTTTTTCTTGATTACTGACCCCATCCATTTTTGACATGCTAATACTGCACTGGTTTTCACAAAACTTATCTTGCTCTTACATCCAATATGACACCGAAACAGAAGAAACAGGCACTCAAAAGTTGATATGAAAAGAAGATCATGACAAGATATCACAGATACTGGAGCAATCGGACCTTTGTCTCTCAATTTACAGCGAGGATGATAAGGAGCAATGCACTAGAAAGTGGAATACCAACATTGGGAGAAGCTTCCAGTGTGCCAACAAGAAGCACAGATTCAAAAAATGATTCAGTGGACGCATTGCTATCACCATCTATTTGTATTTCAAAAAACAAATATAACACCAGGGTATATTATCAGGGGTGTATCCGCTGCAAGGCTATAAGTTGCCTTATTTTGGATGATAAATATCTTGAAAGAGTCGCCTATTAGATCAAAGAATAGAATAAGATTTGGGTGGAGAGGCCGCCTGTATCTAGTTCTAGTAGACGGCCACACAACAGCAAACTGTGCGAGGGTTACATAGCTGGTAAATGTACACAATCAAGGGATGAGGAGTGGATCATGTAAATGGAAAGATTAGGTTCTCCTGATAATCCTTTTTTGGCTTGGTGCTAAACTAAGAGAAGACTGGCTAACTAATGTGTATGAAGCCTGATTGAAGAAGCGACTGATTCGAGGTTCTTCGAGTTATGGATACTATAGGGCTCGACCTTGATTTCAGCAGTCGTGATAAGGAGGAACAACTCTGTATATATGACTAGGAAGAAAAAATATTAATATATGTCTGGCCTCCTGAACTTAATCAAAGGACGCACTCTATGAAAGCATCATTTCATGCAGTCGATATGATACCTTTGATAATGGATGTTAGGGTTTTCTTGATGGCAACTTGCTTGTCATCCTGTCCGCTATTCCAATTATAGTAATTAAGTGTCTATGGGACTGCATTTGCCGATTTGGTGCGGTTGGGTCACATGACATTGATGTTATGTCAGTCTTTAGGAATCAGAGTGAAGGGTTTGCTTTACCTGCTATTCATGGGATTGAATGCTATACTCAGAACACTAGTTACGGATCTGGGTTTGTTAGAAGCATTGGATTCTATCTTTGAATATTCTTCGAAACTCTTATCAGATTCTCTCTTGAGTCTGTGCCACCAATTCTTGTCTGCTGAACAAGGCTGAGAATTCAGTTAAGCCACAAGCAATGTTATTTATTACAAATGTGTTGTGGAGCAAGGAATCGCTACACCATAGCATGCTCGTGGCTTGTCACGACTTGGCATTCTTCTTCTATGGTCACGGATCCAGTCTTGGCTGGCTCCACGGGCAGCATCGGTTGGATTCTATCGAACTAAGAATGGACTGTTTTATCCAAGTCCTATACTTAATATATGGTACAATCAAGCCGCACAGGACCTTAGGCCGCACACGCCCGTATTCCAGATATAAGGGACAGTTTTATATTTCATTTTTTTAACAATCACAAGATATACAATTATAGAACTTGAGTATTTAAGAAATCAATATTTTATATACTATAATTACGTGGTTTCAAAGTTCAAAAGAATTTTTGTCCAAAGTAGTATATAACATTTTATAAGAATTGAGGATATAGTGTATTAGGGTATTAGGGTCATTAGACTCTGACTTGTGCTTTCTAACAGAACTGACACTCTGTTAACATGATGAATTTCCTTTCGATCTTACAATATTATCCTAATCCTCCAGTACTAATCATTTTGAGAAGCCCAACCGCCCGAATAACACTAGGGGACGCGATCTGATCAGGAAATCAGCCTAGACTATCCATAGGTCATAGTTTTGTGAAGCTCATGCTATGGCTTATCATTCTCCTCGGCCAGTTTGCTCCACAACCCCCCCGTTGCCGCCATGGATTTCAATGTCAACCCTAACGCTACGTACGCCACCACCAATTCTAGGAACCCAGCTGCCCGTACCGTGAGGCAAGGAGTTGCAGTAGCGGGTATCAATCCGACTTGATCCACAGCATAAGGACAAATGTGAGTGGGAAGGAATATCATCTATCCGGGCAGCACGAGACGAAAAGTCTTATCTGGATATACTGTACTTGTAATCAATTTTCATTTTTCTTGTTGTCCTGCGATGAAGTCACTACTGTTTGTTTGATAAGCTCATCAACATAATCACAGGTGGTAGGCTCAGCTTCACAGCAAAATTTAATCTATAGGATAAAAAAACACAAGAATAAATTTGATAATGTACGTTCAGGAAAGGTCAGGTTGAACTCCAAGCTGAGCCCCTGGACAACTTCTTTCTCTAGGGACTAGTGTCCCATACACTAGCAAGGGGGTGAGAAAATGACCAAACACTGGGCAACTCTTGCTGGCGTCAGCCCACTTGCTGTCCAGCCAGTCTCCTGGTGGTTGTTCGGGTTCGGGCAAACAATTCCAGGGTGAAAGGAAACTGCACACACTGGTCCACTCACACATATATTTGATAATCCTAGTTTTATCTTTCTCTGGCTGTTGCTTCAGATTTGCTTTCTGCTTGAATACTCTTGGCAGAAGCCTGTCTGCTGTCTAGTTATCTTGTCTAAATGTGTAACATGGAATAACTAATCCACAGGATGCCCTATTACCATACCGTGTAGTGTCTAGGAGACCATTTTGTCAACTTGTTCAAAAAGTACATTCCAATCATGTGGGTGGTATGTATACACACCTGCAGCATGAATCATTATTTAAAAGAAGTGAACCATGGGTACCACCACATTATCACAAGCTGACAAGTCACTATAGTCATGTGATCTGCAGTTACCCCGCAACAGATGTTCTCATAAAGACCTCTTTATCTCTGCCTCTGCTTTTTCCCTTCTTCTCCCCTTCATAGCCATATTCTTCAGGTTCAATGGTCAACATCATCTTGACCTAAGCACGGTCTATCCCCGCCATCTAATATACCATATGATATGATCATATCCCTTCAATTTTTTCAACCTTCTCATACATTTTATATTCTCTGTTCACGACCAGAACTACCATGGAAGATCTAAGAAAATCAGCATCCACGGTGGTTTCTTTTGGACAAAACATTGTTCGAGAATATCCAACCTCCCTAGCTGTTGGTAGCACAGGACTTGCACTGGCTACAGCCCCTATCACTGGCCCTGTAGTATTAGGTGCCGTTGGGTTCAGTGCTACAGGGCCTGTTGCGGCTTCTCTTGCTGCAGCGTGGCAATCTTCACTTGGAGCAGTCCAAGCTGGAAGTCTGTTTGCCAGCTTACAGGGAGCTGCAATGGGAGGCGCTGCTTCAGGGGCATTCACAACAATTTCGAATATTGGGATTGCAATAGTGGGATCCGCGGCAATGGGAACACGATTGATTGATAAAAAAAGAGTTCCAGAGGAGCATGATAATGAATCCTCAAATACAACAGCAAAAAATCACGGTATTCCCACAATGACTTTCAGATTACATGTTGCGCAAGGCTAACATGAATAAAGAAGAAAGTCCGCGACAGATCTCTGATATGGATGAGTCTCTAAACACAGAATTTTCAAGACTGCTTCAGATCGACATGACTTGAATATGGTAACAATGCCTATATCATTGTCCAGTTGACTCCTTTATGTGCTCCCCAAAAATGGTGATCAAATAGGCGCCCATGATCATTCATGGTGGTGTGATATACTCCTGAGGCTTGCTATAGTGACGTTTTTTTGTAGATTTACGGCCTTACTTCTGAGCCTTGCAGTAGTACATACACGTAAGAAGAATACCGTAATCTAGAGGCTTCCGTGTCCAGGCAATGCTTCAACAGGGGCACCTCACTATTGCTTTTCGACGTTCTCTTTGTACAAAGTCTTAAGTCGCTACGCTCTAATTACAGGTATGAACTCGATTTTCGAATAGGTTGCAGATTTCTGCAACTGCGGGGCATTCGTGTTTTCGCACAAGGTCTGGGAATGACTGAAAGAGAATTGGTGGTAAAGCAAATATCCAGAAGTCTAGCATTTAACTACAGAAGACACTGATTACAAATCACACTACCTAAACTCGCTCTGGATTCTGATCGTGTAGTCGGCTGTGATGGCTCTTGCAGTGAAGTATTGTTTGTTGCAATTTGTATCTTCATATATGATCACACAACAAGGTACTCAATTTATTAGGTTGACATACTGCAATGGAACTCAACGTATCAATGGCTAAAGCATTTCCTTCACGTTTATAAAAGCCATCCAATATGATATTCCATTGATTCATATAGCTCTGTAACCCCAAAGTCTATGATACTCACTATTCTACGACTGTTAAGTGCGGCCCTCTTTTATGTTGACTGGCATGTCCCAAATATAGGATTCTTGCCCAGTTAGTGTGGAGTGAAGAAAATATGATTAGTGACATACATCTACAAGGACCGCTGCTCTTGATTTTCCAGTCCAACTCAAACCGCTATTTGCTTATCTGTCTATTCTTGGAAGAAACAGGTTTATTAAGGCCTTATAGACTTTGAAGCATCACCTCTTAGAGAATTAGGAGAATTCAGGAGGGCTACTCTAACATTGGATCTTGGCAATAGTCGACCCTTCCTCAATCTCCAATATATAATCTATACTGAATTAATCACTTGAGGTCAGATTATAATGAAGAAATGATAGATGAATCGTCTCGACATTGATGCTGCCCTAGATTGCAATGCCGTGCACACCCTCGATCATCCAACTCAGCATCTGAAGAATTCAAAATATGAGTAATACCCCACAGCTTATTGTCATAGCAGGCATCAGGATAATCTCAAATCATTCTATTTAGCTCACACCCAGTTTTGCCCTATTTTACTGATAATTAATGAGATCTCTGCGGGGAGCGTCACTTCTTGATATGAGCCCGGTATATTTCGTCCTTTATACAGGGCGGGTCGAAACCTCCTTCCGCCCCCGCAATACAAGCTTATTTCCAAACCCCAATGCCAAGGCGCCTCTATAGAGTATGCAAGTATTCTTTAATTTATTTCTCGATGATATCATATTGTAAAATATATTCCGTATCATTGCGTTATCTTTATTATCCTATACTTCTTAATCGGCACTGATAGACACAAGGTCAACAGATCTATATGGAGGGTTCTACTCGTAGTATTTTGTAATAAATTGATACAAAAATAGTCGGGTAGGCTTTGTTAAGTGCTGCATGAGTTCTATGACCTGAAAATATCGAGATTCACCTACTAATCTAATGTGGCGATTTGCATATTTCGCGTCTTGGCGTTAGGGTTTGGAAATGAAACTTGCCTTGCGGGGGCGGAAGGAGCTTTCGACCCACCCACCCAGTACCATCATAAACAGGAAAGACTTGATATACCAATAAAACCTTCATCAAGAGTGCCACCAGAATACGCACCACAGTCAGATCCCTGAGGTTATAATGGATAGCCACACTACACTTCAAGCTCTAGAATGATTGGGTCAACACGCCCCAGATGCCATGAAAGTTCCTGTTGCGTTCGCTATGACTCTTGGGGCCAGGCATCCATTCGTTCGATACTGACCTTAACGCGGACCTCACCAGGATTTTTTTTTCTCGAGCCATGAGGTAATACTCCACGCGTTCTCGGTTGACTGAGCATCTTTATATCAGTTTACAAATCCAGACTTTGTTGTCCGACACCAGCTACTTTGGCGTTCTTAGTGAGGTTGGTCTTTGGTAGGGCAGTTCTGATGTATTAATCGGCAATGTCTTTGGGTAAAACTTGGGTAAAGCTGCTGTTAACATTCTTAACAATGTCTTCCCCATATTCTGGCCATACCGTAGCGATTTGAACGCAGTTGGCTTTTCTCCGAGGCTGTGGGGTTATAATGTCGGCGTGTTATGGGGGGTTCCCTGCGGCAACTTTCGCCCACATCCTTGGGTATGGGCTGAGTGATTGAGCTTCGATCTGCTTGCGGAGTGCCTGGATTTTGTTCTGCAGTCGGGTATTCTGTTCTTTGGGAGTTTACGGATTTGATTTGATCTCCTGGTTTCTGCATGGGTGGACTGGACGGTCCTGATTTGCTGGAAAATGACTTTCTTTAAGCTGCAAATGAGGCCTGCAATCATCTGGTTTGTGACCAGTTTACCATCTTCTAGGGAGAGAAATCCAATCACTGGATCTGAAGTGACTAAGAGACTCTGTTATTT
Organism: Aspergillus taichungensis; assembly: GCA_002850765.1. NCBI lineage: Eukaryota > Fungi > Ascomycota > Eurotiomycetes > Eurotiales > Aspergillaceae > Aspergillus > Aspergillus taichungensis. The sequence goes on along the minus strand of KZ559496.1, from coordinate 480,501 downwards.
GACTTTTAACTTAATAATTAAATCAACAATCAAATCAGGGAACCTGTTATAAAGTAAAAAAAATAATTAATATCTATTACTGAAATATAATGACTAGAGAAACTATTGGTGAAAGCATTAAAGTGATTTATCTTGACTTGGAATATAATATATTCTTCTTGCATTCTTCTTTTCTTATAGGGTTGTCTATCAACAAGTAGAGAACTCACTGCTGGGACAACATCAGTCCCACACCCCAATGAAACAGCGACCCACCACTCACATGCGGATATACGTGGGTATAGGTGTCTGCATGTTCAAAAGAGAACGATGTAAAGAAGACATGTAGAGACAAAGAGACAGGTATCTACGTGGTTGAATCTGTTGGGTTGATTTATATACAGTAGTGCTAAAAAATGCCTTTGAACTGTAAAATATATATATAGTCTCCTGATATCATGTTCTTCAAGAGATCAGTAATTAATTCTAGTATTAATATCCCCCTACTATTCTCCTATACAATCCTACAATATCACTTCTAGCATTTTACCAAACCCTTCAATGCTGCGTCTCCGAATGCATTATCACATAACACCCCTCCTCCAGAGCCAATCCATTATTGATGCTGCTTCGGACCCAGTCCCAACAATTCCACGTCGCTATTCGTCACCGACCGCGACTCGTAGTTCACGGTGTAGGTCACAGACTTGTTAATATTGTCGCTTCCTGGTGGCATCTTATTATATTGCCCAGCTGTGCCAGACGCATATGTTCGGCGAGTCGTGTTCCCTAGCAGCGCGGGAAACCATTGGCTGATGAGTGCTCGGAAAGCGGGCAGACAGGCACACATAACGGCGATCTGGGTTTCGATTACAGACCAGTGCATAAGAGGGTGAAGTCCAAGGGTTTCATTGGAGCCGGCACGGTGGTTCCAGAAGACGACGGCTCGAATGACGGCGATGATCCAGAGACTAGATAACAGTTAGTGCCACTTAAATAAAGCTTATTTAGAAAAATAAAGGTGAAATGGCGAGCCGTACACAGAGCCCATTAGAAACATCAATGCCACGCTGAGTTTCTTCAGTCGAGGTAATTGCAACTGGAGGACTTCAGATACCGGTACCACGATGATTATAAAGTCGACGATGATGTTCACAAGGCAGTTGACGAGAACGGCGGCCTCAAAATCGATGCAGTACCCAGGCTCCTCTTTTGTCCAACCGGTATACGTTAGGCGAGCTGGCCAACAGCGTAAAGCATCAACCAAAGCCCAGGTGATACCAACAGCGCTGTTGATACCGATGAGCGCGTACGTGAGATAGCGGAATGTGCGTGATTGAAAGATTCGAAGGAGAAAGAGGCATACGGAAATCTTCGCGAGGGAGATCTGGGCCTTGTAGATAACTGCTTCGGCTTGGAAGTACTGTTCTGGTTAGAATTAAACTGGACTGCGGAGACGGGGTCGAACCTGATAGAATGTGGTAATTGTTGGAAAGGGGAGATCCCAGATATTCTTGCCAAACCCGAACCGGATCACTGATCTGTTATTTTTTGTTCTGCAAAAACCAAGATATGGGGAGATAGTCACTCACGGTATAAATGCAACACATATATGGCGACTCCGAGGATCTATAAGGCTCTTAGTACCGTGGAGGTGGATGTTGCAAGGGAAGACTCACATATGCAGCAATGATTGTATAATCATCCCACCCCCATCCACCCGCAAGACCCATTGACTTGGCAATTATTCTCGCGACGAAGAAAAAGGAGGCCAGGATCAGACAAGCGAGAGCTTCGCCGCTGACCACCGGAGGGCCTTTTCGCGGAGTTATCCCGCATTCTTTCTCATATAGGCGTGTCGTGGCTATCGTAATTAGAAAACCCATATGGGGCCATACATGTAGGAGACATACTGAAGAGCTGCTTTGGCGTGCAATTCATTTCAACGCAATCCAGTAGAGCCTTGGGACGTGAGCTACTGCCACAGAAGCACGATGTGGCGTTGCTCATCGAGCAATCGGATGACAAGTCATTGTCACAAGCAATCTAGTACTTGCTTATTAGCCACAGCCAGTTGTTTTGGGACATATCCATACCGCACAAGAAGGGAGGGCAGTCGCATCCGAGGGTGCGCCATAAACCTTAATAACACGCAGAGACAAGAGCGCAAAAATGAAACAATGAGCCCTCATAATGGCAACGGGTGGGTTCATGAAGGATGTAAGGTCTATCCTGTTTTCCGGGGGAATCTCTTTTAAACCATATTGTAAAAGCTAAATCCAACTAATTCTCGCGTGGTGAGAACCCAGCTAGGGTCTCTTTCAATTTACCAGCCCCTACAGTGGGTCCTTGGATCGCGAAGCACGGCCATGTTGTTGATGGTTGCTAGTCAGAGACATCTTTGCTAATGAATAAACTGTAACCATGGTTTCATGCGCCCAGATACTGGTCCGTGTAACTAGTGGCCATAGATATCGATCGCCAAGAAAAAGCCAGTCTTTAGGGCATCTTAGATTGGTGGCTGCATGCAAGCTTATTAGAACGGGATTAGTGTTGGCCCCACAAGATCGGAACCATTCATTACCAATACCTACTGTATGACTAGGGCCTTCAGAAACATCCCGAGAATTGGTGAGCTTCGCACTGCTACAGCGCTACTAGAAAAACATGGAAAAAATCCACTGTCTGAAAAGAAAGCGGTACGTGGGTATAGGTTTGATTGCCGAACTGGTCAGCTGTATACACTAGACAGCGTGCATAAAGGTCATGATCACCTAGTAATACTATATCTGAGACTCGCTTGCTGAGCTATTCAAATATGGAACTCTTCAGCCGGGAAAGCTGCAGATCCCGTTCCTACTTCGTCTTGGGCCCGGGTTTTTTTTTTTTTTTTTTTCCTTTTATTTATTTATTTTTTTTTTTTAATTGACATAAGAGACAGGATGATGTGGAGGCGTAACCGCCACCTTCTAGTTGAGCATGATTCGTATAGTCCCCGGAGCTGGTCCCTCTCTAGGGGTCTCAGTGGAGTCTGAGATTGCAAAATTTGGCGCACTGACTCGTGACGCACGAGTTGCACAAAAGGCTTTCGTCAAGTAACAATCATGTATTCTTTTCTAAGTTGTTGTTTGAAATCAAAGGTCCTGACAGCAGCTAGTGTTTCTCATGAGTATCTTTGCAATCGAAAATAGTTTGATTGGTCCTTTAACAATATTTTGAATTAGTCTAGAAAACTACAGAGTACATCATTACATGGGAAACAGTACATGGGGATAGGGAGCTTGGTTCAGATTAGCGTATCAAGATTCAAGGCGCCCAGTAACTGGTTCCATGGAGCAGACTGCGGGCCCTTGCGGTAAACCATGGTCGCTCCGATAAATTCGTCTGGCGGTTTTCTACAATTCCTTTCAGGGTCCTCTGTATGCATATCACCATCATCAAATACAATCTTTGTCTTGGGACATAGGTTGTTATACTCATATAAGGATATATGATAATTGTTCCAGAATTTTCTAGTGGTAAAAATGCACACAAAAAAAACAATAAAATCTACATGAGTGGGATAGACATCAAACCTTTTTTGTTTCTGCTCGCTGGGTAGTCTCCGGCCCTGAAGTGTACGCATACTAGGCTAATCATTCTCCTTACTGCGCGCGGAGCAACAAGAATTCAACAGGGTCGTAACTGGCATAGCCTGCAGCACAGTAGCCACGTGGAAAGCTACGTCACAAGTATTTCATAAGATATCAGTGATTGAAGCGGGGTCTGCCATCTGGATTAGCATCCATCCACTGATATGAATGGGAGATGATCACTTCCAGGAGCAAAAGATAGGCATCAACTCCATAAATGATATCATAAGATAATTTCTTTCGAGTCCATGTTGGCCTCTCTTCTATATTGCACAACAACACTGTACTAAGTGACTATGTTCTGATGAACAATAATTGTGACTAGATTGGATACAGTACAACAAACATTGAAAGCTCTACAAGCCAGACCCGTGGACCCCAAAAGAGATTACATCTAGCTCTTCAATTTTTATGTATCTTCCCGTGCTTGGAAGTCATTTCCCACGTGATTGTCTCGAATGAAGGGTGAAGACTGTGGAGGAACAGCCAATGTTTCAACCATAGAGTCCAAGGTTCTACCTGGGACTCGGTTGGAGTGTATGTGGTCTCATCAATTCCCAAGAGATTTTCGAAACTGCCTGACCATAATAACTCCATTTTTGCTCTTGATCATAACAGATGTGTTGGTGCGCCCGGTGCTTGTCGGGGTGATTGGAGATTATCCGCGGGTGTTGGTTGCCAGAAGCGATTCGGGCGAAACCCTTCGCCGGAAATGTCTTCCGCCAGTTCATTGTCACCAATGAACTCGGCTTTTGGTATACTGCGTAACTGCCGAGGGTCAATTGCAGACGTCAGATCCCTGGCACATCCATAAAAACCTTCAGACATGGTGAAACACTGCCATGGGGCAGGGTGGTTTCCCGGGCACGTCCGAGTCCACTTTTGGTCGGCTTCGGCTCGGTGCACAAGCACAACCACTATAAACCCTACGCTTACGAGTCAACCCTCGGGCATATCAATAAGTTGATGACCCCGCTTTTTCTCTTGTGGAAAGATTTACCGCTCCACCAAAAGGTGCCGTGACACGCTAATGAGTGGTCTCAAGTAATTTATCTCTCCTTCTTGGGGTTTGCAGCATCTCTCATATCCCATACAAAAGCCTACAGACCCCAGTAAGTTCCCACCATCCCAATAATCATCATACTATATTTACTAAGTTGCATCAAGAGCTGAGATGTTTAGTGTTTCCTTTGATCTGACCAGTTTCCTGGGACAAATCTTTATTCGGCATGATCGTTCATAACAATCTATGAATGAGATTTAGGCCAACCTTCGAAGATAGTCTCTTGTTCTTTAGCTATAATCATAGCATCGTTTCATCTGGCAATAATGCAACGAGCCCCTATATGGCTTTGCCGTCGTTGAACGAAGCCACCGCCCACTTTCCAGTCCATGCCCAGGTACGTGCTTTGGGGTCTGCGTTGCCACCATGCTCACGCTGAACTTGTTCATCTTGATTCTCGGCCAAGCCAACTACAACATCGGCCTTACATGTGCGTAAGGCCAAAGTACGTACACCTGACCCTAGCCCGAGAGGCCCTATTGCTTTGGAATATGAGGTTGTTGCGTCCCATTGCACCTTGAAAGTCATGTTAGCCTCTGGACTTGTTTATTATCGCCCATGCGGGGAAATTATAAGGTCGTACATCACCGGTGAGCTTTCGATAATTCAAGTCACCCTTGAAAATGACTAAGTCACTCTCTTGAAATCCCTTGAACAGACCTGGAGCTTTGTGGGGTAATCGCCAATAACTTCCTGCGGTGGTCCAGAAGGCATTTTCTTGCAAGATCAACTGCCCGGATTTCTGGAAGGCATTCCATCGCTTGCCCAAAGATATGAGATCAGTTTTCTCACTTTCAGTGAGGGTCTGCCCTGCATTCTGGGAATTCTTGCTATTTTGCTCCTCGAAGAAGCTTTCCGGTTCAGACAAGACCAAGAGGAGATCCGCGAGATCAGCCGGCACCACATCCGATACAAACCATGGCATTGATTTCGGATGAAGAATCACTCTTGATGCAAGTCCAGTCGACAGAAGATAGTCGGCCAAAAGAAGATCAACATATAGCTCAAAGCCAGAGTTATCCAGTACAATGTCCACCCTTCCTCCAGTCCCCCTTTCCCGTCTGACTTCGCTCAAAACATTGTATGCCGCGGGAATATCGTTGACGAGAATGTTTTTCTCCTGAGCTTTTCTGGCCTCAGACCCCTGCAGTTTTTGGATATCCTCATATGTCAGGGACGTGAGGAGGGAAAGGTCAGTGGCATTGCCCCAAAGGCATATTTCACACATTTCCTTGAAGCACAATGCCTCCAGCTCGCTGTGGTTGGGACTAGGATTATCAATAATGCCCTTGTATCTGTGAGCCAGCTCGACAATGGCCGTCTTCGAAGACTGGCACGTAGACTTTTTCTGCTGTGCAAAGACATCATAGCCTTTCCAGTTCACAGAACGTGAGAAAAAAGTGTCGATCCTCCTGTCTGTAACGGATTTCAGGTTAGTAGATCCACAGCGGCGGAACCTATTGTACTACGTACACAGGTAACATTCTCCAAATAGCCAAAACACGTTCAGCCAGGTAGGATTTCTTTGAGCGAGCTCATCGTTGTAGTCGGCAATGTCTGGAGATCCATCATCCCACAGTGGCCTTTATTTCCATTAGTGATCGGTGAATGGGAACAATCCAATGGTATAGACGAACGGCAATTTCCCATCTGACTTAATCTCCGCCTCCAGTTCTCGAAATTGCTCGATGATTCTTTCCGCTTCAGCGCTAGCCTCAGTATCCTTTAGGGTGGCCGATGATGCGAAAAGATCAGCAATCGCTCCTTGCTAAGCCAAAAGTCATCGATTAGCTTTTTCTCTCGTTTGATATTGCGGACTCAAAAAATTACCAAAATGCTCGGCCACCGATCACGAGCAGAAGTATAAGCAAAGCTCGACTCGTCTGAGGTGGAGTATCCCGCTAGTGACCATGTGGTTAACCCAAATGCCCAACCTCAGAATGAAAGAGTACCAACCGATCCTCGGATCAAGCTCCATTGTGTGACAAATGTTTTATACCAGATGAGGGGTCAGAGTTGTACAATTGGCGACTGTCTGGACTACTATATTGTCTTGTTGATGTTGATTTACCCCGCGCTGAGGGGCTTCCAGCCGTCCCTGGCTCAAACACGGAGCCGGAAAAACCACGGGCGTAGTTCACGGGATGACATATCCGACATATCCTTGAATTATGATAAATCATCGCTTTATGTAATTTCTTTATTCAAGACATACTACTATACATAATCAAAGGCGGCATACACATCCATGAGGGGGAAAGATGACCGGTCACTGTAATCAGCGAAACAATCAGCTGACCTGCGCTCCTCTTCTATATGTTTGATTGTTTCGTATTTCATTATTCCGGAAGCTTTCAACCTTCCAATATTCTGGAAATAATCACCACTTTCAAAGTTCCAGATGTTTTTTGCATACTCTGTTTCCACAAATCGGAGGTAAAATGAAACAAGCGGCAGGCGACAAGCGACAGGCCAGGGGCGTATAGAGAGAAACGGACATTATGCCACTTTCCGAGAAGCCGAGCTAGAAGGTCATGGGGATATACTTGAAGCCTCCGAGAGCATCGCTATCCTTCTAGCTAGTGCGTATGGTATTTGCTCCTTTGCTGCAAGTAAATGGTTTTCCTGAGGTTACACACTGGCACAATGCCAACCATCAGTAAGTGACACGTAATGTATAGTTATTAACAACATTTGATGGCAAATCCTATACCTCCAGCGAGGCTTTGAGCTAATAGAGAAGAAATAAGAAGCTAGAAAAAGGCAATTTACCAGGATCAAGCATGTTCCACCGAGATCAGAAAAGAAGAGAAGTACGCGTCCAGTTCCAGTGTCTGATCCGGGGTTGCCACTGTTCCAACCCACAGATCAGGTCGGACCACGACCACAGCCCCCGTTGAGTGGTCTACACCATACACGGAATGCGCATCATCTTCCGGGGTCCGGTCGTCTGAGACGATCACCGCCTCTTCACGCAGCGTGGTCAGGTCAGAATCACCCCGTAAGAGTGCGTCGACCTCAAAAGGAGCCCCTTTTGCGATCAGCAGTACATTGAAGCGTTTTGCGCCGCCGAACCGGGTATAAAAACCTGATGCCTCCCCCAAGGCGCGAGAGAAGGACGCCAGTCGCCCTCTCCCGGGTCCCTGCAGGTCGGACCCAAACACGAGGAGGTGGAAGCGGTCGGCTCCCTTCATGCGGTCATACAGATACCCAGTGGAGCCTGTGTTGAAGCAGACCCGGGGACTTGGCGCGCGCACGCCGTTGCAGAGCGTTGATGCCCGTCGGACGCCATGCAAATTTGCGACGATGCGCGGAGTGAGACATGACGAACCATACGCGCAGTCAGTTCCTAGGAGAAATTGACCGTTCTGACCAAAAAAAGAATGAAGGAAGGCCAGATCTTCACTTCGTATCGCCTCTTCGTCTGCATCATTGGTGTTTTGGGCGAGCCCGTTGCTCTGGTTGCTGGCCATGGATGGCGCCAGTGTCCTGTTTAACATCGGGACATACCGAGCGTCCTCCCCGTTGATTCCATTTGTTCCATGCGCCCCGTTGGATTTCTTCGGGCTCCCTGATTCATCTCCACTCAGATCGCACCCAAGGTCAGCCCCAAGCCGGTACAGATTAGCCACTGGGAGTTCCGAGTTGCAGACAAATCGCAAGTACTGGCCTGATGTTTCGATGATGCGTGCAGCGTGTAACCGTCGCTCCTTGTCATAGGTGGGCATAAGGGACTGCATATCTGCGGCCCCAGAGCAACAGAGACCCAGCTTCCATGCCAGGTTGGAGGAGTCCAAGATAGATGCGTTCAAGCCAAACGCGCCCATCACGCTGTGAATATGACTATCGCTTGATCAGTGGTCGCCAGACCAATACGGCGGGGAGGGTTTATCTTACGCGGCATCACCCGCCAGGTGCACCCTCAGGTCCTTCGAGGAGAAAGACCGAGCAACTCGCTCGCTGACTGTTCTATAGCGTCAGTAGACCATTTCTGTTCGTTGCAAGATAGGCCGCTCACTTTTCCACACTGTAAACCAACTGAGCGGTGCTGCAAATCGGAGTTTGTACGGCGCAAAGATCCGGTTGGCCTGCTCCAAGACCTCGTCCGCCGTGATGGAATGCACGTCCACATGTCCGCCTGATTCCTGGAAACTGGCATCTTTCGCCAGTCGAGACTGGGCAATGGGGCCTGTTTGGGAAACATCCAACTGGGTATAGAGTCTACCGGGTCAGCATTGCTGCCAGAGAGTCTTTATATCGCGCGGGAGAGCAAGGAGTCTTAGGTTTTACCGAATATATCCTTGTTCGCGTGGGATAATAACACATCCGCCGTGATTGGAATTGATCACCGATCTGGAACAGGTGTGAGTGGTCGACCTAGGATTCTTTCCTCGTTTTTCATGAAACTTACCCGAAAAGCCATGCGTGTGGATAATCAGATTCAAAAATACAGTCCATAATGCCCCAGTAAATGTCAGTGCTGACCCCGTCGAAGGGCACACCGAGGCTGCGACGGATGGAACTTGCTCCGCCATCCGAGCCCACGAGGAACTTGGCCTCGACCAACTCCTCCTCACCAGTCTCGTTGTTGCTAATAATTCCCTTGACAGGCCATGGGTCCGACCCATCCTGGTCCTCGACCTGATATTTTTTCAGAGTGGTATTTCGGTCGACAAGAACTTGATGACGATAAAGATCACGGACGTAGATCCGTTCAATCTGGCCTTGGGTGATGACGTGAAGGCCGCGGTATCGGGAATCCGATTGATGAGACCGGCCATGAAGGAGCGGCTTCCCATCCTTGTAAATGGCTGTTCTTTCAATCAGGGGACCCTCCTCGGCAACCTCTTCAGCCAGACCCCAGGTTCCCAAGATCTCCAGAAACCGCGGCTGGACGCCATCCGCTCGGCCCGCAAGGAGGGGAGCAGGTGCCTTGTCGATGATGCGCACGGTCAACCCCTGGCGGACGAGCGACACGGCCGTTTGGAGCCCACTAGGACCGGCTATATGCGTTGAAGTGGGGCGATTAGACATCGATTCTGGACAGTGAGGGTTTAGAGCAAGACACTCGACGTACCACCACAAATCAGCACATCGACTTGACTGGGAGGCTTCCACCAGTCCGGTACTCCATGGGGAGAGGCAGTTCCATTGTATATTGTCGGCCACGTGCGTAAATAGCTGTGTCCCAGATGGTTGTGCACGGTGGAGGTTAGGAGTTCGACCGATGGAGGCACGCTGTAGTGCGGTTCTTGTCCGTCCCATGCCTCACTATTCCCAGAGTCATCCCACGGGTTTGTTGTTGCCTCCTGTCGATAGCCGTTGGAAAACGTGAAGCCACCATTTGTTGTAGCCATGATCAATGATAGAACTTACTTGTTGTGGATTCGTCATCCACGGTCTCTCTCTGGATATATATCGGGGTCTCCGGGGTACCGTTGGATTTTTCACGCGTACTCCGGTCCCTGTATGAAGGGTACTCCGGGTTGTCGGGTCCCCAAGATAGAACCTCGATACAAATCCGATCAGAGAATGCAAAACAACCAGAGCGCAATTTGGACGCGCGGAATACATATGGCGATGAGTGATCAGAATGTCATAGCAAGGCTTGTCAACCCGCTGTGCGGGCTAGCCGGCGCTATGGCAGTTTACAGAAGTTGTAAATATAGTTATCTACACATTGCTTTGGTCCCTGATGAATATGGCATGTTCGTATAAGAGGAATCAAGGTTTGATTAAAACTTAAACACAATCATGGTATACAGACTCAGCGCCCAGGTCCTGGGTAACGACGCCCACGTGATTAGATCACGTGGCACAGACCGATAAATGTGTAGGCTGGTCCATTAAGATCACAATGTTCCTACCACAGCATTCTTCCTCCAGCGCAGTCCATCCCACCAGCAAGATAAAATTATATATGCTACAGGAAATAATGTTAAACCCAATTAAACCGCTTCTCTCGTTACATAATTGTATGCCTCGACCACTCTTTCCGTCACTGTCGCCACCTAAGGTTTGTTAGAGGACATCGCGGCCTAAGGAGAGAACGAGACATACATTCTTCAAGTGGAAGGGCTGGAAATGGTTTCCGGGTATAGGGAGGACAGGAAACTGGGTTCCAATCAACGAGGTCCACTGGGAGAGGCTTCGAGCGCGCTCGGGCGCACTTTCCAACCACGCATAGGGAACGCGGCAGAGCCGAGTCGTATCAAAGAGCTGCTCGCTTTGAAGCAGAACGAAGCGTGCAGGGGAGCTGTTGGGGGCCGGATGGAACTTTGCCAACAAAGAGGCGTGCGCCTCGAATTGGGCTTGCAAAGTTGTTTTCATAGGCGGAGTGACCTGACGAAGGACATAATCCACCACGCCGGCTGGAAGAGGCTGGTGGCAGATAGGAGAGGGCGAGTCGATCAGGATGATCCCCTTGACCTTGTCCCGGAGTTCCTGAGCCACCTGGTACGCCAGCACACCCCCAAATGACCAGCCTAGCCATTCATAGTCATTGGTTAGGAAACCGCGGTGATGCAGGCCGAGGGTTCGACAGACACTTACCACCGAGAATCACGGGTCCGTCAAACATTGCGTCGATGACACCCGCATATTGAGTCGCCATAATGCGGAGATCGCTAAATTTTGGGCCGTCGCCGGCCAGGCTTGGACTGGCAACCCCGTAAACAGGGAAGTCCACCGCATGTAGTTTTGAATATGGGGCCACTGACCCACTCCCGTCGTGCAGTAGGATGAGTGGCAGTGATTCTGGGTCTCCGTTTTGCAAGAGGCGGGGCTGGATGGGAGTGACTGCCCTAGTGTGAATCTTGTCTGGGCCCGGTGCATGTATCGAGTCAATCATAGAGCCAAGAGCCTCAACGGTCAGTCGTCCCTCCTGAAGGCGCTCAGCAGGCACATCTACCAAGAGCTCTCGCTTAAGCGCATCTCGGACCTCCATGGATAGGAGAGAGTCGACTCCGCAGGCCCCCAACGATGTCTCCGGGCGGAGGGAAGATGGGGATATACCGCACACCTTGGCGAGGATCTCACGGAGACGGTCAGAAGGCGGAGGCCTGTGATGACGCTCTCTTTTCACACCATTGTTACGACGGACCTTGTTCGGTTTTGCATCGGTCGGGGGCTGGTCGCTTTCCTTGGTTCGGGTCTGCATGTGGCGGTTCAGCTCTCCGATGGTGCACATGTCCATCAGCGCGGTACTGTCAAGATGGACCGAAGGAAGACGTTTGTTCAGGGTGGTGCAGATCTCAATTGACATCAGCGAGTCCACCCCGAGATCCCGGAGCGAGGTCGACGGCTCCACAAGGCCCGCGTTGATGCCGCAGATGTTGGCGATGATCGTGGCCGTCAAGGACGGAATGGCGTCAGCCTCGTCCTCGGACTCTGGGGGCGTGGATTGGGTGACCTGTCCGCTAGACATATTCTCGATATCGGAGTGGACCGAGGTTTCGGACATGCTGTCAGCATCCATAGCCGGTTCGATCGCGTTCTGGAATCGGGAGAGATGATTATGGAACGCGCGCAAGTTCAGCTTCTTGAAATGGACTCCTTCCACGGCTGCCACCAGCGTCCCGGACGGTGATAGGGCGTAGGAATCAGCGACCAAGACGTTTTCATCGCAGCTCAGGAGGCTGCAGTACATGGAAAACATGTCGTCCTGCTTGATCTCCGGGACGAGGATCTTAGCCGACTCCACCTTCACGCAGATGTAGACATCGGTAGCCGCTCCGCGGCTGTTCGCCATGAATCCCACACTGTGGAGCAGCGTATCGACAAATGTCGGTGACAGCGTACCCTGGTGGGGCACGTCTGAGACCTTGAAACTCCCATAGCCCTCCAGTCCCGAGTCTGCGATGGTCAGGCTGTGGATAGTCTGGTAGCGTCTCGCATAGCGGACCACTCGTGAAAAGATGGTCTCGTAGAGAGTGCCCTTGCGGAAGGTATCAAACTCATCCCGTCGTCGTTCTAGATGCAAAAGCTGTCTGCGGATTATCGCTGCGCGGCGTGCAAACGCTTTGGCCGTGTCGGAACGACTCTCAGTAGACAGACGACCGGAGCAATGCAGCGGCGCATCCTTCGGGTGCGAAGCAGTGCAGCTGGAAAATCTAAAGTGCTGGTCGTTCGTCAGTCGCAGCTGCACGATGCGACCATCTGGGGCTAGATTGTAGACCAGGGGGGTGTCGAAGGTCAATTCAGTGAGGATCACTACCTGGTCTAGTGCAAGCCCCTCGACAGAGGCTGCTTCCAGAACCATGCCGAAGTAGATTGATGCCGGGCACAAAGCAACCCCTCCCACTATATGGCCCTCAATGTAAGGCGCCAAGTGGTCCACCGGCGTCTCAAAGGCCCCGTCGATACCATGGAGTTTTCTGGTAAGCAGGCCCGTATTTAGGGTTGAGGCTTTGGGAGCACTGGCTGATCGTTGGTTCGGCCGGCTCGATCCAGCCTGTCGATACGGGACATACGTCTCGGACAGCTCTAATGGATACGATGGTGCGTCGACCACGGCAGCCCCCGTACCCGCAAAGAATTGGCGCCAGTGAATGTCAATGCCACATAAAGTCAATTCCATCGCAGCCTTGGTCAGCATCTCCCAAGCACACTGACGGTCAGATAATGAGCTAACGAACTGGTGTTCAGTCGGGTTAGGAAGTCCGGCTCGCACCATGGGGAGGCTTATTGCGGACGGGCCAATTTCAACGAACACAGCGGACGACAGATCTCGATCAGTGGCGATGGCCTGTAATAGCGGCGCGAATCGTACAGGGTCCCGCGAGTGATGCAGGAAATAGTCCGCATCAGGAGTCGAGTGGACAAAGTCTCCATATACTGTTGACCCGACCCGGAATCGGGGTGTGCCGTATGTGATGGACCGGGTCACGCGGCGCAGTTCCTCCAAAACAGGATCCATGGCCGCGGAGTGGAATCCATATGGCACTGCGAGAAGCTTGCATCGGTGGCCTGATTTCCTCAACAGGTCGGCCAGCAGATGCAGCTCAGGGATGGGACCTGCCACTACCGAATCCTGTGGGGTGTTTTCACAGGCAAGTTCCAGATGGGACAGTTCTGTCTGACATGAAATTATTCGAATGATGTCATTGTGGCCCAGATTGCACGCCAGCATTCCCGTCTCCTTCGCCGAACACTGTCCTGCGATGGCCGTTGCCCTGATCGCTACTAGACGCAGACCATCGGATAATGATAAGACTCCGGCCACCACCATCGCAGCGTACTCACCGAGACTGTTGACCTGTCATCACACTATCCAATATTTTTGTACAAGGGGAAGAATCATTACCTGTGACCACACACGGTGTGGGGACGGATGCCCCATGACTCCCAAAGATTGTACAGTGCATACTGCAGGACAAATGTTGCCGTTTGGGAGAGGTAGGTATCGGTGCTTTCCTCAGCGCCCGCCTCGCCAGAGAGCATACTCATGATACTTGGGAAGCCCATTGCCTGCAGAAGCCGCTCACATTTATCGACAGTGGCTCGGTAGACAGGAGACGTAGTCAGCAGGGCACGTCCCATACCGCTGTATGACGATCCCTGGCCCGAAAAAACCACCACGAGAGGCCTTTTCTCAGGAGCGACACGAGTGACCAGTGGATCTTGGAGTTGCGTGATGAGGTCATCCCAGTCCCTACAGAGGACGGCCGTCACGTGCTCGTAACGCCGCCGTCTAGCAGTCGTCGTGTAGCAGACATCAGCCAGAGATATATTTGACCGTGAGGTTTCGACAGACGAGTGGTATCTACCCAGGAGCAAGCGCAGTGCCTGGGAGGTGTGTGCTGAGGCGATGAATGGGTATGCACTCCGTTCACTCCGCGGGACAGTCCTGGATTGAGCTTGTTCGAGAACAATGGCAACATTGGATCCGGCCGCGCCGAAGTTATTGAGGAGCGCGCGACGAGGCTGGGTGGTGGCGGATGGTGTCCAATCGACCGCTTTTGTGGTGATCTGCATATTGGCCGACATTGCGGCAGCGACTCGGGGGTTGACCTGACGCAGCCCAATCTGGGGTGGGATCTTCCCCTTCTGAAACATAAGCAAGACTTTGGCCAGACTGGCAGCGCCAGATGCCGCTTCTACATGTCCAATGTTGCTTTTTATAGAGGTAACGAAGACCGGTGGACGATCACGGCGTGGTTGGCTGCCAAATACCGAGTGGATACTGGCCATCTCGACGGCATCACCAGCCTGGGTTGATCGTGTCAGGAGTTAGTGGTTACGCAAGCACGGTTGTAGGGCAAGGGATCAGGATCGCATACCTGTGTTCCGGTCCCGTGCGCCTCGACAACATCAATTGACGAGGCTTCTATGCCAGCGCGGCTGAGGACCGAGCGGAACAGCTTCTCCTGGGTCGCTGAATGTGGACGGGTGATGGAGCTCGTGTTGGCGCTTTGATTGACAGCCACGCCGCGAATGACCCCGTAGATTCGGTCGTTTTCCGCAAGCGCATCAGACAGTCGCTTTATGACAAAGACCCCACACCCTTCTGAACGACAGTAGCCATCTGCAGCAGCATCGAATGTTTTGCATTGGCCCGTTGGGCTGAGAAAGTGTGCCCGGCCGAGACCCTTGCTCATATCTGGGCTCAGGATGGCGTTAGCGCCACCCACGAGGGCTGCGGTGCAGTCACCATTGATGAGGGCTCTGCAGCCCTGATAAAGGGCGACGGATGAGGCCGAGCAGGCAGTGTCGACGACGACCGAGGGCCCGCTGAGCTTGAACGCATACGAGATCTTCCCGCTGAGAAATGCTCGCAGAGTTCCGGTACTGTAGTAAACATCAATACTGTCTCGGAGATTATCGACATAGTCACCCGTCGCAATGCCGATGTAGCAACCCATGGAGTCTTGCTGGAAGGAAAAAGTAGCATCCGGCACATATCCGGCGTCATTTAGTGCATGCAGCGCTCCGTGCAACAGCATCTTTTGCTATTTTATCCCATTAGCATCTCGGACCGCGGGAGCAACATTGAGGGAACATACCTGCGGGTCCATGGACCGGGCCTCTCGGGGGGAAATTCCAAAGAATGCGTGGTCAAACGCCCATGGCTTATTGACGAAGTTGCCGTGAGTCGCAGGCCGTGCTGAATGTTGATCCGGTTCCACGGAAGTATGTTCGGCGACAGTAAACCTGTCGCCCGGGGTCTACATCTCACGGTTAGCTAACCAGTTCTCAGTCTCCTTCACGTTGCAGTCCTCTCACCTGTTCAACAGTGTTGACTCCGTGCTCTAAATTTGTCCACAGCGAATCCTTATCAGTCGCACCAGGGAAATTGACCGACATGCCAACGATAGCAATATCATCCGGAGCTGTTACCGGGGTTTCCGGCTTAAAACAGTCGATTAGGTGCACATTATCCGTCCGATCCTTAAAGAAGGATCGAGAATAGGGACCGATGGCGTAGACTTCCACCTTCTTGGGGTTTTGATTAATCATCTTCCACGTACTCTGCCAGTCCAAGGAGTACGTCAGGATGGCCCGGATAGCGTACTCCACCAACATGTCGGTTCCGGGGTCAGTGAGGAAGGATCCATCAACGACCGAGCGTAGCGGAATGACAAATGATGGGCTCGAGACGATGGAGATGGATCTTCGTGAGAGGTCTTGAAGAATCTGGGTGACCACTGACTCGGTAGCCTCTCCCCCATGGTACCAGCCATGCACGGGGATAGTGTCCGCATGCGCCTGACGAGAGGTGGCAAATGCCTCCAGTGCCGACGCGGTGCCGGTGATAGTCGCTCGATCATCGCCGAGTTGCGCCGCCCAGCAGACACGCTTTCTGAGATCGCTGGCATTCTGTCCCGGCCTATGTTAGACCGGATTTCCCTTTTCCTCGGGAGCAGATCAACATACCTGAGCGTTAAATTTAGCTGTGTCCTGCTCCGTAATTCCACCGAGGATCATCGTCCACGGGGAGGCTCGCCATTGGTCACCAGCAACCTGCTCACCAAACTGAGAGACGCGATACCCTAGCCAGAAGGCCAGCCGCACTGCCTGTTTGCTGCTCTGCTGGAAGTCTTGTGTCGAGGCGGACGTGGCTACCACTATCGCTGGCAACACCCCGGAGCAAAAACCAATAATTTCATGCCACCGTCTCTCCTTCCCGTTCTCACAATGCCTGGAGTGATCCCCCGTTTTTTTGGTATGTATTGTACGCAAGTACGCGAGGAGCTGGTGGATAAGTAGCGATATTCCTTCCATGATGGGGTTGCTCTGCAGGACGACGGGTGGAGATAGCAAGTTGTCGGGCTCCATGACCTCGGTCAGCTCCAGCAATACCTGACACGGGCGGTCCGTCGACTCCTCTTTGGCAATCGAAAGCTCGTCTAGGAATGCCTCATAACAAGAATCAAGCAAGCTGGATGCCGTCGCAGACCTCCGGGTCTGTTGGGTCACGGCGTCACAGACATCCCGAGCGAATATGGTACGACTGCCTTGGCCGCCGAAGAATGCGACTTGATGAGGGGAATCAACCTGCTCATTCATGTTGGCTGATTGCTAAAGACGAGAAGAAAAAGAAGGTGGATCATTGAGATGGATATGCGTGTAACGAGGAGTCCGCATCGGGCGAGACAAGAGTATATATTGCCTGGCCCATGAACACTATCAGATGCGCCATCTAGCCTAAACCATTCCTCACGGAAAGCAATAAGCTGGAGTCTCCTCGAAATTCAGACATGTGAGCCATGGACCGGAGTACGACTGCACAAGGGTTTCAGATATGATTCACCGACATGGTTGTACTCCGCTCCGGCCTCATCCGTCTCCTCCAGCCTATTCGGCTCTCTCATTGCGGAATTCAGACGTTTCGCTTGACCAGGCTTATAAAAGAATTTGCAAACCAGCCTGGCCGGCGTTCGAGGGAGTAATCCATTATAGTCCATAACGATGGCGCCCGGTTTGAACAGCGCAATAGCCACCAGCCCCAGTCCTTCTCAGGGACCCTTCCACCGTGCTCCCATATGTCTCGAGGAGAGCAAAAAGGGCCCTAATGAGTCTCACTCTTTACCCGATCTGATTCAGTTCAACGCAGACCATAACCCAGATCATTTATTTGCCATCCAGGCGGCGAAACGGGGCCCCGAACCAATGCTGAATTTGGATCAGGTGACCTTTCGAGCACTGCACCATGCCGTCCTCGCCTGTCGAGAATGGCTTGCCACAAACTATAGCAAGGAAAAGCAGAACCGACCTGTGGCTATCCTGATGGAGAGTGGCTTGGGGCTCTTCATCTATCTCGCCGCTCTGCTGTCTATGGAGGTCCCCGTGCTTTTGCTTTCCGCACGACTCGGCACGGCGGCCATTCACCACCTTCTAGGCAAGACGGGCTGTCGAGCCATTCTAGTATCGCACCAAACCCTGACCACCGCGACTCAATCAATCACGGAGACACCGGTGGAGGTTCTGAGTGCCCACCGCTATGTTGACTTTCTCACCTGGCCCAAGGATTGTATCACACATCCACGTCTCCCCAGCGTTCCGCGGGACCATGACAGACCAGGATCTCTCATCCTGCATTCGTCTGGCACCACCGGCCTTCCTAAACCCATTCACCTGACCCACCGGTATATCTTAGGCTATGCGGCTTGTCACCATCTATCCCCCGAAGACTCGGTAGGATGCATTAACGTTTCCACGTTGCCGCTGTATCATGTATGTTGGCGGCAGTCATCACGCTTTTCAGCAGGAGCTATGCCTGCTAACATTGCTAGGGATTTGGGCTGTTAGCCCCCTGTCTAAGCTTGTCCGTCGGGAAGCCTTGCTGCTTGCCCCCTTCGTCAACCATCCCATCAGCCACTTTGACTGTCGACCTGTTGCGGTCCGTCAAGGCCCGCTCCTTGATGACGGTGCCCTCGATCGTCGCGGAGATGGCTGCGCTTGCTGATCCCATCGCTATCGAAACTTTACGAACACTGGACTTTGTGGCCGTCGGTGGCGGAGCCATTCAACAGGACGTGGGGAAATCACTCCATGGGCGGGGGGTCCCTCTTCTGGGACACTACGGGGCCACCGAGATTGGAGCTTTAGCCCCCATCTTCTGTCCTGATGCGACGTATGACTGGCGATGGCTGCGGCTGCGATCCGATCTAGGCTTGCAGCTACAGGCCGCAGAATCAGCCGGGGATGGATGGACACTGGTTGGACATCCCTTCGGTTGGGGGCGATCGTTCGAGGTCCAAGATCTACTCGAGCGTCGCCCGGTCAACACAGCAGGTGCGGTGGAAGTCCGCATCCGCGGACGTCGCGACGATGTAATCGTGCTCGCCACGGGAGAAAAGGTACTACCCCAACTAATGGAGGAGTCCCTAACCTCGACCGAAGGAATCAAAACCGCTGTCGTTGTAGGCGATCATCGCGAGACGGTCGGACTTCTCATCGAGCCTCAAGACCGGCTTGTTCCTTCGCAGCATTCCGCATTTCTGGACCAGGTATGGCCATCGATCGACGAGCTAAATCACCGGGTGGATCGACATGCGCGCATTCCCTCCCCACGCGCCGTGATTATCATGACTGGCGATAAGGCGCTGCCCCGATCTGATAAGGGGTCGATCATGCGCAGCGAGGTGCATCGCCTCTTCGCAGAGGAGATCAGCCAGATCGACGCAGTGCTCTCGGAGGTTCCAGCGATGAACCCTCGCAATCTTCTGGAGTCATTACGAGTCATCGTGCAAACCTGCGCCGGGGATCGCCTCAACCACTATATCCCAGGTGACCAGGATCTCTTCGAGCTAGGCATGGACTCTCTCGAGGTATCGCGATTGGCTCGGCACTTGAATTCTATTCCCAATAAGACGGCCTTTCCAGGCCTGCCAGATAAGGTGCGCCCGGATTTTATTTACCAACACCCAACGCTCTCGTCCCTCGTCGTTACCATCACCGGGGATCGAGCTCAATCGACCGAGTCCGATCAGGCTGGTCGTATGCTGTCGATGATCGAGTCAGCCCGGAGGAATCTTGGACCCGCCGGTGGCTCTGTCATTCTTCTGACGGGCTCAACTGGTACACTGGGCGCGCACCTACTCGCGACACTATGTCGCAGTCGTAAGGTCAGACAAATTGTTTGTGTAAACCGCCCTCGCCCCGGGCTCCAGGCCCATGCCCAGCAAGAGAACGCCTGTCGGGCCAAGGGCGTGCAAGTGCCAGAATGCGCACGGGACAAGGTGACCTACATCCAGGCCGCCACCCATGAGTCTCATCTGGGCCTATCCCCCGAACAATACACGACGCTTGCGGCTTCGGTCACTCATATCATCCACAATGCCTGGCCCATGGATTTCCAGCGTCATCTCTCGTCCTTCCGACCCCAGGTGCAGTCCGTCTGTCGGCTGATCCAACTGACTGAGGATATCCACCAACTCCGACCGCATGCCCGTCCGCGCGTCGTCTTTACCTCTAGCATTGCCGTTGCCCGCCACTATCCCAATGGCGAGGTGCCCGAGACGCGTATGGCCAACCCGGAATGCACAGTGGCCATGGGCTACGCCGAGGCCAAGTGGGTCTGCGAAGGGCTGCTGGATGATGCTGCGCAATCCGACTGTTTTGTGCCGGCCATCGTCCGCCTGGGACAGTTGAGTGGGTCAACCGGATCGGGCTTTTGGTCCAAGACCGAGCATATCCCTACCCTTATCTCTGCCTCCGTCAAGATCGGGGCGCTTCCCCAGGTGAAGGGAGTGAGTTGCTGAGACCCTTCCCTGACCATAGATACGATGAGACTAACTGGTTTCGTTTCACAGATTTATTCGTGGCTGCCTGTCGACATTGCCGCTGCTGTGGTGGCGCAGATCACACTCTCCAGCAGCCCCTGTCGATACTACCACGTCGAGAATCCAATCCGTCAGCCGTGGTCCGATCTCCTCGTCATGCTACGCGCCGAATTGGGCCTATCCACCGTCCCCTATGAGGACTGGATTATGCGAGCCACGCAGGCGGGCGAGCTTGCTCATCTTGAGCGGTTTTACCGGCACGATTTCCTGTCCCTCGCCGGCGGGGAAATTCGCCTGCAAACTGTGGCAGCGCGAGAGGCATCTCGCGCGCTGAGATCGTGTGGCGGAGTGGGTGTCGACGTGGTGAAGAAGTATTTGCAGTCGTGGAGGGACCAGGGCGCAATTCCACTCAAGTAGCATAACGATTTGTAGATAGAAACTATAAACGAAGCAGAGCGTATACACGAAAACACAAATCCCAATTTCCAACCTACACGCGAGACCACGCAACAGGCTAATTGAAATCAGTGGCCCCTGTCAATTCCTTCCACTCCTCGATGTCATCGCGGACTCTATTCATGATAGACGGGATTACCGTCACGGCATCGTTGCCCAAGGCCAACCGCGCAGGCAACTGCCTTCCCTGCGCGCGTCCCGTCCGTGTTAGGATCTCGACCAGCAATTGTGCCGCCACTTCTGGATTCCCTGGCTGCTGACAATTTTTTGCATCCAAGGCCCTGATGGCCGTGTCGACGGGCCCGGCAACATCGGCAATGCGCGTCTGGGCTCTCTGGCGGTTCGACGTGGTCAGAAAATTGGTGCGGAAGTAGCCCGGTTCTACCGCAACCACTTCGATGCCCAGTGGTGCCACTTCCTGGCGCAGGGCCTCCGAGTGGATTGAACAGGCCGCCTTCGAACCGCAGTAGACTCCTGCACCGGCGACCCCCCGCCAGCTACCGATCGAGGCCATGTTGCAAATGGTTCCAGATCGTCGCGCGCGCATATATGGCAGGATCGCGCGGGCCACATTCAGCTGACCCAAGACATTGGTGTCGTACTGTTGAAGCACCTCCTCTCGGCTGACGGTCCTTTGTCAGCCGGACACTGAAGACGTATGTATCGGAGTAGGATGCGCGACCGAGCCTTACCTGACTTCCTCGATGCCCCCAGTCAGGATATAACCCGCGTTGTTTACCAGGATATCGATGCGGCCCGTTTGGGCCACCACAGCCGACACAACTCCCTGCAGCTGTTCATCAGGCCAGGTGACATCCAGGGCGTAGGTCAAGGCCGACTGAGCTGCAAGGTCATCGAGTGCTGCCAGGTGTCGAGCCGTGGCCACAACCACGTCCCCGCGCTGCCGGGCCGCCTGCGCGATCAATCGCCCAAATCCAGACGAGCACCCGGTGATGAACCAAACTCGAGGTGACATTTTCCTGGTGGAACTCAATGGTATGGGAAGGTGGAATTCTGAGTATGTTTCCTCGTTAGGGCTTCGGTGGATGTGGGGTCGATTAATGCCGACCCGCGGGGGGAGGACCGGAGTACAACAGCCAAACCAACCCCTGACTTGGTTCTCCCACGCACCCTGGCAGCACCGCAGTGTTTTGGACCACAGTCCGTCTATACCCCGGCCCTTGAGAAATTTTGGAGTCGAGCCTGAAGGAAGGAACCAGAAAGTAGAAAGGAATGGGTGACTGCAAATGAGCCCATGGACGGGGTACATAAGAATCGTTACATCCCGTTGATTGACGATGATTCTTATCCTCCAACGCGATCTGGAATACCTAATCAACACTACTGTCAGACATGCTGCACCTCATTCCTCTCTTCGTAGGCCTCTTGGCCGTCCCTTGGACCCCGGTTGCTGGGCTTCCCAGCGGACCATCCTCTAGTATGTCCCATCCAACGATTGACCGCTTGGCTTCGTTTTTTAATCACGAAAATACCCAGATAATGCAGCGGTTACGGTCACTGAATGGGGTGCGACCTGTACGGATCGCCTACTACCAGTCCATCTAGAACGCACGTCTCCCATCAACTTCACCGTCGACAGCTATAGCCATGAGGTCTTCTATGCGTTGACCCGCAGGGAAATCCTGATCACCGGCACCTACAATGTGTCGGCGCGCACCTGCATCCCCAAAGGTGGCGCCAAGTCCGACTCGATCCAGCTGCTGGCACATGGCGCCACCTACACGAAGCATATGTGGGATTTCGCGTACCAGCCGGCCAATTACAGCTGGGTCAAGCACATGAACGAGGCCGGATATGCCACCATGGCGTTCGATCTCATCGGTAGGACCCCAAGCCACCCGCACGGAGACCGTCGCTGATGACCTGCCAGGTGCCGGAAACAGCAGTCGCCCGGATGCCATGCATGAAGTGCAGACCCAGGCCCACGTGGAGACGGCCCGCCAATTTAGTCAGGCCCTAAAGGCGGGACACATTGATGGCCATCGCTGGAAACGCGTCATCTTCGTCGGCTTTTCTATCGGCGCCTCAGTAGGCAACAGTCTAGCCACGCAGTATCCCACAGCCGCCGATCAGCTGATTCTGCTCGGTCACTCTTGGTACCATGACTACATCTACCCTGCGCTCCTCATGATGCTGCGAGCGGAAGCCCGTGAGATCGATCCCAAGCGCTGGGGTTTCATGCCGAAACTCTACACGACGATGCCGTCCCTGGCCACCCGGCAGTTCTCTCACCTCTTTGGCAATTTCGACCACGGTGTCGAGCTGCCTGATTGGCGAGACCTGGATGCCGATACCGTCGGCGAAGCGGTGAGCTTTACCTTTCACGGCACGCCGGCGCCTAAGTACAAGAACTCGGTCTTTCTGGCTCTCGGAAACAGTATGCAGCGCACCCTTCTCTTTCTCTATCTGCATGAAATGGATGACTAACGGGACTAGATGATGTTACCTTTTGTGGGATCGATTGTGGGGACAAGCATCTGGAAGTATACAACAAGTTCCCCGCTGCAGCGGACCATCTGGCTCGGACCTACCCCAACACTGGCCATAACATCCTTCTGCACAGGACGGGCAAGCAGCTGATGAGCGATGTCACTGGTTTCATCCGGAAGCACGACTCATGATCCGGGGTCATGGGTCCCACTTTGGGCGTTGATCAACGATGGTGCCGCGAAAGAAACATCAAGAGCAATGAAGGACAGGGTGGAGGCTGACGAAGGAATGCATGTTTAGTGATTTAAATTGATGTGAAAAACAAAAAATAAAACCAAATCTCGGAATCGTGTATAATTCTCAAGACAACATAGAGCGTCTTGGCCTGGTTCCAAACCGGCAAACCCCACCACATCATTCATTTCAGTATAGTGCTGTTGGAGATGGGTTCAAGCAGACTTATATGAGTCTCCAAGAGATCCGACTTTCTGGATAGCCGATTGTTTTGGACGTATTCATATTAGATAAAACTAAATCAGAATATCTGTTAGTGTTGTTGGCTATTCAACTAAATATCAACAGGGTATTAGGTGTTCAATTAGTACGACCCTTGGTGTATCCGGGAATATATATATTAGCAAACATATAGGCACATATCCCAGCACGTTTGAACCGTTTTAAAGCCAAGGCATTAAGCCAGTGACATGGAATTCATACATCTTGGATATATAAAATGGGGCCAACAGCTTAGTTATCTGAACTGTTTCTAAGAAATCGCCTGGATATTGTGATACAAATTAGTAGGAAAATGATATATATTCGCCTTAGCCCTAAATAGGTGTTGTATCATACAATCTCGCTCAACCGCCCCGTGCTTGATGTCTCCTGCTCTAGATTCATGCGGATTTCCGGCAGAATGTGACCAGCAGCCGAGCCTGATATTGCTCGTGAGTGGAGCTAAGGAGAAATCAAGACAGAAGAAGACCTGTTGGCTTCATGCGAGAGGTAGTGTGTACATTTCCCGTTGAGCACATAAACCACCTGAATCATCAATTGAAAACGAACTCTAAAATCATCCAATGAAGGTGAATCTCACTATCTGAATTTCTTTAAACTCTGCATATTCCCCGTTCTGACGCTTTTTTGCAAACAAGCTGGAACTGCTTGGAATTTTACGGACCTAGCAGCTGAGGAGATTTACAATTATGCATCCGATGTATATATGGGTCGATATCCAAAACCAAACTAAAGCTGGCCACGCCGCTTCATGGTGACGTGAAAATCAAACTGCGGCACGAACCAGCGGTTCTCTACACGCCACTCCTTCGATGGGTCCTGGAGCCGAATCTATGGGGGAATTGGATTAGTGTTTGGATGCTAAGACTGAAATATCGGAGGAAACTCACGTCATAGGCTTGAAGCAAGGTCGGTACCAGCTTATAGACCTCCAGATGGGATATGTTCTTTCCAATGCAAGTGCGGTGCCCATGACCAAACTGCACTCGTCAGCCCAAGGAACTCTGGTTGAACGGAATTGGATTGGAATGGAATCCGGCAAATTAAAGTCAAGACTAACCGTTAAGAGGCTGCTCTCCATGGTCCGCAGGGTAACCTCATCCCGATCCAGCCATCGATCGGGTCGCCACTGATCGGCATCGGCCCCGAAGACTGCTCGGTCGCGATGCACCACCCATGCGTTCATGCCGACAATCGTCCCCTGTGGCAGATATTGTCCGGAAATTGTGGCGCCACCCGGTGGAACGATGCGCTCGAGGGGCAGCCCAAAAGGTGGGTGGATGCGTCCCGCCTCCTTGATGCAGGCGTCGAGATACGGCAGCTGTCGACTCTGTTTCCAGGAGACCGTTGGAGAGAGCTCTCCCTTCTGGGCCGCCGTGCGCAGCTCGTCCATCAGCCGTGTCATGGTGTCCGGATGACGCAGTAGATTGTAGAAGATGGTGCGCAGCATGATGGCCGTAGTGTCGCTACCCGCGGTGATGTTGGATTGCGCCCACGCCAGAAGTGCCCTGTCGTCGCCTGTCAGCCCGGACTCGTATTGTAGCCGATGGGAAGGATCACCAACCACTGCGGGATGCTTCGATCTTTTCCCATGGCGGCAATAAACCGGGAGAGAAAGTCCCGATCGTTGACCTGTGTCGTCTCCGCAGAGGGATTGTTCATCAATTTCATGCGTTCGGTCTGTCGAGCCGTAGTAAAGTCGCCCATCGGGGACCACGATGGCTTTCGAAGTCTCGAGATCCACGGGTTCTTTACCCAAAGGGAATCAATCCAGGGCATTTGACCGACCTGTGTCCCGGTAGTGAGCACGAGGGCTGGAGTCGTTAAATCCAGGCAAGAAACAGCCGGGGGAACTTTACCGGTGCCACGTATTGAAAGTACTTCCAGATATCACTCATGATGTGATCGATATCTTCCCCTTTCTCGAGAAAGCCCAGTCGTCGCGAGAAGGTAATTTCTCCGATAACGTCGAAGGCGAACATCTGCAGCCAGGCGCCGAAATCGAGCGTCTGTCCGGCCCGGGCAAATCGGGAATCCAGTTGTTCAAAGAAGCAGTGGATGGTCCGGTCTACCAGGGGCTCGAAGGACACCAGATTGCTCATAGAGTATATGCTCGCAATTGGCTTTTTCAGCATGCGGTGGATGTCCTCGTCCTGCGTAGCGAACAGTCCGGGTAGGATTCGACCCTGGGACATGGGCAGGATGACTTGATAAAACCTCGACTGCGGCCCACTCTGATTAATGCGACTGCGTAATACGCAGCAGGGAAAAAAACGACGTTACCTTTTTGTACTTCCCGCTGAATCCGTAGATGTTGGGCACTTCTCTGGGATCCGCCACCGAGACCATGTTAGGCCCAAAGCGAACCAGAGGCCCATACTGGCGATGCAGATTAATGTGCTTCACATGCGCTCGTCGGCTCCAAACCCAGGACAAACGCGACAGATTGGAAAGAGAGGCCCCAATTGGACCAGGAATGTGTCGCAGTCTCGCATAAGTTCTACCAAAATGCAGCAGAACAATACAACCGAGCAGCCAGGGCGAATAGGCCACCAGGCGCTCAAAGGTCTCGGCAAAGATGGAACTCACCATGATTAGATCAAGGAGATAGAGCTACCGCTACGCGCTTTCCATTGAAGGAGATACCAATTATTCCATGGGCAGGGTTGGTGAGTGAAGATGTAGTTCGGTATGGTGAGACCGGAGTATCTGTCTACAATGCCGAATGACAGCATGTCGGTGGCCCGGTAAGTCATGACGAGATTTGATGGGATCTGAGTCTGTCATTTTCTAGACCTAAAAAAAAAGCATACCAGAGAACAAGATCGGCGGAATTGACAATTCGCATCCGTATGGCTGTGGATAGCGGGGTTTGTGGTGTCCAGGGACCCCTGTCCTGTTGATCACTGTACTCCGGTCCACCGGAGAGTCACTTCATAAATCCCCGGGTTCCGAAACACTCCACTTCGTGCACTAGTTGGGGAATACGAAAGACAAAAAGGATATTTAAATTTGATCCTTAGCAAGCCATGTCAGACGTCGAGAAACATGACGAGACCTCTGCCCCTTCCCGTCCCCCCGCAGCGAGGAATGTACACGGCATCGCTTGGGTGGCCGTTGTGGGCTCCATTCTGTCGGCGACGTTTCTGTACGGCCTCGATCAGACCATTGTGGCCAATGTCCAGCCGGCTATCGTCGACCGGTTCGACTCTCTAGGTCAGCTGTCCTGGGTCTCGGTGGCCTTCTTGCTCGGCGCCGCCAGCAGTAATCTCTTCTGGTAGGTGGTTTCTCTCCTCCCCTTCCCTCAGCTATTATTGCAATGACAAGAGAGTCTAACGCGAGCTGACTGCAATGGCGCTTCGCCGGTAGGGGTCAAATGTACGGTTGCTTTAACGTAAAATGGCTCTATTTTGCTTGTGTTGGCTTGTTCGAGGTTGGATCGGCTGTCTGCGGCGCGGCGCCCTCCATGAACGCTCTCATTGTCGGGCGCGCCATCTGCGGGTGGGGTGGCGCTGGCATGTACACAGGGTCCATGGCTCTCCTCTCACTGACAACCACTGAAGAGGAACGGCCTTTCTACCTGGGTCTGCCCGGGCTCACCTGGGGGGCCGGAACGGTGCTAGGTCCCATCCTGGGAGGCGCTTTTACCGACAGCAGTGCCGGCTGGCGCTGGGCGTTCTACATAAATCTGTGCATCGGGGCCCTTTGCGTGCCCGTGTACGTGTTTCTCGTCCCCAGCAAAGACGCCCTCCCCGGGTTATCGATGTTTGGACGTCTGCGGAGAGTCGACTTAATTGGGTTCACTTTGACCACGGGAACCTTCACGGCCGGGCTGATGGCCATCTCGTTCGGTGGCACCAAGTACGCGTGGGACGATGCGCGCATCATTGCGCTCTTCGTCGTCGCCGGAGTGGTAACCATCGCATTTTGGGCACAGCAGTTGTTCGCCATCGGTATCCCGCGCGAGCACGTCTCCTTCCCGCTGTCCTTCCTCCGAAAGCCGCGCGTGCTCCTCGTTGCATTGGTCGAGGCCTCGGCTATCACGGCTACCTTCATTCCTATTTACTTCCTGCCGCTCTTCTTCCAGTTTGTCCACGGGGACAGTGCTCTGACCACCGGTGTTCGCTTGCTCCCTTACGTGGTATTTGTGGTATTTTCCTGCCTGCTGAGCGGACACGTCGTCAGTAAGACCGGCCAGTGGCGACCCTGGTTCCTGGGCGGCGGCATCTTTGTGCTGGCCGGGAGTGTGGCCTTGTATACCGTCAACGAGAGCACCCCCACCGCCAATGTCTACGGATACAGTATCCTGATCGGGTTCGGAGCCGGTGCCTACCTCCAGCTTCCATTCGCAGTAGCACAAATGCTGGTCGAACCCAAGTTCGTGACAGCCGCCGTCGGCTTCATGGCGTTTGCGCAGCTCTCGGCCCCTTCGGTCACCATGGCAATTGCGAACGCCATCTTCCTGAACAAATCAACACTCCAAATCGCCCGAGTACTACCGACATGGCCGCGGGCAGATATTCAGCGCGTGATCTCGGGCCTGGGCGGTGCCGACTTGAAGTCGCTGGATGCCGACACCCGGCAGCGTGTCATCCATATCATTGTTCGCAATATCAGTCGCGCCTATATTCTATGTTTTGTCGGCGCGGCCGTGGCAATTATCATCTCGGTTTATTTCTACCTTGGTGCTGTGTGGACAAAGAAGACGGACAAGGTAGACGACGATGGAACAAGTGACGAGTCTAGTACTTAGGCCGCGGTGACATCGCTGCGCGTAATGGATAAGGTCGTGGCTAGGAAATGTGCCCGGATGTGTTGAATATGACGATTCCATGACATTATGAGTTAGAAATTTGGCCTCCGAGAATGAACTCAAAAAACCACTTGAGACTAATATATTGACGGTATCTCGGTCGTCGTGTTCCATCAATACATGCTTCCCACGCCATATTAGTAACCTGTATGAAGGTGTCTACCACTCTACGGCGTTTGAAATAATTCCTAGATAATGTTGAAAACCCACAGTTGTATTCGGTTGTGGGGAGAATGTAGACGGCTTACCTTACGATGGCGATAGACATGGAAGATACAAACGAAGATAGCGGAGACGGTGGTGGTAGATGGCCAAGTCCTGCGACGGGATCAAGAGAACCAGACTATGGTTCAACCAGTTAGTCAACTAACCAACCATGTATATCAATCACAATCGGTTTACAATGCGAAGTACACCGAGGAAACACGAAAAACAGTTCATTGTATAATAAATAACTCGACATCTGGAGAGCATCAAGCAGCCGAACAGACCCTCTCTTGCCTAGACAGAAGTCTCCTGCAGTAAAGGTGATCCCGGAAGGACACATTCCACCAAACCCACCTGGCTGCGACAGTCGAAAATCTTCCGCAGGACAAGGCCGGCACGCTCCGCAATATCTCTAAACTCCGCGGGCGTCCGCTCAATGCCGTTGATCAGTGCCATCATGGCAATGTCTCGCTGATGGCTGTATCGAGTAAAGTATCCGTAATTAGCGGGCAGCGGCTTGGGCGCCGACTCAATTTCTTGACAGCCCAAGGTCGTGTTCATGACCTGGTCGCAGATGAGAAGCCGGGATCGCTCACCCATGCTGCTGCGGATGGCCGACAAGATCTGCACGCAGTAGTCATCGGACCAGTCGTGCCTAATAATCCACCGGTCAGAATCCTGCCATCCCGCTATCGTGGGAGCGACCCGGGGCTCATAGAAAGGGGACAACCTACATGATGTACCGAAGCCAGTAGACGTCTGCACCTTTGACTGGATTCTCGTTGAAAAAGTCATGCACCATGAATGACACACGGCCGTCATTAAGTGCCTTTGGATTTTCTCGAGGCCAGACGCTAGTCTCAGCTTGCTGAAGGGCCGGAGCCCGATCTTGGACGACGAAGCGAAGATCAGGGTAGAGGTGAGAAAGCTGAATACAGAAGCCGCCTATTGATGTCGTCGTGTCAGACCGTCATTTTGTTTATCGCAGACTGTTACTCAAGAAAGGAGGGGGGTCCTACCAACGCCACCACCGACATCGACGATCTGGGACTTTCCAAGGGACTTCCACGGATAGTCTGTCCCCTTGATTAGTATTTAGGCAAGTCAAACTCGGCCAAGATAGAACGCTTACCGTAAAGATGCGCATTTCCAAAAACTAGGCCGCCGGCGAACATAGCCAGGCAAAAGTTGGCATGTTCCGGACGGGCGACCAAGTCGGTGGACTGCTTTCCCTCCACCTTTTCCGTTAGGGTTGGGCCCCAAGGTCCGGGATAGCCGCCGTAGGGGTAATTCTGCAGCTGCGCGGCGGGGACCTGCTCTTCGAACCACTCCCAACGGGTCTGGTTGGTTCCCATGGTGTCCTGAAATGCGGTCTTGCGCACATCGTAGGAATGGCCTTTGTCGGTGTCCAGGAGAGTCTTTGGGAGAAAACCGGATACGCTGTAGATATCGAGTGCGCTATAATCTTGAAGTTGGCACCGTCACATCGTATGCCCCTTGCTCTAGAAGAGGATTTTTGTTTCAGGAGAGGATTTGACCTACAACATGATAATATAGGCGCGCAGTGGCTCGTTATTCACCAGTGCGCCAGAGATAGCATTGTTTGCGAAGACATTGGGGAGCACTTCCTCAAAGACATGAATGGAACAGAGGCAGCGCAGCAGACGTCCTGACTCGTCAGACACCGGTGATGCCATACGGGATAGTAGGATTTTTACCCACCAAGCTTTCTGCGTTCAATTCCGGAGGCTTCACTGATTGTCTGGATCGTGGCCCGCTGGTCGGGCGATTTGGCGATAATGTCCGCCACGCGTAGCTCGGCTGCAATATGCAGGGCCCGCGCTTCATTGTACTGGGATGACACCTCGAGCAAGCGGCTGGACGGATCCGAGACTAATTCTGTCAAGAGCCCAGCGGCCGATAGGAGAGTCTTCTGCGCATTGAAGAGGGAAGGGGAGACAATAGTCTCGACGGGGCGTTCTTCAGCCGCCGCCCACTCGTTGATGATCACTTTGGCTGTATTTTGGATCAAGTCCGTCAGCTCCAGCAGCCGGGCGCAGTCGGCAATGGTATGTTGCGGGGACATCCTGCAGGTTGGATCTCGGTAGTCGTTTTCTTTATGGTCTCTCTTCGTGGTGCGAATTGATCCCCTGTGATGTCGAGATAATCAACCTTCCACGGCATGTTTATAATTGCGGACCACAGTCACTGTTGGCTATCCTCGTTTTCTCGCCATCTGTGCAAGATCTGGGAGCACCGGGACCGGAGTAATGGGAGGCAGACCGCAGTACCTTGCTGGATGACGCGAGGGACAATGATACGCGAGCCCCGTATAAGCATGGCTCCGGGATGCGTCCTCCTCCCACCCGAGGAACGGCTAGGTCAAGTTTTGGTGCACCGCAAAGGCATAAATTTTGATCAAGTCAAGCCGCCACTCCAATATGTGCGATACATTCGAGAGATGAAGACGATGAGGGTAAAAATTGCACTACTAGATTTGTCTTCTTCTCAATTTCTCTCCCCCCTCTCTTTCTTTGTTCTTTGTTTTCTTTTTGATCTTTTTGGGCTAACGGGTCTCACTAAGTGGCATGCATTCTAAACCTCCTCGGTATCACCGAGGATGTGTTCAAATTTAGCATACACGAAGCAAACCCTGCTGCACTGAGACACCGGTTGCAGGGGTCTCAGAAGATCTGATGGGTTATTCGCGTTTTAACACCAAAAACGGAGATGGTAGGATATGCAAGAGTAGGCGAGATCCCCGCAAAGCCTATTTTTGGTCTCCGAGGTCCAATTTTGTGCAGGATATGGCCACTGGCCAGGGTAATTGTCTAGTTCTGCCAGGGGTCGAGATTAATACATCCACGCAATCCTCGGTCAACAAACCGCCACGGTCTAAAGTTGGAAAGAGGCGCGGGGTGCTAAGAATGGTACATGTGGAAAGCAGAGCTCGTGCTGGGTGACTTATTGGAACGTGCTGCTGTTTGAATTCATGCCAAGAGACCCAGGCTTCTCGGCGCAGAAGATCGGCCGCAGTTGGTGCTGACTTCAATACGAGATCAGTTCGATCTCGGGGTTTCTCGCGCATGCCCAGGCGGGAAGGAAGATTGTTGAGCGAGTGCCAATTTCTTGCCAACCCTCAGGGCATTTTTGGAGCCAATGATCGTGCCTATTAGCGTGCCAATATTCGTGCCAATTTTTGATGCCGCCCTCCATGCCACCTTCCCCGCCAATGCTCAATGTCAGTTCGGGGTATATGAGACTGCGCTTGGCTCGTAATTTATCAGCTCGATTCGGCCGCGCCTCTCCAGGCCCGGCCGCACCATTCCGCACCCAGCACGTGGCATTTCGGCCGAAAAGACAACGCAAGAAATGGTGTTTTCTGTAGGCTTGGTCCAAACGAGACAGGTAGATAATTTAGTATGAACACGGGGCCTATCCCGGCAAAGGGGCATTTTCTCCGCCAGTCAAATGGTTGATCAATATGGCTTGATCTTACTCACGAGGGGTTCAAAGTGATTGATTCGATTGATATGCATGCGATGCTGCGGCTAATGCTTAGTATATTGCAGTGGCGGCCAATTGTCGTCCTGCAGATTTCGGTGTACTCCGGTCTTCCAGACGGCGCCCGCCAGTGGCCGCACAACACGAAGCCCATGATTTGATAATTGGCAGATGGCAGGACCGTTGACCAGACCCCTGTCTCGAGCTGCTCGGGTCATGAACAGAAATTCACGCGGCTCATTGTGACCTAATCCTTCACGATGGGTGGATACGAGCTGCTATCTCCAGGAGGCAACAACTGCTTTGAGGGGTAAATGGCGAACCAGGAAATCAATGTACCATATAAATATCGTCACGGGGAAATCAGAATACTTGAGTGGAACTTGGGCGGCGAGAATATTATATGAACAGACTTGAAAAGTGTCTTTTGTTACGGCATAAATTTCATGAATCTTCATCTGAATACCCCGTCGATTCTAACCACCAGTTAACGGGGATACATGCCAAGAGCAAATCCAACAGCCAAGACAGGAGGGAAGGAAGGTACGATACAAGCATATGGAGAAAATGTCGAAGCCGCGCCTACCCAACAAATGGACGGCTGAGGAGGACGAAACGCTGCGCAAGGAAGTTGCGTCACAACGTGGGTGACCTGCCGCTCTCCAATCTAAGCGTCCCCCTCCCCCCACCCTCCAGTGCTTTGCGACATTCATGATGAGCTAATGGGAAAGCCTGTTGATTAGCAAGCGGACCGGAAGACTGGGACTGGTGCCAAATCGCCGAGAAGCTACCGGAGCGGACAAACAAGGACTGTAGGAAGCGATGGTATAATGCCATGGCTGGGGAGTTCCGCAAGGGTCCCTGGACGCATCAGGAAGACGATCAGTTGAAAAAGGCAGTTGTTAAGAATGGAACAAGGTGAGCCCCAAGAAGAAAGGATATGGGTATCAGGAGAAAGAATGCCAAGAGGCTTATTGTCTAGGTGGACAGTGGTTGCGCGAACGGTAAAATCACGCAGTGCAGAGCGTAAGTGCAACGTCCCGGCATTTGACAGCACGAACTAATGGTGGGCTCTTCTATATCCCCAGAATGTGCCAAGCGTTGGCAGCATTCTCTGAATCCCAATCTAGATCATAGCGAATGGACAGAGCGCGAGGTGGGACATTTTCTCGGCCGCTGGTGCCTCCGGGGTCTGTTCGAGATACTGACCCATAAGTACACAGGATCAGAACCTCATGGACGCAGTGACGGCGCTTGGCCGGCAATGGACCCAGATTCAGCAGACCTATTTTCCAGAGCGCTCCAAAAATGGTATCAAAAACCGGTAAGTAGTTTGCAGCTGGTGGGCATTGTTCGATGACTCATACATAACGCAGGCACACCATCCTATGTCGCAAGCTCCGACGACAGGACCAGGACAAAGCATGCACTGAAGAGGCCAATGGAGAAGCCGCCTTATCCAACGAGGACTCCGACGGCCTCAATGAGGATGAGAAGGAAGAGGTCACCAGCGATCAAGAAGACAACGCGCTAGGTTGGCTTGAAGGATTATCACAGCCGACCTCGACGCAGACCATGACTCCAGGAAGTCGGTCTACCAACTCCACCATAAGGGACATCCACGCTGTTCTATCCGATTCATCATGGAACAATTTTGACCCGGTGCTACACAGTACACCCCCTTCGATATACAAGCTGCCCACGGGGTCGTCCTCCTTGTCAACGACCCCCTGGGTGTGGGATCCGTCCGCCATGCCGGGGATTTCACCTTTCTTAGACCCGGGGTCCGACACGCTGATGCAAACCCCAGATTCTCCTTTCTTGGACTTAATGATGACTGATACGGGTACCGCGTCGACAAGTTCGGACAATCGGTCCCTTCCGTCCACTGGCGTCGACTGCGCGATGCCGTGGGAATGCCCGGGCGAGATCGAGACATCCTGCGAGGATATCGTAGCCACGGCGACTTTAGGTCGTCGGAACACCGTCGCCGTCAGCCTCACCCTAGATAATCCCGATTCCGCCACGATGCAGTCTCTGATGAGGATTGCGATTGAGAACAAGGCGAAGTTTCGGGTGGAGAGGGAGTGAACCATCGGTGTGGATCCCCCAATCATCTGATCTATCATGTGGCTACTTCTTGGTCCACATTCCTTCCATTCTCTACTTGCAGAATTTGTAAAGATATAGAAATCGACAGATGCGGCGCATTTGTTCGGTTGTACGGAAATGGGTGTCCCAACCCTGGGCAGGGAGAAGTCAGGTATTTATAACAATCAAAGAGATAAGCCAAATTGAAGCACCCCTACTCCACGTATTGTCCACCAAACCGCGTTTGGTACCAGGCTGACGTGGCATGGCAAAGCGAATCGATAGTGGCAGGTGAACAGAAAGTCTTGACCCAGTGTAGTGAGATGGGCATCACTACCACCATGTAGCTTGGCTATTGTAACAGCAAGAATCGACAAAAAGAGGTCACTATCAGGACATGAGTTGAGATTCTCTTACATACACGGAGCCCTACTGCTGCAACGCGAGAAAATCATATATGCCGTGTCCATCGATCATCGACCTGTTTGAGTAACGGCCAGTGCTCACACCATTTATCATGAAAACGCTCGATAGAAACCCCGCGCTTTGTCACGGCGTGATACAGCTGCTCACAGGCATCTTGGGCCTCTTCAAGCAACTCATTTGGTGCCCTGGCTGGTTCATTTTTGCGCCATGAATCATCCAGGGCTTCGTAATGTAGATCAAGCACAAAACTGAGCCGTTTCAATTTTGGCAAAAATTGTGGAGACGCAAAGGATTCTGCCCAGGTGCTCCACTGCTTGGATCTGACCAGAGACGCGGGACCTCGGAATCGCAATGTCGTGATACCAGAGGGAATAGATGCATGGAGATTTGGAAGAGTGTCTTCGTTCTCAAAAACCTCGCCAACCGAGAGGACCAGGGTTTGTAGTTTTGAGAGCTGTGAAAGGGTGGATATGAAAAGTTCTTCGGTCGTGAAATAGAAGTCCAAGGCATGGGTTGAGCGAATATTAAGAGTTACAAGCTTGTCCACGACATGTGGAAGGGCCATCGTCATCCGGTTGAATGTATCAATGGCGTCGTTCTCGATAATCTCCAGCTGGGCCATGCTCGATTGTACTTCTTGTGGTAAGCACTGTAGGCTTTGGTTGTCTTGGCTCGTCGGCAGTTGTGTTGCTCTCGTTCCTGCATGACTATTGTTCATTTCATCCAAGACGAGGTTCGGTAGCCATGTTATTTCTATTTTTCTTTCATCCGGTGACCCTTCCTTGACAGCGATGTGTTCAGGTTCTTTATCTCCCCGGGAAATGGCCTCCTCGTGTGTACGATATAACTCCTCGCTGGTCGGCCCTTCAAATCGAAGCCCAGATGTTCCTAGTAGCACAAGAGTCTCTACCTTGCCTTCGAGTACGAACGGGGTGCGAAACACCTCCGCACAGGCATCGCTGATCAGAAGCCGCTTCAATTGCCAGTGTGCCGGTATACCTTCATCAGTAAGTTCCTCGTTGAAACCTGTCCGCAGCTCCAGATCCCGAACATTGGTGAAATGCTTGCTAAGCAGGCTCCACTCAACGGATGATGGCGTATCCTCGGCTATACGCAGGCAACCGGTGTCCTGGGGGATGGTTTTCAACTGCGTCAGGAGCTGCTCTTGGTGGTCATTCCTTTTGCATTCGTATGGGCCTTGTACCTGGACTGTGAACTGATGGTAGTCAGCGACATTACACGCCCCACCGTAAATTCTCGATGGCCCTTGATGATGTCTGGTAGCTAGAACGCGAGATGCCAAAGATACTCCAGGCTTGAGGAACGGACCTCTGAGCAAGAACCTTAACGGGCCGTGAAGATATGTCCGAGCTCCAAATTATTGCTAGGTAAGAGATGATCTCCCGAAATATCTAAGAGCAAGACGTACCATGGCTTGAGTCATGACTTGGAGATGAAGTTGAGAAATCCAGGTTTCTTTCTTATGCGTGATGAGGTTGTCAACTCTGAGCAGTTGCCACACCCCTTCCCAGATTGTATCCCTGGCTGGTAATTATCTTTGAGAATTAATCTGTAGTTTGAATAACTTATGGAAGCTCCACTTCATTAGAGTCAACAACAACGGTGTTATTCATGGACGACAGACAACAAGAAATGTGGAAGGAAAAAGGGGTGGGCGGGTGAGTGTGACACGGGTTGCAGGCCAGGTCACATGGCCAGAACACCCACGGGAACTGTTGGCTGTTCGAGCTGCTTCATGGCGGGCAATGTTAAACACCTGTTGAGGAATGCTTGAAGTGACTTGATGATATTCAACAATGATCTAGTATGTGACAGTGCCAGGACATCGACCACCCACCATCAAATCAGAGTTAGGGTATTTGAGGTTTGTTGATATGACACTTTCGCCGAAGCCCAAGTAGGCATTGTGGGCATTTTTATCAATTCTGTGAGAGCAACAACTGGGTAAGTATGGATTCCTCTCCATACGGGGTGACATGCTCCATTCCCCATTGAGTTTCTACTAGATATGACCCAGTGTGGAGACTTGAAACCACCCTGGGAGTCTAGGCCGGATCCTTGGCTACTGCATAGTTCTTACCAAGGCCTACCTCTATCAGTATTTTGCCTCTTTGTGATCGTTAAAAACACACTATTGCCCGCTTGACGTCCTGATTAGAGCACTCGACGTATCCAAAGACACTCGAGAACTAGTGACAAAAACACAGATTTTTAAATATCACTATTTTGGGTAATAGGGTACCCAATTGTGCGGCGTCATTCATCACTACAAAGAAATAATCTTACACTATATTACAATGGGGAAGGTTGGACGGTATCTGGTGACTACGGAGTATGTTGTGGCTTGTGGGGTCTTCCAGGTCACTGGAATAGCTTTGGCAGCTATTGGCGCCACAAAGAGAGATTATCCACACCATCAGCCTGATTCATAGTTTGGTGGGCGACTAGGTTGTTATCAAGCAGGGACAGTGATACAATAATGCCTTCGTACATATATATACCCACTAGAGTGATTCTTAAGAGATATACACAGTTTGATGTACGTAGAAGACCGTGGTTCCCCAAACAATCAAGCTAACTAGCAGAATATCTTAGTTGCAAAGAGTACTATAGGTCGAGAGAGTCATGATAGGTCGAGTATATATGTGAGTTTCTCAACGGGAGCAGTTGCCAGCTTGGACCCTTCGTTATTATACTTAATGCGATCGAGAACCATGCCCAATGGTTACAAGAGGATAACGCTCCAGATGTTGTAGAGTCAACGAATATCCAGATATCTGAACTTCCAATTCAAGAGATATTGCCCTAGATGGGTGCATCATCGGCTGTGATCATTCCCCACATACACCCGGCGTTCACCCACACCCCGGGAGAGGGTCACCAGTGGAAAGGGTCGATCATCTCCCTTCGATGGCAGTCTGCTCTCCTGGAAAACGTGAACCTCAGTCGTCTTCTGGATTCCTGACCATCCCAAGGCCGCGGGTGGCAGTATCTTGTCCTGACTCGAATGCGGGCCCAAGGCGAGGGATGGGTCATCGTCGGCGCGGGTCTCCAATAACGAGGCATCGATCGGACGACGCACGAGGGGGATAGGCTTCTCTGGTGGGTGGGAATCGTAGGATCGCGAATATGCGGAGCTCTTGTGTGAGCGGTGCAGTACGGCCATGTACGACTGTCGGAGGGTGGGCAAGGTGGCGCAGATAATGATAATATACATCTGTTATTTGTAAGTGGGGAATTGTACCAGGTTGGTTCAAGAATATCTGAATACCTCAATTCTAGCAACGATCAGCATTGAGAATAGAGAGCAAGGTGGGAGATACTTACGTGTACCAGATCGTGATGTCAGCCCAGGACGCTACCTCAGTCAGCTATAGACACACTCTAACGCCGTTCGGATAACTCACAGGTAATATCTGCGTGAGCTGGCAGATTCTTCAGAAGCACACACTTGACCAATGTAGCAGCCGCTGCTCTGGAGAGAAAATTAGTCAAGTCCACTGTTGCAACAGCGAGTATACGTACAAGATTCCTGCTCCCATGACAGCAATAATGGCGATCTTCATCTTGGTGCGGAGGTGGACACGCCAGAATATGAAGGCTGGAAACACAGCCAGGGCCAGATCGTTGAAGGCATTGAAGGCTGCTTGGGAGGTTCCCACAATCAATTGGAACCGCAAGCTAAAACACTTCCCAGGCACTTTCTGATTCCAGATGCGCTCCACCGGTCGGCAAAACCCGATGATGACGATGATGGCCATGATATTCCACACAACACATAGGACCATAAGAATATAGAGGAACCATCGACGCGGCAGCGTCGCCGCCTGACCCATCAGGCGTAGCAACAAGACAGTGACGCTGATCTTCCCCGCTGTAGTGCTGACAACAGAGAAGTTGGGCGCAATCACGGTGTATTTGAATGCCTTCATCCGCCAGTCTAGGTTTTGGATGTCGTTCATGTGTCGCCCGAGACCATAATAAACACCGACTTGTGCCAGCGAGGAGCATACAACGGCGCTGGCCAACGAAAGTGCGATAAAGAAGTCATCCCAACCCGCTCGGCGCAAGACAAAGGTGCGTGTATATAAGCGCACGCCGACGACCGGAATAGCCACGCTACCAAATGACCATGAGACAGCTGTAATGGCAACAGCTTTGGCCTCCATCTTAAATAAAGCTTGGCCACGTACGACCAGCTTTCAGTTGTGTCATACCGTGGTTTAAAAAGCATTGAGCGGAGCGCGCGGAAAGAGCTATATATTACCAACTTCCTGATAGTACGCTTGGTACGGCATTGCAAACTACAGGGGAAGCCACCCCATGCCACTTTATACTATCATCACCCTATGCTACAATTATCACACACGGGATAATAGTTAGCGGCCAACTTGGTCCAAGTGGCACAGTCAATGACGGGAAGGGTCCGGGGGATCATGAGAGAGCAACGAAAGTACGGTGCCAGAAATCGATCCATCGAATCGGCTGTCTTAGATTTACCACCCTAAACTGTCCGTCACACCCTAACTCGGACCGGCGCGATGGGTTAGGGTGCCATGAGAATGGCATTGGTATAGAGTCGTGGACTAGACCCACCGAACCCTGGCGGGTATAAACAGTGTCCCCCGTTTACCCACTTCTCCACTTTCCATGTCACTCTGACTTGAACTGTCGTTGACCCGACCACCTGTATGACTAGAGAGTCCACTCCGTCTACAGCTCGAACCCCCCTGTGATCCCAAGGTGGGGAGTGGGGGGCGGCAAAGCTGTACTTTCATGCCTGCTAGGACGGCAAGGGTCGGAAGTCCAATGAACAGGTCCTCGAATGGTCAGAAATGACCGGCACCACCCAATCTGATCTCCCTCGATCCAAACCTGCCCCCTTTAATCTTTCACTGTCATCACTCGCTTTCTGAATTGCTTTCTCCATCTCTCCACCGGCTTCCGCCATGTCGAATCTTGTTGCTCCCGAGGCAATCGACCATCTGTATGCCCAGCTATCGCACTCTCTTGGCTCGTTTCAAGAGCAGCACCACGAGGCGGACCGGCTCAAGGCACTGAAGGCAGCGCAAGGCGTAGTTAACGCCCTACAAAGGCCTCAGGATGCCGCCTACCATTTGGCCTATTCGGTACGTAAACTTGGGTCACCAATTTCATGAATCATGCCCTGAGTCGTGGCCGTATTGGCCTAATATAGCCAACCCAAGCAATGTGTGTGCGCATCGCCATTGACATGGGTATCTTCGTCACTCTGACCGAACGCAATGGCCCAGTGCCACTCGCCGAGTTGGCAGCAACAAGAGGAGCCAGCACCATTCTTGTCGGTACGTATTTTCTAGACTTCGTGGATCTATTAGCAGCGCTGACTTTTTTCGGCTCGGACAGAACGTGTTTTGCGTGTCTTAGCCGGCATCGGCTACGTCTCAGAATGCGGAGAGCGCACCTACGCCCCGACGACCATGACCCGCCAGATGACAGATCGGCTGAGCATCGCTATGATGAAGTTCATCTTTGATGTTGGAATGCCGACGCTGGCCAAGGTTCCCGAATTCCTGCGACGCACTGATTTTCACAATCCCAAGGGAGCCACCACCGGGCCGCTGCAGTTCGTCGAACGTACGGACAAGGTGATCTGGGACTGGATCCCGGGACACCCAGAATATATGGAAAGCTGCAACACGTTCATGGAGGGCGATCGAGGATCCCGGCCCAGCTGGTTGGAGTGGTTCCCCGTGCAGGAGCGCCTCCTCGACGGCGCCTGCGCCGAAGGGGATGGCGCTGTCCTTATGGTGGACGTTGCCGGTGGGCGCGGTCATGATCTGGTAGCCTTTGCAGCCAAGTTTCCCGCACTTGAAGGGCGCCTGGTACTCGAGGATTTGCCGCATGTTCTGGAAGAGAGTTCAGTAGACGCGACGCGAATTGAAAAACTTCCCTTCGACCTGTTCAAACCACAACCAATCCAGGGTACGTGCAAGGCTTTTTCTCAAGTCACGGCAGGATCAATGCTCATGCAAACCAGGGGCTCGTATCTACTATTTGAAATTCATCCTCCACGATTGGTCCGATGAGGACAACCAGCGTATTCTCCAGCAGCTGAGGGGCGCGATGCAGGCCGGATACTCGAAGCTGATAATCGAAGAGTTTATTCTGGCGGACCGCGACTGCGCCATGTTGCAGGCCATGTGGGACTGGGAGATGATGATTTTCTGCAACAGCATGGAGCGGTCACAGGCACAGTGGACACGCCTGTTAGAGTCGGCTGGGTTTCGGGTGGTGAAGTTCTGGTCACCTCCGGGTGATGGACAGGGCATTATCGAGGCAGAGATGAAGGAATGATGTGCCAATCTCATGGTTTTGCCTGTACATAACACAGTGAGTTGTTGAACGACATCCTTGCACCAGGTGTATCTACGATAAGTCAGTAATCTTGTTCCGTAAGCGTAGTAGTATTTTAGTCCAGTGTTTTGATATTGAGCCTCTGGGTATGTCGTGTTATTCGACAGAAGTTGTTTGCCGGAACTAAACTTCATCAGTCGGTCCTCATGCGGTGGTTCTCCTAACTACCATCGTTCCACGCGGACCTGTAAGCTGTATGTTGACGGGGAACGGATATGCCGGCTTCCTCTCCGATATCATTGTATTATCCCTAGTTACGTAATGTATTTATTCCAAGGCCGGCCAGCTCTATACATTTCATGAGTTAAGAATTGTTATGAATTGACCATTATAGGTGGCCTGGGTCATCCTTGTGCTCATGGACGCAACTGTTTCGAGGACTATACCACTCTATGTGTTCAACCATGGATGGATGGAAATTTGGGCGTAGTTCTAAATCACATGAGTAAGTTGACGTCCCGCAAGGAGTTGTGGTCTTGGGATGATAATTTTGGGCATCATACAGTTCGAAAATATATAACATGGGTGCGGAGGGCGCACGGGCGGGAGGCCTAAAATTCGAGGCATGACGGAGTGGCATATACCTGGCCAACCAAATATCCGGGATCGATCATGACCGGGATAAAGAGATCTAACCTTAGACATTATATGTGAACCACAATGTGACACAGGAGTGGTTAGTGTCTTGTGGACTAAAGTGACACCTGTCGCTGAAACTACTCAGTCAATGTTTCCTTGGCTCGCAAGGCTCGTAGAGTTACTTGAAAGTATGAGTTACCATACCAGTATCAGATCAATATTTTATAATTCCTACAACTAACTGACCAAGTTATTGCTACTGTCCTTTGATCAGATTCAGCCGGCTGTTCCTCTAACCTGCATAGCGCGCGATCGATGGATCTCGACCAACACCTGCCTACTCCGATGATATTTCGGTTACAAAGTACAATCCATGAGTAAGGACCATTGGGATCCCGACGTGGTCTTGTAAGGTGGATTAAAGATAGATACACCCTTGTCTCTGTGCTTTCAACGAGGTGCAATGTGCATTGTCGAGCAGTAGGCGCATATCAACCACATTACTGTCGACAAACGGCTGCACGTGGTCTGTCACATGACTGCGAATTGGGGGCTATTTTTATCGCGTTTGTGGCGTCAAATTAGCTTCCTCGAGGACATTTATATAAGCCTCCACAACTTCTGGTGGTTCCAACGCCATCAGCCTTCCATTAACCCCTTGGAGAAGCCAACGAAACAGAGGCTATGCCACAGATCCACTGGACGGTGGATGATGCGGTGAATGCATCCCAACAGCAGGGCTAACCAACAGCAGGGCTAAGATCTAAGATGGCTTCGACTCGTATATGCAACCTTGTCAGACGCTGTCCGTCCGATTTCGGGAGGCTACTTATGATCCGGGAAGACTGGATTTAATCATGCTGAATACGGTGGACGGTGGTGTAAATGCAGTGCGCCACGGGGCATGATTTGGATGATAGTGA
Organism: Aspergillus taichungensis; assembly: GCA_002850765.1. Taxonomy (NCBI): domain Eukaryota; kingdom Fungi; phylum Ascomycota; class Eurotiomycetes; order Eurotiales; family Aspergillaceae; genus Aspergillus; species Aspergillus taichungensis. The sequence continues at coordinate 437,719 of KZ559496.1, read as the reverse complement.
CTCAGTGCGTTTGGATCTTCCTTAATTTGACCATTTGGCCCCAACGTGTATCGGATCATCTGTCGTGTTCCGTGGACAAGCCCCTTACAATTAGGCCAAACCCAATATATCGAACCAAGCCATTGGACATCCGGATAGTGCGTATACAGCCACCGCCATCCGATTTCGCGTATGTCGGGCGATCTCTTGTCAGTCATCGAGCGATCTGTGTCATCGGCGACTCGACCGCTCGATCGTGCATTGCATTAGAGGGTGGGAATCTGACATTCGGCTTTTGCTTGCGCTATTTCTGGCTAGTGCCAACGGGAAATCAACAGTGGGCTGCAGGATTTCCCCAAAATACTTGAGACATGAAATCTCAATGTGTTGGTCTGACACCAACGCGTCGATGTGTTCATCGAAGTGCGGCTGCGTCTGAAGCCATTGAACGATGATCAATCAGCTCTACTATACGGGGTCGGAACTTGGAACGAACGTGGAGGCGCATATGGATCGCCTGATGCCTGCTCGAGGGTGAGGAGGAGCCATGAGCGAAAAAAGTTTCGAGGTATCTATCACCTCCGACCGTACGAAAATGGCAGTCTTCCAACGCGCGAGCGTGATAGTTTCATCTTGGCAACGCCAACTTTTAAGGCAGGACACCCGGAGATTCGCTGGGTGGTGGCTGCGCCCCACCTGCAGGGCGATGATCTTACTTTGGGGTCGCACTACAGAGAGTGTTCCCTTGGCTGGACGTCCTTACTGGGGCGCAATGCCTTGCGTCCCATATTTAGACGATATCGGTTCTGTTGAGAGAAAGATAAATAAGACCGCAGCTTGCACGGTGGATATGTCCGCAACTCAAGACATTTAATTCTCCATCTCCCCACACACCTATTTCCCCCCCGCAACGCGATAACGTCTCCCGAATCACGATATTATCTATTAGTTCCGACAATAGTCATAATGTTTTCTCGCTTTCCTCTGCTCACCGCAGCCGCAGGTCTCCTGTCGGTGGCTGCTGCTCTCCCTGCCTACTCGGGTTCCTCATTGAGCGCCCGCGATGATACCCAGTGTCCCGTCGGCAGCGCCTACTACGTCTGCTACATCAATGACTTCCGAGGCTGTTGCTCGGTTGACCCCTGCGCCATGAAGGAAGGGTGCCCGGACAACAAACCACAACCTGGGGAACCCGAGACCTGCCAGCCCGGAAAGACCACCCAGGTCTTCGAGCCCCAGATGAAGACCCTGGTAGAGGGCAAGCCGCCCGTCTCGACCCCGAATTTCCACATCCTGAAATCGGCGACCGAAGAACAGCAGCAGACCATGTCCTTCGACTTGCCCGAGGAAGCCAAAGAGTGCACGCTCATGTGGATCGTGCCCGAAAAGAGCAAGCGGGTGTTCCGAGCTGGCAGCAACGCCCTGGTGGATGTGTTCAGTGTGGGTGACAACGCGGAGAGAGTCGGACAGGCGGAGTTCTCATTCTGGCCGGACATGGAGGAAGGCCACGAGGCGGTGGTGGGCACTATGGACTGCCAGCAGGCGCGGAATCTCCGGGTGGAGCTGGTGAAACATGACGAGGTCTATATCGAACAGAACAGCTATACCGGATGGGCGATTCAGCATACTTGCTGAGCGAGAGGCGTGGAATATAATGAGTGACGACGTACTAATCAGCTGCCTGTTACGCAGCCTAATGGGTCTGGATGACGATTCATGTAATCAGTTTTGACGATCAATCTTTTGTATCTAGGGATTTTTAATTTTCTATATCTTTTTCTATCGTTGGAGTTCGACACTTGCTTCATAGTACTATTCATATCAATCTGCTTTTCGTTGACCTGCCTCTTCTCAAGTGTTTACGTACTCTTGAATATCCTGTTGCCTGCTACATCGGACAGCATGACCAGCGGGCCCGTTGCCGGGACTGCTATTGTGGGGAGTAGCACTGCATAAGCTTCAGTAGATGCAACACTGCCAGTCGCAAGGGGCGATCCACTCTATCAGAAGGTAAGCACAACTTGGCTTCGAGTATGAAGCGCCACCGGATCCACTGATACTTGACAAGGGTTCACTTGATACACTGTTTAAAGTTAACAGGATAAAAACCATGCTCTATTGATATACCTTGTTTTCATTTTCTATTTTCGCGTATGTATCAGGTATGTATCATTATTCATTGCCGTCACAGGGGATCTGTTATAGTCAAGAAGAAGCCCTTTGGTCAGTGACAGGTCATCTAATTTACAATTTGAAGGTAATATCTGTCAGAGAGTAAGACATAACCTGACTTGCGGTGTTTTCCCACATAAACTGCTTATTTGATGTTTTCATATTTATTGTAATCTGGTACCATCCCCTCTTCCATAGTTTCAAAATCCATTGATATCATCAAGATTCTGTTTATTTCATTAGTCCTCCCGCATTTCCCTTTCTGTGGTCTTTGATATTGTGCTTTTCAAAGACACAAGTCCACTAGCTTGGTTGGACCATTTTGAAACCCCTATCATTGTATCAAGTCAATACGAGACAAAAAAGGGATAAATCCACTGCCTTCGTGGTCCTGTCGCCGAAATATTGCCATGCATGTCACCCAGACCATTTACAGTGAATGTCTACAGTTTACAATCATCACTTGAAGATAACTTTTTTAAATATTGCTTAATGTCAATAATCAATCTTCTGCTTGACAAAGAAAAACACATATGCCTATCCTTCCTATGAAGTTATCAAATATATTTAGCCTCATCAAAGGCTCATCCTGTGTTTTAATGCAGTGACTGTCATTTTCAATCCAATGAAAAATTGCACAAGCTTCTCCAGATAATACATGAGTATCTGATTATATTACACCAGGTTTTAGCAAATTTCCAGAATGGACAAGAAAGTGTTAGTGGGAAGAATATCTTTCCAATATTTCCATTGCCGTGATTGCTTCGCTTCCTCCCTCGGCCACGCTGGACAGCAAAACCCGGATTCTCATCTCATTGACCACCAATCCACCATTATCAACCACTTCTTGAACGATCGCTACACGGTATTGTCGCTCAGAACTGACGAGCGCCCGCATAAGGTCAATCGTGGGGAATCCTTCCACACGGCCGATGCCCGAGTTGGAACATACCAGTGGCACAGTGCACACCTCTGTCTCGAAAAGAGGATACCGGCTCAGTATCCTTACCAGCGGAAGTCGTTCAATACCGACCAGCGATGTTTTGGGCCATCGGATCCAGATTTTCATGTTAACCGCAGCAGTTCTCTTGAGCTTGATCTCGTCGTTGTCGCCAATAAGCTGGCTGAGTTTCTGTTTCAACCACCATGTCTGCGATGCTGTTTCCAAAGCTTTATCCGTGACTCAGCTACGCTGTTTGAGATTTGGTGACGATCAGGCTATTGTCTCTAGTCTCCGCAATACTTTCTGATTTCGTTGCTCTATACATTGACAGCCCAGTCCCCTTTCGCATAATCAACGCCGCTCGTTGTTGGCGAGCTGAAAACGCGGTGGACGATTTCTCTAGAAGATACAGAAGCATGACCCCCAAGTTATCTTGTAACATAACTATTCGCTCCTTTTCTCGGTGCCTGGGGTCGGAAATCATATGGTTTGCTGGTTGGGCTCAGATGGATACGACGACTCCGCATGAAATGTGATTCTGGTCAGGCGAGCTGACCATTGTCCTCAACATGGCCCCAAGTGGAAGATTCCGGCTAATCTCATAAAGGGCAAACCATCAATTATATGAGATCGTCATCACTCGATCACAGCTCTCTCTCACCGTCATGGACCACAGTATATGACTCTGACCAGGGGCTCGTCGTGATACTCGATCGCTTTTGGGGGCCGATGCACGGGTGGCTGATGCAGTGGTCCTGTCTAGCAACATCGCTGGCTCTACTGGATGTTCGTTCTCTTTCATTTCTTATGTGCACCTAATATGCCGAAGCGTAGGGCCAAACCCTATCATTTGTCTACACAGCCAGACTGGCATCAAGATAGCAATAGCTTTCAGACGTAATTACATAGACAACAGGTGCGTATCTGTAAAAGTAGTTGGTTTCTCTAAAGCTCCAACCCTGGGCGCATCAAATATCACTTCGCGCCGTCTGGATCATTTTTTCAGATGGTGATTTGGGACTATTCTGCCCAACACAGCTAGAAGAGTTCGCAGAAGGTCTGCTGACAATTGGTATGACCTTCCCGCACTTAGACTTAGGCTTCCAATCCCACAGTCACCTGAAAGATATGACGGAATCCAGCTTCGCTCTGTGATTTCCCAGGTTGTCGCTTCTTTTGCGCAATTCCCAGGAGTATGTGGGTCTGGCTTCAGATCTAATGACATCAAACAAAAGCAAAGGCAACGAACACTAGTCAACATATCGACTGGCGACTCTAGATTGATTGTCTCTAGAATCAATGGCACCGTGTTATACCTGGTAGTTAGCACCATATTCTGCCCATGGTGCATTCTTGGTCTCTCTATCGTATTCTTCTTTCCCCCGGGGGGCCGTCGTCAATCAGGGACGCTGAGCAAGTACGGCATTAAACAGCTTCTGCAGTTCAACCCTATAGTCAAGAGATGATTGATTTAGTAGGCCGTCCTTGGTGTTGAAATGTTGTGGGTGATGGGTGGCGGAATATTGTCGCCCCTGAGCCTGATCAAGTATAACCAGACATGTCGCCCCATGGCCCCGACTTAGAATTCACGAGTCGAGCACAGAGGAAACGGATCCATAGGTGTGGATCATTATGCCAAGCCTGATCACCGCCAGCGACGGATTGAACTGTCTGTTGTAGGGTTTATGTGTTCGCATGGTCACCCCGTGTAGCAACAACCAGCAGTTCATATGGCGCCAGCCCGACATCCACTGGGAAGCTCAAATCGGAAAAGGAAGATTGAGAGAAAGATGGTTCATAATTTGCCCAGTCTACACGCGGCCCGAGCCACAGTATCATCTCGACGGATCGATCACCATATATATGGATGTACGTGGATATTAATTTCGGGTCGCGTGGGTAAACAAACATCCATGCTGCGGCATGCTGCGCAGCCGGATGGACGCCCCAACCCCCGTTGACAACATGCATCCGCTCTTCGGCAATATACCGATTGATGGAGGACTCCACCTCCACGCCCTCCACGGATACTTCCGGATGAGCATACGTTACGAGCCCTTCGAGTAGGCCAGATCCACTGCCGACTGAGATGGTGAACGAGGGTTGTTTGGGGAGGATTGAGGTTATGTAATCAAGCAACGTGTTGGAGATAGCCAAACAGCAGCCTGAAAGTAGTTTTGGCGAGGCATTGAGCTCAGTATAGAGCCCGGATAGCTCCATGGTGCAACAGGCCAGAGTCGTTAACCGGCAAGCAAAGACGCGCCAGTCAAAACATGTTCCGTTCACACCAAGCGGAAGCTAAAAGCTGTGAATGGGAGAAACCGAGATGGGTTATTGTTGTTCCGCTTTACGTCACCTTTAGGGTTGCTCCCTCCCCACACCTCCACCTACGAGAGCGAATGGGAATAAAGGCATTGATTTACCTTTTCAGTCCCCAGATATATCTGGTAGCTAGGGATCCATTATGTACATCGTCTCCGGCGTACAAGGAAAGATATCAATTCGTTTCTACACCTGACTACGATCGTCCGAACACGTGGTTACAATATATAAAACGAAGTCCCCTCCTGGACCGAGTTAAAAACGCAATGATCATTTACACAAATCATTAACACTATGAAAATACAACACACTTACACTAACACCTGCAAGTCTTTCGTGTTGTATAACAACTACGCATACCATCTCAGAGTCCGTCCTTGATCTGCTGAATCCGATACCTGATATCGCTTTGTGCCCACCCCAGAATGCCTCCATTTCCCATGGCACAGACCAAGTGTGGGACGTGGAACCGTATCCACACACCACCTGTCAGCGCAGGTGACATCTCTCGAACGACTGTCAGGTCGGTCTCCGTCTCCGCTGACCCCTTGGGTAGAGTTGTCCTGTAAATCTCCGCCGTGATGGCGTCGTCTATGAATGTCATTCAGGCCAGTTCGTTCGCTACGGGATGTTTCACCCCGGGGATGAACAAGTACCGGATCGAATCATCGGAGTACTGGGAAATGACATTCGGGTGTGTCAACCTATCAGGCTTGGGAAACAAAGCCGTAGGGTTGGCACCCTCTTGCCACACAGTGAGGTAGGAAAACATAGCTCTGGATCGTGGTTTGGTAGTATACGGTGTTATAGGCTGTAGACATGACTGCTATTTTGCGAGGTATTAGTGTTTTTCACGGCATACCGACAACGAATATTATATACTACCGACTAAACAAAGGATTGTTCGGTCATTAGGTACACATGCCTGGCGTCTTTGTGACTTCACACAGATCATGTTCATTGTTAGATCAATTGGCATTGTTCTGCCCTTTGGCAAGCATCGCAAAATGAAGGATACGGGGTTCCATATCAGCACAATGGGGCCCAGTATCCCGCAGCTATACTCATAGTCAACGGAACACAATACTACAAGAACTGCAAAATGCTACTGTCGGCAGGCGATTATACCCTGACATTACGACTGAGGAAAGCTCGGTTAAAAACTGACCATTCAAACAAAGTAAGTTTCTAGTACTACTTCTGAAGACACCACAGACCCCGTCCTTGTCACTCTTCAACAATCTCACAGAACAATTCTCACGTTGCTGGCATGCTAGGCAAACTGCTGCGCCATCACCCCGGGTTCTTCTGGGGCGCAACAATGCCGACGCACCGATGCAAGCGCGTATTGAGGGAGTATTGATCCCTTTTCTACCATATGCACTGAACGGATTACTAAGATGAGTTTGCTGTCTTTACCTTACAGGCTCCGCATACAAGTCATTAATTCTGTCTGTAGTTTTAGGGGAAATCAACGGAGAACAGGCCCTATGTAACTATTTTCTTCCCAAGTTGATGACCAGGAAGCTTGAATCAAGTGCCTGTCCCCATTTTAGCAACTATCACATACAAGGACCAAGGAGTCAATGCGGAACAACCACGTCAGGCCCAACGCTACAGGACAAATAAAGTTATGATGACGAGCGTTGGTCAACGGTGTATTAATTACCTTAGGTTGAGAGCGCTCTCTTGGCTATTAACTCTTTTCAGTACAGAGTTATCCAAACCTAACGTATTCATGCAGTCGCTTCCAGAGACTCTGATGGAGAAGAGACCTAGTTATAGTGACCATCGTGCTCGGCCACAACTTCGTCAATTCGGGCACATAAAACACATGATGATATTGGGGGAAGAAACCACACGGATCGTCACGGTCGCGTACTGGATATGGCTAGATCAAATCAGGTGCAATTTGCCTAAACTGGATAACCTTAGTCTAGAAGTATCAGGGCAGCGAACTGTATCGAATATGTAAAAGCAAGTGCAACCTTTCTCAAAATATATCGTTTGGTCGTTGACACATGTCAAATATATCACTAGATAGCCCAGACCCCGGATTACGCTCATTTTGACCCCATTGTGACTGACGATTGTCACAGGTTTTATTGATAGGAAAGCTCCACAAAAGCTCGCATCTGACCGACCGGGGAATCTCCCCGAGGCATCTATTGGTCTGGGTAAATTGGTTGATTCAGCCGATTTCAATAGACGCGGGAGCCAAACACACCTAAATAATACGCGAGACGTTATTTTGTCGCCGGGGAATCTCCCCATGCAGCTGACAGTACGCTAAGCTTGTCATGGAAGAGGAATACACTTCTTGCGTCGCGTGTGTTCAATCTCCACGCCGTTAATTAGATTGTGGCGGCCTTATTGCGGGGTAGAATCCTGTGATGGTGGCGTCTCGAGTTCACAAAGCTAGCCTCTGCCAGGATTGGTATTCTGCAATAACGGTCAATACAATCATGAGCGCCGTCGAGGTATATGTACCGTCCATACACTCCGGGGGGGAGACTGCTTCCTGGATGTCGCTTCCAGATGGGCACCACGAAAGTCATCCTTCAACAATATGGTCGCTATCGCCAAGCCACGAGGAGAGAACGTCTCCGAGCCTGTTCTCGAGTCCCTTCTCGCCGATGATCATACCCCATGGTATCGAAAACCCAACCTCCGGGCATTGTATTTTCTCATGTTTCCCGCTTGCATGGGGATCGAGATTACCTCAGGCTTCGACTCCCAGATCATCAACACCGTTCAAATCGTTGGCACCTGGCAGAAATGTAGGGCCCCGTGAATTATTCATTCGTTGACATTAACTAAACCATTTAGTCTTTGGAAAACCAACTGGGAAAATCGAAAATGGTGTCCCAGTCTACGAAATTGAAGCAAATATCAAAGGCCTTTTGGCCGCTGCGTACTCTCTCGGTGCCGTCTGTTCACTTCCTTTTGTGCCATGGGTGAACCAAAAGTTCGGTCGGCGATGGACGGTCATGTTCGGCTCCGCCATCAGTCTGGTCGGTGCATTGATTCAGGGTTTCTCGAACGGCAGTATGGTTACCTCTTCCCATTGTTTTGTCGCACGTACTAAGACCGTGTAGCTGCGATGTATGTGGTGGCGCGTATCCTACTCGGATTCGGCATTCCATTCTGCATTGTCTCCGGGTCCGCTCTGATCGGAGAACTCGGCCATCCAAAGGAAAGACCTATTCTAACCTCTTTGTTTAATTCATCATACTTCATTGGTCAGATTATAGCCGCCGCCGTCGGTTTGGGAACCGTCACTATTCCGTCCGACTGGGCATGGAGGATTCCGTCCCTGTTGCAAATTGCTCCGGCTATGGTGCAGATCAGTACCGTCCTGTATTACCCCCTTACATTCAATTTCCATCATGTTCGCTGACACTGTATTGTAGCTTTCTTCCAGAGAGCCCCAGGTACCTGATCAGCCGCGACCGTCGGGAAGAAGCCTTTGATATCTTGACGAAGTACCATGCCGAGGGAGACCGAGATTCAGTGTTCGTCAAAGCAGAAATGGCGCAGATCGAGCGAACAATTCAACTTGAACTCCAAGGGGCGAAACAGTCATGGGCGGATATGTTTGCATCGGCGGGCATGCGGCGTCGTTTGTTTATTACTGCGTTCCTGGGACTATTCACACAGTGGTCAGGGAACACACTGACATCGTAAGCTACTTCCCCAGTCGATCGCTCTTGGGAGCCGAAGGCGACTTGAAAATGCCAAAGAGAAGTGACCAGGCTGACAAACAACACAGGTACTACTTAAGCGACCTCCTCGACATGGTCAACGTCAAGGATAGCGTGGTCAAGTCGAAGATCAATATTGGTAACGCTTGCTGGTCTCTTGTCAACGGTACATTCTTAGCGATCTTTTCCCCCCGTCTTAAGCGCCGGACCATGTATCTCACATCTGCTGTGTCCTTACTCTGCGTCTATATTGCCTGGACTATTTCGATGGAGCGTTTCTTCACCACTCAAGTCAAGGCCGCTGCGGTCCTGACCATTCTTTTTATTTACCTCTACTCGCCTGCGTATAACCTGGGGTATAACGCACTCACATACAGTTCGTTGCCCGTTTTTCATTCGTTCTCGATAGAGATTGCCTGATCAATGCTGACGGTGCGAACCACAGCCTACCTTATCGAAATATTTCCATACTTTGGTAGGTCGCGCGGAATCTCCTGGTTCCAATTCTATGGCCGCGGGGCTACTTTCTTTGCTACCTACGTCAATCCAATCGGGCTGGAGCGGATTGCCTGGAAGTGGTTGTTGGTGTATTGTTGTTGGTTGGTGTTCGAGGTGATATTTATATACCTTTTCTTCCCTGAAACATCGGGCAGGACCTTGGAGGAGCTGTCATTCTGTGAGTCATTAGACATTTGATCTCGCTTCACTAAGAAAATCCTGCTAACCAAAGCCCAGTGTTCGAGAACCGCGACAAGGCCGATGAGATTGCTGCGGTCGTCCGCAAGGAGGTCGAGCATGGGAACGAACATAAGCAGGATGTAGCACATATCGAGGTTCGTGAGGACAGGAACGTAGTGTAAAGGCATACAATGGGTACTGCGATTGCAGTCGGGCGATATGTGATCATATTAGTGTTTGAGAGATTGATGGCAATGTGACCTAGTAGTTAGCCCCGGAACCAGAAAATACTACCCCGAACAATCCATTCATTAGTAGACGTAATCACTTTGTTCATGCGATGAATAAGCCTGATAAGTAACTGAACCGCAGCAGGCCCGCTGTACCGGAAGTTCAGCTAGCCTTGACCCTGCACGCTGTCAGGGCGGGGTCGGGGAGTCTCCCCGCTGCTGTTTTGGAAGTTCGCGGGAGGGACATCGATTTAGGGTGCCCACACTATACATATGAGGCATAAAATGGGCGATGTGCCCCTCTTGGGGAGTTGTTGACTGATATAGTCCATTTTCACCAATCCATCATTGTGTTCACTGAGTTGACCATGGCCTTCGATGTCGAAACCGTCCTCTCCCAATTGACTGAGCAAGACAAGATTGCCCTTCTTTCGGGTATTTGTCCTCTAGCCCCGCCATTTTGTGCAATCTCTGACCTATGTTACAGGAACTGATTTCTGGCATACGCACCCTATCCCCTCACATCAGGTCCCACCAATTCGTCTCACTGATGGCCCCAACGGAATCCGGGGGACCAAATTCTTCGCCGGTGTCCCAGCGGCCTGTCTCCCCTGCGGAACGGCACTGGCCGCAACATGGGATGCCCCTCTGCTCCGGAGAGCAGGGGTCCTGCTAGCCGACGAATGTATCTCTAAAGGTGCGCATTGCTGGCTGGGGCCTACAGTCAACATCCCTCGATCTCCGCTGGGGGGCAGGGGGTTCGAGTCCTTTTCCGAAGACCCACATCTCAGCGGCATCATTGCCTCGGCGATGATCCAAGGATGCGAGAGCAGGGGAATCGTTTCTGCTGTCAAACACTTTGTGTGCAACGACCAGGAACATGAGAGACGGGCTGTGGATGTTTTGGTCACCCCGCGGGCCTTGAGAGAGATCTATCTGAGGCCTTTCCAGATCGTCGCCCGCGATGCGAAGCCGGGGGCACTCATGACAAGCTATAACAAGATAAACGGGAAGCACGTGGTGGAGAACGAGGAGATGTTGAATGGACTGCTGCGAACTGAGTGGGGATGGGATCCTCTGATCGTCAGCGACTGGTATGGCACGTACTCCACCGTCGATTCATTGAATGCGGGAATGGATCTGGAGATGCCCGGAGTGTCGAGATACCGCGGACGATACATTGAGTCGGCCTTACAGGCGCGATTGGTAAAGGCTTCGACAGTGGACGAGCGCGCGCGCAGGGTATTGTCGTTCGTGAAACGCATGTCAGAGGTCACTGTGTCGAATGTCGAGCAGGGAAGGGATTACCCCGAAGACCGGGCATTGAATCGCGACGTGTGTGCCAGTTCGATCGTGCTGTTGAAAAACGATGGTGGTCTCCTGCCTTTGAAGAAAGACGCGCCGACCATCGCCCTGATCGGATCCCATGTCATGGCGCCGCCTATATCGGGTGGAGGTAGTGCGTCCCTTCGTCCATACTATGCCGTGTCACTGTACGAAGCTGTGCGAGAGACCGTTCCTAATGCAAGAATAATCTGCGAAACGGGGGCATACGCGCACAAAATGATGCCAGTTATTGAGCGGTTGCTCAGCGATGCGGTCATCCATTTTTACAACTCTCCCGTGTCCGATGTTGGACGCGAGTGTCTCCACACAGAGCCGGTCAGCACCACCGGTTTTCAATTCATGGACTTCCGCGCCCCCGGTCTCAACCGCGAGTGTTTCTGGGCAACATTGGTCGGCAATTTCACCCCCGATGCGACGGGAATCTGGGACTTTGGGTTGAGTGTGTTTGGAACAGCGAATCTCTATCTGGACGATGAGTTGATCATAGACAATACGAGCCGTCAAACGAAAGGAACGTCATTCTTTGGCAAGGGTACCGTTGAGGAGCGTGGATTCAAAACGCTCGAAGCCGGGAAATCCTACAAAATACGACTGGAATTCGGCTCTGCCAACACCACAACAATGAAGACCGTGGGAATGGTGAACTTTGGCGGCGGTGCAGCCAATCTGGGAGCCTCACTGCGCTTGACCCCCGACGATATGCTTAACGCTGCTGTGGAGGCTGCCACTGAAGCGGATTATGCAATCGTGTGTACCGGGCTGAACCCGGACTGGGAATCTGAGGGATTCGATCGTGCATCCATGGATCTTCCTCCCGGGGTGGACAAACTCATTTCCAGCGTACTTGCTGTGGCAAAGCATAAGACCGTCATCGTCAACCATTCGGGAACGCCCGTCGCCATGCCATGGGAAGCGCAAGCTCATGCCATTATACAAGCTTGGTATGGGGGAAACGAAACCGGACATGGCGTGGTGGATATCCTCTTCGGGGATGTCAGTCCCAGTGGAAAGTTGCCTCTCTCGTGGCCGTCAGATGTGAGACAAAATCCAAGCTATCTCAACTTTGGAAGTGTCGGAGGGCGAGTTCTCTACGGTGAAGATGTCTACGTTGGGTATCGTTACTACGACAAGACTGGTTGTCCTCCTCTTTTCCCCTTCGGGCATGGGCTTTCCTATACCACATTTGAGGCATCTCCAACCGTCGAGGTGGGCCCAATGTCGCGTCTTACCGGCCTGCCCACTGCGGTCCGGGTTTACGTTAAGAACACTGGCCATGCTGCCGGTTCCGAAGTTCTCCAACTTTACGTGACGGCGCCGCAACCCGCCATAGGGCGGCCGGACAAAGAGTTGCATGGGTTCCAGAAGACGTTCCTCCACCCAGGTGAAGAGCGTGCTGTTGATATCACAATTGACCCCTACGCCACTAGTTTCTGGGATGATATTGAAGGCAAGTGGAAAAGTGAGGCAGGGGAATATGAGCTGCTGGTTGGAGTTTCAAGTCGCGAAATCGTTTCCAGGGGCAAGTTCATCGTGCGTCAGACAAGGTATTGGCAGGGTCTTTGATTGTAATAATTCTAGAATCTTCTGAAGATAGCAAATTGAGCCACAGAAATCCTAAGCCCGACGAGCGAAGTCAAGGGTAGTGATTGGTGGACTAGTTCAAAGTCTCCAAGCCACATTTTACCGGACCAAAACGAACACATCCTTTCCCCGCACAATCTGGTCTCCCGAGAGTCTAACCCTCACGATGGACACCTTGACCGGAACAAAAAGACATACCCGCGTGCTGACAGCATGCGAGGCTTGTCGGCTCAGTAAGACTCGGTGTGACTCGGCGCGGCCGGTTTGCGATAAATGTGCCAAGCGGGGAGTGCCCTGTGCGTATCCAGAGACGGATCCTTTATCCGTGTAAGACTTACCAATACAGTGCTGAGCACATGGCCAATGATGAGTTACTGACCTTTGGATAGCATAGAATCATGGAGCTCTAAGATTCTGAAAGCTGTTGAGCGCCAGGAGCGTCGTCTGGAAGACCACCTACGGTCTCTGACACCCTGGGATAGTGAAAGTCCCGAATCGATATCGAGAAATGACACGTTGAAAACACCCATTACAGGGTCAGACATGATCCTCAGCTGGCCGATATTCCCCCCAGAGAAGCCCGTACCGACCTTCCCATCCACTGCGTTTGCGGAGAAACATGATCCGTATCTCCCAGGTACGCATTGCATATAGGCTCTATTTCGTTGCTAACCTCGGAGCCCAGTAGATACCCCAGATATTACCCCCCATCGCATATGTGAATTACGCCTGATATTCATGACCCGGATCCGCACCAAGAATCCCATTGTTGATGCCGACCAGTTAGATGAGTGTATTGCGCGTGTACTAGAAAACGGATTCGATTGGTCTGTATCTTCCTGTCTGGTCCTTCTGGTTTTTGCTCTGGCCGCGATATGGGGCAACTATCCGGAGCCTGATGCGCGAGAGTCGGCCCCTGGATACCTCACGCTGGAAGTCCCAAAACACCGCATGCAAGAATCCATAGGTTTCTTTTCTATGGCACGAAAAAGGATGTCATCGGCGTATCTAGACGGTTCAGCTGTAGGAATCCAGTGCTTCTGTCTTTTTGGGTAAGTGTTTCTAAAAAGACGTCTCTCAGCATCTAACGAGACATTCACAGGATGTGGTATCAATACAACATCGAGCCTATTGCCGGATGGAAAGCATTTCGCACCGCCTCAATGCTGTGGCAAACATATCACTTGAAATGTCGTGATGGATCCATTGCCAGATCCGAACAAGAAGAAAGTAATTCTCCTGATGCATTTCACCTGCTATCTGCGCGGGCGTTGACACAAGCTAGGCTTGGAACAACGGCTATACTGGACCTGTCTCAAATCCGAATGGTAACAATTTGTCGATCTCCAAACGACGCATTCTTTAACACGACTTACAGCGAAATCCGTTACGAGTTGACCGATCTTCCACCTTGCGATCTATCCCTGTCGGACTACCCGTTCTCACTGCCCAGTTTTCCTCACCATGAGGCCGCTTCCCCAGGGCCAGAGGATCATGAGACCTTATCTTCATATTACTACTTGGCGGAGATCTCCCTCCGTCGACTTCTCAATCGTGTGCGCCACGCGGTTACTATCTTGAGTCCCTCCATTGGCCGGTCAGGAATCCTCCAACTTTCAGACACACTGCACGACCTAGGCTACCAGCTCCAGCAATGGGTCGATTGCCTCCCTCCAGCATTACACTTCAACAAACCCCTTCTCTTAAGGCCTCCTATCCACGAACCAGAATTGATGAAGTTGGCGCGTGAGCGCTACGTCGAAGTCCGCGAACTCCTCTGCCGCGCGCACCTCTATCTCTGTATTCATGTACAGCTTGACCAGGATCTGCTCGGTCCAATTGGGGAAAAGGCAAGCGAAGCCCTGCAACTATCTGTGTACCGAATCGAAACCGAGCTACCGTTCTTTCGACATCCGGGATCATGGGGGGCATGTCGGGTGCGGTTCAACCACGCGCTCTGCCTGATCGCGGCTTGGAGGGCAAAACAACAGGGTATGGTGGGTATGGAGTGTGTCACTTTGCCAGATGAGTGGGCCACATATGTGAGGGTCGTTATTGAGCGGTTGCGGGTCTGGGAGGCGGAGGGGGCGGGAATCCGTGGGCTGAGACTTTTGCTCGATTGGTTGATGGGCTTATAATTTCGAAGATACATTGCATCCTACAGAGATATCATTGGCTTCATGATGTATGTAGGACATGTGCCACTGTTTAGAGTTGTGCAAGTTACTATCTACAGTTGATCTAGTACCGCATTGGTTAGTGGCTCACAGTGCGTACTCTAATTGAAATTATATCAACCCAAACACGCCTACCCATCAACACTAGAAATGATCTCTACTTCGGGCATATACTAGCACTTTCACTTGATATTTGTCCAAAGGAGCAAATTGCTACGTCCAGTTCTTGGAACGGTCGAAACACAGTAGCAGGGTTGAGGGATAGGAGTCTTAGCATTATTTCGTCGGGGGAAATCAGAAAGCTTAACGATAACAGTTCTCAAGTTGCAAAGCTTCCCCAAACTTTACTACAAAGATCTCCGGGATATCACACACTATATTTGAGTTTACTCGTACCTACTATCATCCTCCCTGGAGTGATGAGAATATCAGTGACAAATGCCAACATGAAGGAAGATATACAGGCTGCTTCAAAGTTATGTCCATTAATTAGTCTGAAATTCTAATCATCTTGATTGTCACTTAACTATGATAAATATAGTTTTGAGGTACTGTTAATGTTCTCTTCACTTGATCAATATCATTGAAAGCCTAAACACACGCATTGTGCAACCCCTTACCTAGTTCTGTAACTATACTCCCATCAGCTGTTCATGGCTTATATTCCGTACCATAGATCCTCGTCTACTGACGAAGAAATTTTCAACAAATCATTCACTGGGAATTGGGGGTAGTGCATCTATGACCCCAGATCTAAGGGTACTTAAGCAATCTTCCCCCTGTGCATTTGGTCCTTTCTTTCGTCCTTGATGGCTTCCCATACATCGTTCCCACAATATTTCATCTTCATATCTTTCTTACAAGTCGCTAAGTTGAACCAAAATTTTTCAATTGCTGTAGATCCCTCTCATCGACCAACAGTATGCTGTTTGACATGATGCCTGTCCTTCTGTCCGCCTTGCTGCTCTTGCACGGGGCTATCGCACTACCGGCCAGCTCCCTCCACGAGACCTCGTATGGTAAGCTATATCTCTCAAGTCCCACATTGCAGCAAGCTTCTGTTGCAGTCAGATGTTCATTAAACATGATGCTACACACTGCCAACACTGTTGATGCCCCAGACAACTAATGATATCAAGACTCAGACGTCTCAACCCACACCATCCCCAACACCCCGGCGGCCATCTGGCAGCCTCCCCTTGGCACCGACTGGGAAATCGTGCTCCTCTCCCCTCCAACCACATACGACGACAAGGTCGCGATATATGACCTTGACGTATGGGACAACCCGAAGGAGACAGTGGGAAGTCGGCATGCCAAGGGTCAGAAGGTCGTGTGTTACTTCTCAGCAGGCACTTGGGAGAGCTGGCGCCCCGATGCCAGCCAATTCCCGGACGAGGTGCTTGGCAATAATTTGGAGAAGTGGTCGGGGGGTGAGAATGTCGAGCGATGGCTCGACATCCGGGCTGGTGTCGTCCGCGCTGCGATGCGGGCTCGTATCGCCAACGCGCAGGAGAAGGGATGTGACGCCGTGGACCCGGACAACGTGGACATTCACGACAACGACAACGGGTTTTCGCTGAGCGCGAATGACTCCCTGGATTACGTTCAGTGGCTGATAATTGAGGCCCACAGGCGCGGGATGGCATTCGGGCTCAAGAACGCGCCCGACATCCTCCCCTCCATCATGACCAACATCCAGTTTGCTGTGAACGAGGAGTGCGTGCAGAAGGGTGACTGTCACCTCTATGACAGCTTCGTTGCTGCCAAAAAGCCGGTACTCCATATCGAGTACCCCAAGGGCGACGACTCCAACAACGACCCTGTGCCCGGTGAGGAGATGGCGGCCGCTTGTGCGTTCATGCAATCCCATCGGTTCTCCACGCTCATCAAAAACATGGACCTTGATGAGTGGGTTCAGCATTGTCAGACTGTTGGGAGTAGCGATGGCAACACCACGCTGTCTTGGAGGTACAGGGTCGACGGAGGTACATTGGCGCTGGCGTGATGGGCCTTGGTTCTCTTCTCGGGTTTGGTGTGGTGTCCTACAGGATGTTCTGTTCGCCACACAATTTTGACCTGTTTCGTAGATGATGTATTATTTTATTAGGTCACCATTCTCTCTTTATACTCTTGTCAGGTCGAACCATGCTCTCGGTGTAACCTTTGCGGTTGGACAGCATAACAGTCCACCGAGTCTTGGGCATGTATGAATATTTATCGTAGTTCCAACTACATGTATCGAACGTCAAAGTAACGCCTGTTGACCAAGCCAATGATTAAGCGGATGTCGACTATTAGAAATGTCGGTCTCAAAAAATATTGCGAACTGATCCGGCCACACGCTGTAGCCACCGTACGATTCCCAACTCCCCATCCATCCGACGATCCACCAGCCCTAGAGTAGCAATAAGAGCAATTATCTGGAGGGCTCGGACCGGCAGACGGAGCAGACCTCCCTGGCGAGCAATTCGTCGCTCATCATCTAGTGTCCAACCTCGCCGAATACCCAAGTTTTGGCGCACGCCTATCCACTTGATACGATCGACAGAATATGGCGGGCGCACGAAAGAGGCCAGCTTGCCCAATAGTGGGACCGGTCGTGCAATCGTGCGCAGGTGGGTAAAGGCCTGGAACCCATGCTTGCCATGATAATATCCATGTCCTGAGTCACCGACCCCACCGAATGGGGCGCTAGGGACGGAGGAATGAATGATGGTGCCGTTTACAGTGACGCCGCCGGACATGGTAGATGCGATTACTAGGTTTGTTGGCTTTTGATCATGGGTGGGGCAATAGATCTTACCATGGTTGATTTCCTGTTGGTTCTTGCCGAAGATGTAGATGGCCAGTGGATGGGGCAGACTAGGGAAGTCAGTCAGTTGTAGCGAAGGCGCATGGTGCAGATGGCATACTCGTTGATAGCCGTGACAGCTTCCTCGGTAGATGCTGTCAGCACTGGACAAATGGTCCCAAACAACTCCTCAGACAGAAGTGCGTCATCCATCGTGACGCCAGAGACAACTGACGGAGCAATGCGGTTCTTTGATGCATCCAAGGTCCCTCCACACTCTATCTTGCCCTGGGTCTTCTCGATGAGACCTTTCAGCCGCTCGTAATTTTTCTGGTTGACGATATGTGTCATCTCGTCCGCCCCGTTTTTGGCGTACTCGGCGAAATAAAATGCCATCCGCTCAACGAGCTTCGGCAGTATATCCGGATGCGCAAAGACATGATTGACGGTGAGACAGATCTGCCCAGAGTTGAGGTACTTGGCCCAGGCAATATCGCGAGCGGCAGCATCTACGTCTGCCGATTTGGTCACGATGGCAGGACACTGGCCTCCAAGTTCGAGAACCGTGGGCGTAAGGTGTTTGGCTGCAGCACGGGCGACATGGCGAGCAACCCCGACAGATCCCGTGAAGAAGATGTGGTCGAACTTGCGTTCCAGCAGTGCGGTTGTCTCTGCGGGGCCTCCCGTCACGATCCGGACTGCAGAGGGGTCCATATACTTGGGGATCAGCTCGACCAGCAGCGCCTGACAGGCCAGGGTAATCTCAGAGGGCTTGATAAGGACGGCGCATCCAGCAGCGATAGCAGCAAGCATCGGCTGCAGGACGAGGGAGATGGGAAAATTCCACGGCCCTATGACTAGAGCGACGCCCAAAGGCTCAGGTCTCACACAAGGCCGCAGCAGCGCTTTCATGATCAGATTAGCATCGACAGGCTGATCTGCGGCCCATTTGTCGATGTTCTTGAGGTGGTCAATTACGTCAGTCTTGACGACCATACACTCGGTGAAGGTAGTTTCGAAGGCATGGCGGTTCATGTCTTTGTTGAGGGCGTCGATGATGCGTTGCTGGTTGTCTTCCACGAGCCACCAGACCTGCTTCAGCTGCCACTTCCGCCAGGCGAGCTCCTTGGTACGCCCGCTGCGGAAGGTTTCCTGCAGGGTTTTATACGCCAGGTCTACCTCTGGAATCGGGGTATAGGTCTCCATCGTTGAGATTTTCAAGATTGAGATAGGTCAGTACTGAAAGGACCAGATCTGAAAGAATAGGTCTGGAAGCGCAATTCTGAAGAAGTGCGGTGGCTGTTATTGACACAGAGGTCCGCAGCAAACAGCGTATGTGATACAAAGCGGCATGCAGATAAGCCATGGGTTCAGCTTCCCCGCACGTTAAGCCCAGCGGGGCTTGCATGGGTTACGGGGATGTGATTGCGGCTTGCCGACTAGGCTGTTGGCTGAAAGTATGTCGTCATACCAGTGCCCACTTTTCCTATCCTCGACTGTGTATCCGCTATTAGCATCTGACCTGACTCAGTTTTTCTATTCATTTATTGCATCGAGAGATTCACCTGTTATTTTGAGCTAGTATCTAGACTCCTGGCCATCATCATGGCCATCACCCTAGCCTAGTCCGTAGTCTGTCCAAACCGTTGATCCACCTCGGCTGTGGGGCCGCGGGCCGCGGATGTCACAGGCCCTTGTCTCAACGGTCCGGTACTTCAGGTGAAGGACAATCTACTTCGTGAGTCAGGACGTATGTTGTAAGACCTAAGATCAGTCAAAGCTGCATCTTTACACCATGAGGCAGGCCATGCAAGGGTACTCCATCCAGAGGCATAATAAAATACCCACGACATGAAAGTGACCTGCCGCTCAACCTTTATGTGGCCTGTGGAGTCGCAAAAGCTGTATTCTGGCGATTTAATATCCAATCCCACATGATGAAAGGCTAGCTAGACTTACTAGGTGAACAAGCAATGGATTATATATTAGGGCACAAGAAATCATGCTTTTGGTGTCACAATCGACAGCCTGAGGCAGGAGATGGCCGTTATTCGCCACGTGACATGCACTGTTGGTCTTTCTTGTGCACTGTGTTATGCATTTACATTATTCCTCTGCTACTGTTGTACATCGTAAAAAATGAAGTACAAAATGATTAATAACTAAAGGTGTTACTACTCTTATTTCTAGATGGCTAGGACGTTGATTAATAATTTTCTTGTAAAGAAGATGCAAGTTTAACAGAGTAAAAAAAATAATCGAAGATGAATTCGGTCTCCGGGCTGCCGGATATATATATTGGGTGGGCAAGGCAGGATCTACAAAGAACATACCACAAACTGTGTGGAGCAGCACACCATCCAAAAAAGTATTCATTACCCCGTGTAAACCATTGGTCGTCACTCATAAACTATATACAGATGCTCTAGGTACAAAGTAGTCGTGATCAATGCGTCATCCCCCAGTCGTCCGGGAGTTTCAAGTTCTTCGGCAAGCTGTACTGCCCACGACAACTGCCAGGACTGTTGCAATGCTGCAGTCCACACCGCCCATACAGCCGACAATAACACTCGTCAGCCCGCGGACACGCCTGCTGGTTGAGGCGCCCGAGGTCGACACCCGCCGACTCAGAGCCTTCATGGGCGATGAACAGAACATGCCATAGATATGATAGGATGCGACCGGCGACCCGGTCGTCGCGCGGCGCCGCACCCCTGACGAATGGACGGTCGCCCGCCCCGTCCAGCAGCCACTGCCGCAGAGCGACATACTCGTCCCGCGAATGCTGCCACACGCTATCCCGGGAAACTACAAACTGCGCGCAGCACTGCGACCGGAGGGTATTCGTACGGTCCAGCTGTACAGGCAGGGAGTCGTCCCCACCGAACAGCGTGGCCAGGGTGACGGGCAGGGCCTTGTCGGAGGCGGTGCGAGCGCTCCATGGTTCGATGACCGCCTGAAACGAATTCTGCAAACTACCCTGCGGCGCGACCGACGAGGGACAGGTGCTGACGCTCCAGTCGCACCGCAGATTGTGGTACCCGGAGGGTTCTAGGGCGGCGGGAACGTTGAGGGCGGCAAGAAGTGCGGCGTTGTCGTAGTTGGGGTCGTCGTTGTGCCAGGCCCAGCGGGAACCGTGAACGAAGACCATACCGGCTGCTGGGAGGTGATCGTAGTTGTCAATGAGGAAGGTGAGGTAGGTCATGGCTTCGTGGCCGCGGTTCGCGGGGACTTGTAGCAGGTCGGAGCGTGGGTCGGCGGGTGCATCGACGGTGTAGATGCAAAGGTGATATCTGGAGGCCAGGTCATCGAGCCAGGAGGGATCGCCATCGGTAGACATCCGCGACACCACGAGGGCCGGTTTCGTGGTCTTGGACAATCCCGGGCAGACGCCGCGCGATTCCGGTAGTGAGGCGGCGGGAGTACGATAGCGGATGTGGCGCCAGGAGAAGATCTTCTCTCCGTACGAGGGACGGTTGAGAAAGAGGAGAAAGCAAAGGATGACCGCAAAGACGGCCAGCTGGACCAGCGCTCTTTGTGCTTTGCGCATATTGGAACGTATCGAGGAAATAGCCAGATCCTGTAGCCAACAATAGCTGGACCTGGAGTAGTTCGAGAGAAGGCATGGGATGGCGCGGAATCACGGGATGCCGATCAATACACGGTCATGAATTTGCGAAATTAATACATGTATGATCACGTGACTAGGATCCAATGTGTAGTCTCTCCCTTCCATGCCAAAGTACGCCGAGATACTGACGTGACAATCTCCATTTATGGGCTACAAAGTATTCAACACTGCTGTTAACCTCAACAGCCTGCATTCCTGAGTGCAACTCCTGCCTGCGTAAATACTATCAGCCAGCTTGAGATGTGAAAATTACATATAAGATAGCACTGCAAGGGAGATTCTGATTAGATCAATTCTCACGCCAACGGCTTGGCATGACCTTTTCTGGTTAGAGCCCTTAGACTGAATCGCCTGAGGTGGTTCTGAGAGCTGGAGGTCTCTTGATAGTGGAGCATTCCGCAGTGACAACCATTCTACAGGAAGTAGTGCTTGGTGCATTGTTTCAATGTTCCATACTGCTATGATGGTGATTCACCAGAGGAAAGGGTCCGAAGGCCTGCATCAGCAGTGCTTAGGAACAGGCAATGCTGATGGTGATCGTGCATCACTTGATAATTTCAAGACTGTGAAAGATGTCCCCCACCTAACAACAACTACATAGGATCCATGCGGTCGTGCCTTCACCTTCTCTATGCTCGATGGTTTCGTGTCTGAGGGTTTGTTCCCACGTAGCTGAAGACACTCGCGATCTTCAAGCTCCCCTCTTCCCGTATTGGTTCTTCAGAACTAGTAGCGGGCTAATCCTGTCCTGGATGGCACGACTCCACTCGACCTGTCACGACCCCGATTAGGGTCCAGGAATATGAGACATTGCACTTTGGGCCGAGAAAGAGCGGCACAGCCACACCGAGGATAGTATTGCGCCCGTGGCCAGTAGCGCGCGGCGGCGGTGTCGTTGGGTCGACCGATTCTGGCATCTGGCCTGCTTGGGGTTTAGAAAGGGGCAGGTCAACATGAGGCTGCTCAACGTCTACACTCTCGAGCTGGAGGAATTCCTCACCAACGCGACGCCGGAGTATGCCATTCTCTCACATACGTGGGGAGAAGATGAAGTCAGTTTCCAGGATGTGCAACGGCAGGATGGCCCCCCTGCCCATGAACGGGCAGGGTTTCCTAAAATTGCGTACAGCTGCACGCAGGCTGCCAAGGATGCTTTGGGATATGTGTGGATTGACACGTGCTGCATTGACAAAACGAGCAGTGCAGAGCTGTCAGAGGCGATCAACTCAATGTTTAAGTTCTACTCTGGTGCGACGAAATGCTATGTCTACCTGGCCGATGTCCCGGGGGAGCATGGCTCCATCCCCTGGGACCAAGAACCGACCCAGGACTTCTTGGGCGGGACGTTTGCTAATTCCCGCTGGTGGACACGAGGATGGACGTTGCAGGAGCTGATTGCCCCGAAAGAGGTCATATTCTACGGCTCCACCTGGCGTTTCCTGACCACCAAGCATGAGATGGCACGTGTGATTTCCGCCATCACCGGAATCGACCGTCCGATCTTAGAGGGCACAAGGGACACAGGGTTAGAGCTCGACGACGTCTGCGTGGCGAGGAAGCTGTCGTGGGCGGCCAAGCGACAGACGTCAAAAATTGAGGACCAGGCATACTGTCTCCTCGGTCTGTTCAAAGTCAACATGTCTCTTCTGTACGGCGAGGGGGCAGCCGCATTTACGCGGTTTCAGGAGGAGCTCATGAAGCAGTCGAACGACACGAGTCTTTTCGCCTGGGAGGGAGATATTGGCACGACGGATGAGTCACTGATCCACTACCACAGCAGCATGCTGGCACCGTCGCCTGCGTACTTCGAAAATGCCAATCGCATCCACCGGTGGCCACAACCGGGAAGCGCCGAGGCATACACCATCACCAAAAAGGGCTTGCACATTACCCTCCCGGCATTGCACCTCCGTAAGGGGTACTGGCTCACGACGCTGGGATGCCGGTACGACGATTGCCCCCCTGGGTCCTTGGCAATCACAGTCAAAGAGAATGCGGACGGCACCTCCGAGGTCCTCCATCTGTCCACGCGGCTGCGGACCGTGGAGTACAGCGTTGAGAGAAAGGCCAAAAACCGGTCGTTCTTCATCGCTATGACCTGCGAGACGCAGGGGGCCCCGGTACGGCCTGGAGTGGGCACTACGGCATGCTACCTACGCATCCACCAGGGCCCAGGGCCCCTCCTCTCAATTGCAGACCCGCCGGATCGTCTGGGAAGATGGATCCGAACCCATCACTCGGGGGTTGTCCGGGACCGATCTGGATGGGCATCTGATGTGTATATCTTGTCTATCGACCCGGACCGCCGGGTCTTGCCCAATTTCAAAGAAGGGTTCTGCCTAGACGTTGGCAGCGAGACATTTGATATCGTGTGCGGGTGGTGGTTACGTCAAGAGCGTGTGAACGGGCCGGTCAAGCTCAGCGGCGGGTCGGTGGAACTAGAGGGGGAGGATCGACCGTACGCCGTGGCGTCTCGGAAGTTTCGACTCAGTCAATGGGAGCGGGTATCTGTCAAGCTGAGGTTTAAAACAGTCTATGGGGAGTCCTTCGTGGTCGTGGACGTTTCTGTCAAGAGCCATCACCCGAGGGAACTCTTACGGCGAGTACGGCATCTGGGTGCGTATTTTCACCGGCGTGGAGACACGCGCGATTCCTTGTTACCCCTTTGGCTCAAGTAGAACGATGACTGCTAGCACAAGGGTGGTCCATGTGGAATGGGGATGCTATGACTGTATATTACTTGCGGGTGCCTATACGTATGGCTACGCCAGGAGCCATTCATTTAATAATCTAATAATACGGGGTTATTTTCATGGTCTAGTAAGGACGCCCTGTGAGTTCTTGTTAACATGTATTTTACACTGCTCACAGCGGGAGGACAAAAAGGAAACAATAGTCCAAGAATCATCCACATTGTGTGCTTTCATCTTTACTATTTCTGGGACAGGTACTTCATATGCCCCTATCTTTAGCATAGAAATAGCAAGTCTTGCTTCGTGCGTACTTGCGAAAATTGCAGGGTATCTTGGGTCATATATTCAGTTTAACAGAAATTGGTGACTGGTCTTTCTGCTCCAAATTAATATCTCTATCTATAGGAGGATTCTACCAAAAGAAGTAACAGGTTGTCGATTCATCTTGCTCTCGCTACATTCATAACCGTTTTCATCTATCGTTTCATAGTCACTTGGCTGTCGCATAGACAGCGGAGTCCATGGAGCTACAGGTTTCGTCTGTAAAATTTGATATTACAATAGGCTTTTTGGAATGCCTCGACAGTCTCTGTAACACGAGATGCAGTAGAGATCAATTTCTCTTGAGCATGTAGAGAACGCTAAATAGAGTTGGCGGAGCAATGTCCATTGCTCGGGCAACATCTATATATACTATGCTGCAGGATCAGACTAACATAATACGATTTCATTTGCATCATTGCATATTCATGACTGAACTAACGGGATACAGTGACAATAGCACCGGGATATTTGCTTCACAAGCCAACAGATCCTGGTTATTCCCCAACAATCCATTACTCCTGGGGCACATACGGATTGATAACCACATCTGTGTTTCGGGTATTCTCAGAGCAGCAGAATTCATAACTCCCATCCCGGCTCTTGAGGCAGTTGTTGTCGAAATCCAAGTCGCCCCAGTTCCGAGGCCATTCGGCGACAAGCTTGCATGGGGGAGTCACCCTATCGTGCATCGTGTCGTCACCATCAAATCCAGCATAGATAGTAGCGGTGCTCTTCTCCTTGTTCTGATCTGCGACGTCTGGCAATCCTGTTAGTGACCGCTGGAGATCCATCCGGGAAGAGAACTTACTGTATGCTCCACCGGTACCCGTCGCGCATCGCTTGGAATCATTGATCACAATACAACCCTGTGAAACGTGCTGTGGCCAAGGTAAGTGACTGCCTTGTGGCAATCGGGTCATGATGGGATCAACTCACGATGTTGGTGCCACTACCGGAATAGCCCTCGGCACTTTCGCATGGCCACGACGGGTCGTTACGGTTGCCGGACGTGAGCTTAACCTGGATGCCATCTTCATATTTCCCTGTGCAAATGGGCAAGTTAAAGAATCCGGGCATGCTCAGATCGATACTTTCTTTGCCGAACTTGCCAAGGATGTCGTCCATGTTTGGGCGGGGATATCCGTTTTTTTGGTTGTTGTTCTTCCATCCTGTGACGCTGCTTGCAACAATTTGCTCGAGCGTGATTCCACCCCAATGAGTCCCGTCCAGCGTGGAGTGAACACCACCAGGCAGGGGGCTTAGCCCATAGTCCCTGAATTTCTTGTAATAGGCAGAAACCACGTAATGAACTTTCCCGTCATAGCAGACGTTGACGTCCACGGCGTCCTTCCGGGGGAGAGGATTGTGGAGTTCCTCTGGGAGGCTCTTGGTATTTTCATCACAGTCACCGTCCGTTCGCCTGGTCGATGGCATTAGTTTTCTAATTCACTCGAATAGCTTTCGACACGGGGAAAATCTGACCAGATAATTGGGCGCTGGTTCCCCGGGGCAACACTCCAGGCATAGGGGATCATCTGGCCATATATGACACTCTTCATGTCTCCCATAGTTTTGTTCAGGTCAAGGTTGTTGATTGGGTCGCCCTGCACGCCGTGGTGGATGATATTGTACAGTTGCTCGTTGCTCTCGTCTGAACCGGAAAATATGGACTGCAGATACTGAGACTCCAGGCCCTTCCAGGCGGACATGGTCTGCCCTAGATAGCCACTGATCTGGTTCTGTACCTTCAGGCCCTCGACCGCCCTGTCGATGATTAGTATCAACACAAGAGGAATGGCAAGGTTTGAGTCCAAAGAGAGACAGAGCTGCGTTAGTGTGACTTGGGACTCACGATTTCATGTTAGTCTTGTAGAAGGCACCCACGGAGGCTTGACTGGCCATGATGAAGTCATATGTCACGGCTTTGGCCGCACTTTCCACAGCGCTCAAGGCTATGACGGGAAAGGATTAGCTTGAGACTCTGTATCGGTGAGGCTGTTATCTTGCGACATACCGGCACTGAAGAACAGAGACTCCGCAAACATCATTACCAACATGATGGAGTCAAAGAGGTTCTTCTGGGCTTTGCTCTGGTCCTGCTCCTCTGGGGCAAATGTATCTCGGAACATTCCAGCCTCTGCCGTGAGATCGGCTTCAAGGCTATCAATGCCTTGGTAATTCGAGCCGTGAAGCTGTCCGGGTATATCAGCCTCATACTTGTAGAATTCCACGACCGGAGATGCCAACGCCTACCTGGTGGATTGCCACAAACCCGTTCAAAATCACAGAGCTGTTACACAGTCAGAGTCATTGCGAACTACCGAGAAAGAAGCGTCCGACGCCTCGACTTACCCAGCAGGGATAATGTTGTTCTGACACTCAACGGGCATGGCGCAACGGTTTTCGGTGGCGAAGTCGTTGCATCGCATCCCGTCAGGTCCGTGGAGAAACTCGCTCACAAACTGGGGGAAGTCCCTTCGATTCGAACTCTGCTGGCGCCAGGAGGCAGTCGTGGTATTCCAGGCGCTATCGCCATTCGCAGCTTGCCAGTCTCCTGCCGCGTCGCCCTGGAGCTGTGCACACTGCATTGTTTTCCAGGAATCGGTCTCATCTGTAGCACCATTGGAAATCTGAGGCTGATTGTTGGTTTGATCCCCCCCATTTGAATCCGATTGCTGTGGACGAGGGGCCGCTTTGGCCTGGATAGCCAGCTGTCCCAGGAGAAGGAGACCACCGAGACGCATGATGAAGGTATTAGAGAAGATGCAATGACCGGGAATGGACAGGTGTAAAACCCGATGGAGTTTTGAAGCACATGAGGATGAAATTTGGAAGCCGTTGCGCGGTGGCTCGCTCGTTTATATGCAACCATGAGATCAGCTATCTCCTCACAGACACCCCGGCCGATCCATATCTATGAGTTCAGATAGTCTCCCGTGAGGATGCCTTCCGCCCAATTAGCTTTCTCCCACAATTGACTGAACATTTACTCAACCGGCCCGGTGAGCGACTGTGGAGGACCGACTTGGCAGACAAAGACGTGTCGGGGCCGAAATATGGAGCCAGTGTCGTGGGGGCCGCGACAGTGACGCAATTTGTGGACAAACATGCCTTGGCCCGCTCAATGTTTATGGATTAGTCGCGTTCTACGACACAGGTCCTGTCCCTCCTGCAGGGTTGAACTACCCAGCGCGGTCGACGAGCTGTGCTGGGTTGGAGGTTTTCCGGGCCGGCTTATCGAATGAAGAAAGAATCATTCTGGGGGTCGTTAAGAACGAAATATCCGCTCCGTCTTCGAGATACGAATTTCTCTCTTGATACGGGACTAAAACGGAAGGATTCATCCATCGTCTGAGCGGTAAATCTGATTCGGCAATCTCGACCAACGGGGAGAAAGAAGGATCTCAACAATGGCCTGGGGTGCGCCGAACGGCTGATGAAGGGTAGCCGGTTAGGGTGGGGGTCGGATATGGGCAGGGGCGAGGCAGGACAAAGAGAGAACGATACAGGGATCTGGAACTGTTCCTGGATGTTCATGAGACATTCACCGCCTCAATTTGTTCCCCAGTACTTGAAATGTTGATCATGTCACTGGAGGAGCCAAAGCGGGAGCCCGTTGACCCCCCACCCACATAGCCACCATTCCATGTGGAGGGTCTCCGGCTCCACTTGGCGTGAAGAACTCTAGTTTTACTCTTTTATACTCTTTGGTGATACGGAACTATACCTTCATCGTGACCAGCTTGGATGGATATTTCCCGGTCAAGCGGGGTCTTCTGCTGCTGGCGGTTTTTCTCGATAGCTGAAACACATGAGCCTACATCTGAACGTCTCTTGTGGCTATGCAATGAAAACCCGAGATGTCACGCCAACCGCATCCTCTGACGATAAAACCTGTTTTGGGTGTCACGGAATGGGCCTTGATCAGGACGCAAATGAAGTTATCATGGTTTTACATGGAGGCGGGGGGTCAAAAACAAACAGCATGTTAGCTTGCCACATTCTTTCCTCTCAATGGGAAGGGCCTGCCGCCAAACCATATAAACCGCCCACGCACGCAACAACGACGCTCCGTGAGGTGTTGGAGGATCCGAAAAATTGAAGTCCATTGTCGGCTTCTGAATTGGCAGGGAAGGAGGCAGGATCCCTTACAGACGCCGAGTCTTGGAATCCACTGTGGAGCCGGGCAACAACCAACCATGCAATAGAGTGGAGAATCGTCGGCGAACAGAACAGGGAATAAAGCTTTTCGACAAGGTCCAACTTCCATTTCCATTGGTCCCCTGTAACAGAAGCATCTTTGGGTGGATAATATTGGGTGGATAAAAAGGTCCAATCATGTTACTCATTGCCTCCTATGCATGGTCTCCACTGTCCGCAGCTTCGTTCATGCGCCCGATGCCAGATGTATTCAGCATAATGTTGCTAATTTTGCGGCTGCTGACCAAACGGGGCACCATTCAAAGATAAAACACTACGTTCGTCTATACACTTCGCTTCCGGAAATTCCCGCTAGCCGGGGAGTGTCCTCTCCCAATTCATCGACCGGCATCAGGCACGTCCACGATCCCAGTCAATATCACAACCTGCAGATTACGCGGACGTCAGAGCACTCTCTGTATACATACAAGACACTACCAGGCTCACAAGTAGATGGCACGGGTCGAAGAGGCAACAGATGAGAGTCCAACCTAATAGGAGATGGACGACCTTCCGATTCAATACAGCAAATATTTCGCTCTCCGGGCTCTAAATTCAGCCAGATCATCCTTCCAGCTTGCTCTAATTGCATCTGGCGTCAATCCAGCGTCGATTCCCTCACGAACTAATGGACTTCCTGCCAAAATATCCACATTAAACTGGCTCTTGTCGGATGTGTTGGCCAGCCACTTGAATGCGGTTCCATTCTTGGGGGTGTGGTAGAGCTGCTTGGCTGTCGACAACAAGGCGACGCCCAGGTAGACCGGATCAAACACTTCATAGCCCGCTTGGTCTGGTATTGAGACATAAGTCTGAACGCCGCAAGCCGTTTCCGATTCAAATTTGGAAGTCGTCGGGCTAAAGCACGCGAAGCGGTAGTCCGTATTGGGAACCTCTAGGGACCGCATGTGCATGGCCCAGGTTTCATTACCGAACGTCGCACCCAGCAACTGTTGCGATGCATCATCAATATGTAAAATACTACTCGTCGTAGGGTGCAGACTAACCTCGAAGGGTCGTGTAGTTCCCCGTCCCTCGGACAGGTTGGTTCCTTCAAACATGCCCGTCCCGGGGTATAGCAGGGCCGTTTGGGGTGTTGGCATATCTACACCATATTAACATCGGGCCGGTTACCGCTCCGATTGGAGTACGTACTGGGGCTAGGCATGACCCATGGTAAACCTGTGTCTTCCCAAGCCATCTCTCGCTTCCATCCCTCCATTGGAACGACGTCGAGGCGTAAACTTGCCCCCTTGGCGGCATCCTTGATCCAGCCTTCACCGACGAACATACGGGCCAATTCAGCAGATGTCATGCCGTGGGCCTGGGCAATTGGCCGGCGTCCGACGTACGATGCGTACTTCTCGTCCAGCACGGGACCGAAGGCGCTGAGCCCGGTGATAGGGTTGGGTCGGTCGAGGACAACATATGATACATTGGATAGGGCAGCGGCGACCATCGTGTCATACATGGCCCACGTATCTTGGTGGGGGCGTCAGATGGGCAAGTATAACAGGGGTCCAGAGAGTACATACATGTGTAAAACCGCGCCCCAACGTCCTGGATGTCAAAGAGCACCGTGTCCGCTCCTGAGTCCCGGATGTACCCCACCAGGGTGGACGTGTTGGCATTGTATGCATCCTGTCACCTGTATGAGTACTAGTCATAGTTTCGCATAATATATGGACAAGGAACTCAAACATAGACCGTCAAACCAGTCTTTTCATCTGTAAATGTGCCTTCCGACCCCCCTGCCTGTGCGGTACCTCGAAAACCATGTTCAGGACCCATGACCCCAGCAAGATTGACCTTGCCTGACGAGGCCATAACATCTACGCCCAGGTCAAACTCAGGGGTGATCCCGGTAGGGTTCGTCAGGATGATGACTTTGCGCCCATGTAGCTGCTTGTACTCCGCTCGACGCAAGACATCCAATCCCGTGCGAACGACCGGCTCAAGCACTGCGGCGTGGGCGCAAGCTGCAAGCAGGCATAGCTTTTTGGGGGCGAAAAGCTTCATGATGCCGGATCACAATATACCCAATCGAGGGATCCCGCGTTGATTGTGCGCTGCGCGAATGGTGACCATGTCACTACGCCCGAGGACTATCGAAAACTTTCAATGGATTTGGCTACGGCCAGATGGCACGCCAGATGGCACGCCAGAATACCACGTCCCATAGCTCCCGCGCGGGGGTCTAATTAAAGGATGCCCCTGAGCAAATGCCAGCCGATACTACCGACCCCGCGTTGCATTGGGGGATCGGCGTGGTACTTGCAGAATCAGGGTTAATGCTATCTCTGTGCAGCATTCTATCCAAAGTTGTGAGATCTTTATGATCAGTGATGAGGACAGCGATATGTCTCCGCCATTGACTGGCTGGAGACGAACATGGAGCTCAGTTTACCAAGTTTGGCAGATTAAATATTATTAAATCCAAACATGACCCGACAGACACTTTTCAGAGAAACATCCAACTAATCTGATCAGCCCATCCGTTCAATCTCTAGACTCGCTAGAACGAATGCGCTCGTGCCGATCAAGCTGTTTGTCGTGACCGACAAGTTGACATAATACTAGATCACATTCAGATTTGTTGCAACAATTCAAAGCGGAAGGAAAATCATCACATACCACGTAGTCAACCTTGGGCTGATGCAGACTTGCCATCGCACTAGTACCCAAATAGTCCAGCGTTCCTTGCTGATTGACCCTAACGAACGTTTCCACCAGATCCTGGTGCATCCTGCGGACGAGGACCGACACTCGACCATGCTTATCTCTCATATAACCGAGGCGCAAACTCTTGGCCAGAGCGAACGTGATCAGGGCACCAGCACTGGATTCAATAAAATTGCCGGGGGTCCCGGGCTGGTCTACGACCTGCCAAATGCCATAGCGACCTGTTTCGTTCACCGACTTATTCACAGCCTCTATCTCCGCTGTTACGATATCCCGCAACAGAGCCTCTATGCGATGGTATGTTACGGTAGCCACGACCCCAGGTGACCTTGCGACGGCCAGCTCCAGAGCGTCGACCAGGCCAACGGTATACCAGGCCAAACTGCGCCCCCAGATAATGGGGCTGGCTCCTGTAAGGGCATCGGCCCAGGAGGCGTTGTGGGACAGCTCGTACCCGTGCTTGACGAGACCGGTTGCTGGATCGCGCGCATTGCGATAAACCAGCTCCAGTTGGGTAAGGGCGGTGTCCAGGTTCAGCGACTCGTCGCCGGTGATCGATCCCCAGAGGGCAGCGTACGGAGCGTATCCATACATGCCATCACTATAAGACGCGTCTCCGTAGTAATTATATGGGGCGGGCGGGTTGGCGTAGTACCAAAGACCACCTGTTGGTAGTCAGCCGTGACGGGAAAGGAACACTTTTGGGTGTATGGGAATCAAAATACCTAGGGCATTGCGAGGTTGCAGCTGCACCGATTCCCGCAGGGCTTGTAGGGCGTGTTGGTCATATCGGCCATTGGGGGGCAACTCTCTGGCCAGTCATCAGCGGAAATGTGGGCCGTGACGGAGATGAGGACAAACAGAAGCGACCGGGCGAGACACAGTCGGTCTAGTCCATAATCCAGGGCATCTTTGGACGCGTTTAGCGCCTCCTGGATGCCTTGCTCCACACTGCGATGATGATATTCGGTCCACCGGCCACGCTGGGCAGCGTCATCCGACCGCTCGATAGCAGCGCGTAGCGCCTCTTGGAAGATGCCCTGCGCGAATCAGCATGGGCGAGGGATGATTGAATGTGGAAAGAAATGACATTTTCAATTTGTTTTGTCATCGCCCGTGAGCGGGTAATTCCATCCTGCCGCGCGAGGATGCTGTCCAGCATCCAGGTCGAAAGGGGTTGTCCTTGCGCTGCAGTGACAGCAGTCAGGGTCACGGCGACCCATGACAAGAAACGGATGCACATTATCATGGTGGAAATGGGAGATGATTGACCAGGCTCAAGACGTGCTGCCGATTTTCAGAAGGTTGACACTATCTATTACGAGGATCGAAATGCGGTCAACCTCATTTTGGAATGGATCGTCGTCCCCTGCGTATATACGGAGTAGAGATCG
Organism: Aspergillus taichungensis; assembly: GCA_002850765.1. Taxonomy (NCBI): domain Eukaryota; kingdom Fungi; phylum Ascomycota; class Eurotiomycetes; order Eurotiales; family Aspergillaceae; genus Aspergillus; species Aspergillus taichungensis. Next base: position 404,868 of record KZ559496.1, on the reverse strand, counting down.
ATCGGCATCCGAGCTCCACAGGCGATATGGAGCAAGGGCCAGCTGGATTGGGCAATTGGACCAGTATGCAACATGCAATTTATCATTGAAAGGAGGCAATCAATGCTTGAGTGAATCAATTTTCATGGTAATAGATTTCGGTCTATAAATACCCTGATGTGAAGTCATCAGCGGTCATTCACGGACACTTCAAAGTATGATGTTGGCTCACAAACCTACCTGTCCGTCAACATGATCTATTCCTTCTCCTTCCCAGCCTTCATCTCTCATCGTTTGCTTCTACTTCTCACTTCTTCCGGCTTCTCATCTTTGCCATCCACCCCTGTCGTCCCACACTATCTCATACCAGCTTCTAATATTTCCTGGCACTTTTGTGATTCGCCAAGGTCTAGTCCTGCTCCCCCGCCATGGATAGTTTAACACCCGTGGAATTCTACGACACGATTCGAGCTACTGCGGTCCAGCAGAGCATCTCATACAGCAGAACATTATCGTTTAGCATCAGATAGGCAAACGATAATAGCGGAGCACACCAGGACACGAACACGTTCCGAGCAGTCCTATATCTGTTACAATTTCCGCCTGCTGGGGAGATTGTCTTCCAGGCAGAGGATACAACTGTTGGCTGGACTTTACTGGGTCAAATCCGGGGACTATTTGCAACCGCCAAGTCTGATACTGGTGGGAGAACTCTCGCCATCATCCACTACGCCGGCCATGGAATGGACCATAGAGGCACATTTATTCTCGCAGATCGCCGTGTTGATGCAAAGATCTGTAATGCTATGCGTTTCATGCTTGACTTCACCTCGAACGAAGAAGAATACGACCTCTGTTATGCTATCAATGTTGACATTCTCTTTATCCTCGATTGTTGTTACTCTTCCATGGGAAGAAGCACGCTTCTTCAACTTCGCAGACGCCTATCTCTACACAGCTCTCCTTTGCACTCTTCTTGTTTTCAATAGTCATCCTTTGCGCAATGAGTTCTATTGTAGTTTTGACGCTTTTGAACATATGTAGGATTTGAGGAGATGCCCATCGTCTGCAAAGATCAATGCCGCATTACCAATTTAAGACTTTGGGTACCCTGACACAGGCAGCCCATCGTCACCATTAGAACATATGCACCTCACGCCCGGCGTGGAACATGGCTGGCAATAACATCTTGTTGTGATCAAGGTCCTTCACGGCCGTCTGCAAAGGTATTGGCAGACGGTCGGCCGCCCCTTTCTCGATCCGCGATTCCAGATAGTTGGCCCACAATTCGACCCCGGCCCCGGCAACACCTAGCCTTGTCATTCTCCCCATGTTGATTATCTTGTTCAACGAAAGGTCTTGCGCAATTGCCGCCGCGGCGTCCCAGTCGATGTGGCCTTTGCTCCTCTTTTTTGCGTCCTCTATGCGCTGAAGCTTATCCATTTCACTGCCTGCCTTTCTCCAAAGCGCTTTCCGGAGAATATACATGTTGAGCGTTTCGCAAGTTCTGGCCTTCTTTTCTTCCGTAAATTGGTGCCAGTATTCGGTCAGACCCGGCTCGGGGGCAGCGTTCTCGAAGCTGAAAGCATCTGTAGCAATTCGCTGTCCGTAAAAACCATCTCCGGCGCCCAACTCCAGCTGGCAGAGGAACCATCTGGCCCCGGGTGATCCCGAGAAACGGGCTAGCACCCATTCACCGGCAATGCTATGAAGATCGGGCGTTTGAACAAAGGATACCATACGGGAAACTTTACGTTGCTCGGCGCTCCTTGACCACTCAATGCTGCCGCGGGACTCTCCAGGATCTGTGACTGGACCACGATCCTGGTCAGGATCAATGTCGTGCGCAATTACTTCCATTAAATCCAGCTGCTTGGCTAGCACATGTGTGTCGCAAGTGAAGGCGACTAGCGTGAGGGATAATCCGGTGCTGATGGTACACCACCCCTCAATCTTTTGTCCGGGAACTGCATTTTGAATCCTGGATCGTAGCTTGTCAGGCTCGATCATTGTGACAATGATCCTTTGGATGTCGAAGATGCCCCGTATACCAGAAGTGCTGACTACGATCGGGTTGGGGCAAACTAGCCTCCTTTCTTGACGTTGCTGATTTTGTGTGTCGCCACCCTGTGTATGATTGTCGTTGATCTCCTCAACCTGAGTTGGCAGAGGGGAATTGAGCTCGCCGATGATGTGCCGCATTGATGCGTTGATTGCTTGGAAATCGAATTCCTGGTCTCCTGTTTCCGCGTTCTTCGAATCCGAGGCCTGATGTTGGTGTTCTTCCTGAAAAGACGGAGGAGTAGCTTTTTGTCGCCGAAAGGGTAGCTTGGGACCAAGTACATGATGCGGCAAAACCGATTTACGGATTCCATCTACTCGCTCGAACGAGCCAAATCTCCCAGAAATCTTGCCGGGTGTGTCCCTTTCAGCTTCCATGGGTACCTGGCGCGACACAATAGCTTGAATGGTCACGACAATGTCCATCAACTCGTGGAAATTGGCTTCGAGACGCTCAAATTTTGCATCCTTGATCGTGTCTGCTAGGTCTTCCAGCTCGTATAGGGTTGAGCATTCTGCGGGCAGCTCCTTGGCTAGGGCCAGCATGGCAGCCAGTAAGTTGTTGACGTCGCGGGCGATTCTACTCCGTCTCGCTCGCCGGGCGCGCAATAGTTTCAGTATATTCTGGCTGGCATTGAGCTGGGTAGTGGACTTTGGATCATCTGGCGGATCCACGAAAGCATCGATGCTGGCAGGATAGAGCGATCGCCCTTGGAGAGGACTCCCGCAATGCTTGCCTGTCCAATTGAAGACCGAGACATCATTATATGTGATCACAACCTCGTCTAATAGCCTGGATAGTGCTTTGGGGAGTCCCTCCGCGGAGAAGGCGGGAAAACGAACCCCAAGGATACCCATCAGCGAGTATGCCTTATCCGTTGGAACGGTGGTTTGTCTCTCGGACGCGGTAATCAGTACGCTACTCGCGGAAGAGTCCAGAAGACCAGTGCCTGAGATCCAATTGTTCAGATGCCCGATCTTACTAAACTCTGATATCCTTTGGCGGTCATTCTCTATTTCTGCATCGGTAATACTGACTAGGTCAGCAAGCAGATGGTTGACAAGAGCTATCCTTCCATGAAAGTCGAGACACTTGCTGCCTGAGTCGCCATGGATATCCAATGTCAGTTCATCTAGCATGCTTGGAGACATCCTAGCAGCGGCAAGCACGGCTTTCCCAACCTGCGCTTCGGCCGTCGTATCTTTCAAACCTTTGGGAGGCACAAATCCAATCTTCTCAAGCACAAGAACAAGCTGGCGTTCCCGGGGCATCTCTTGCCCGAATTTTGACAATAGCTGTTGTTCCAACCTGTGGATTACTTCGACGGGCAGTTTGGCTAAACTCCGGACGAAGGGCTGCTTCAGGTACCTGTGGATGAACGGACGAAGGAAATAAAAGGGCCCGATGACCTCGATAGGCCTCTCCAAGTTCTGCCAGTGAGAATTGACAAAGTAGGTCATTTTGCTCAGCACCAGCTCCTGAAGCGTCCATCCACGTGTAGCCCATTCCACATGTGCTTTGACTTTGTCGACACCCTCTCCACCGCCGGAGCCAATATCCGTGAACCGTTCTATATTCAATCCTACCGGGACGTAGGATGGCGTCTTCCAGTGTTTCCACTCATCGATCCACGACGCCTCGGATCGGGGGGTATCGAGATGCACGAGACAGAAGTCGGCGTTAGCATACCAGTCTCCCATCAATGCCAGGGACTCGGTCATCTCGTAGCTATCTCGTTTATTGATACAACACGTATCCAGCCACACGTATCGTTTCCCTCCGCGAGGGAAGTGCGCATCAAATAGCTTCTTTGCCTGAATAATGGATTGTTCAATCTTGCGAGTGGACCGGATGCGTTGTAGGGCAGCCAGTAGCGCCTCGGTACCGTAGCTCAATTCCCGATTACTGTCAAAGAATTGGGCCGTGGAGGCAGTCTCCGCCCAGGTTTTAGATGCCGCATTGAAGTTCTCTTCTGCTAGCGCTTGGTGTTTCATTGTCCCCGCAGTTAGTTTATCAATTGCAGAGTCAAGCTGCCTTGACGCTGGGTCGTCGGACGGTATTATTTTCGCACTATTGTTTGTATTTGAGGGGATGAGACAATCTACCATAGCGTCCCACACCGTTCGATAATAAGCTGCGCGTCGTTCAGCGCTGGAACGAAGAATTGCGGCGTTGTGGACCTCTTTCTGCCAGCGATTCATTCCGCTCTCAGCCTCCCTCGCATCGACATACCACCTTAGAAGTGTCTTTATATCCTTGGGGCGCTGTCCATCATGCCTTGGGCGCGCACGCGTGAGTCCGGATGCCACCTTCCGCGCCAAAACCGTGATATCTGCCTTGCTCTTCTCAATAACTTTGCCCAAGTCACTTGTTCCAGGCACCGTTTTATGCAGTAGGGACTCCTGGCATATGCTCTCCTGTCCCTCGATAGTGTCTTCCAATGACTCCAGTGACTTAGCGTCGGCAAAGTACTGATGATCTATTTCACAGCCCTTCCAGCTGTGGGAGACAACACAATATTGGTCGTTCAGGCCGAGATTGGACGTACTGACCATGTTCTGGGTCTCAACATCGAACATGCGAAAGGGCGTTTTCAAATTGTCCTCGGATGAGGCGAACCAATCATCAGGTATATTATCGTCGGTGTAATCTTCCAATGTTCTGTCATCCACGAAATGAATCTTGGGTTTGGGAATGAGAAGACTGTTCAGAGTGGTGCGCAGCTGGTTTCTCTCGGTTTCTTTCAAAGCAACATCCTTGATGTGTCCCGCGCGATCAATGACCAAATTCGCTAGGCCGTGTATCTCCTTCAGTGAGACATGGTGGGTGAGAGCACCTCCAATGGTTAACCTGAGGGCCTTGAGGGGATCCATATTCATTCAAACTTCTGCAATCATGGGTACTGAACAAGCTCTGCTCCTCATCTGGATGTCATATAGAAAGATTGGGCCATATTGGGACCCGAGATCTGGCTCGCCACTCCCTCTGAAAGGTTCTTGCGTTTTAGGTAACCTATCACATTGTAAACCTCACTCACTTGCTCATGCAAGTGCTTCCCCCACCGGACAGGACAAAGAAAATGACGCGTCTCATTGAGCCACGTTGCCCGAATCACACGCTTTGCCTTTGACCTGTTTTCCCTTCGGTACATTGTCGCTTTTGCTCTTTGCTGCCAGCTTTCTCCCTCTCACACCACTTTGACAAGTTTTATCATCCGCGAAATCGTCATGTCGCATACACTGACGTGGAGGCGACGATCGCAAACTGATGACTTGACGTGTTAGCAACAATAGACCCTCCAAGGACTCGTCTGGGGGATTTGATCTTGTGAGAAAAGTCAAGTCCGCCCGACTACTTTTGTAAACTCGCAAAACCCTCATCATGGCATCCTACCACCGTGTACTAGAAACCTTTGGAAGATCGGTTCGGGACAGTACGTTGGAATGTGACTGGTATGTCTTCTGCTGCACGGCTCCTTGGCCCCTGAGATAACAAAGCAGCGATATACACCCGTGGGAAATTTCGATCAATGGAGAGCAGTGGGAAGGCAAAATCCGGCTGATTGGGTTTATTGATGTATTTTTTATCGTCTCCTACTCGGCCAGCGCAAGATTCGAGCACGGGATTATTGTCTACAGTTAGCTCCCCCGCACGTTTTGGATGGCCAACCTACTGATTCATATGTAGAGGAGAATGGGGTTTTCGCAACTGTTGCAGGGTACAAGGCCGATCGATTGCTTTTGGGGGAGGAAACCAAACACGCCTATGTTCTGTCCCGAACTGATCGAAACACAGAAGATAGTGAAGTTTCGGATCCCGAAGAAGGTCAGGCCCATCACAATGCTGGAAATGCAAATACTCATGGTCACCAGGACCCGACAGCGCCCGACACCGACTCTCTAATGCGTCTGCAAGTCATGTGGAAAACTCCAGTCGCACCAACCCGCAGAAGGGCAGGCCCAACGATGGGCAGGAGACCTCGGGCAGCGTAACCGAGTTTCACAGATCCAGTACATTCACGACCAAAGGTCTGGGCCATGAAATCGGCCTCAGGGCTACCTATCGCATGTCATCTGTTCAAGAATATACCGTCGAGATCGTCAAGCCATGCAACGGGGCATTGAGCAGTAGGTCCATCATCATAGACCCGCAGAGTATTGGATAAAGTAAAGCTAACCCCCCAGCAGAACGTATCCGACGGGGTATAAAACCACATAGCACCGCCGAGCTGATGAAAGACGCCGTACGTTGCGGGATCATAACGCAAGGACAGCTGGCGGGTCACATCATCGAAGTTTTGCTTGCCGGGTCGCGTCTCGACGACACGGCCAAGAAGTACTTGGAGGGGTTAAAATCAGGAAATGATGCAGGGAGACAGTTCTTGTCGAACGAAAGGACCTGATATTCGTAGACGGATACAAGAAGATTATCATCCGCCTTCGGGCACCATTCTGCTCTTCATCCCAATTATCCACACTAGAATAGTCGCGCTAGCCTCAGCTTGATCGCGCAATTTAAACCTCGTATTGACCAGTCGCTTGATTGGCTCGACCTGCGAGTCACTAATCAAATTCATCCATCCGCAGGAGGCTGGGTTGTCTCCCCGACCGCCAAAACTGCGTGAGAGGATAGCCCCGCAGATTTACGTTGTCCTTCAACCGTGATTGGGCTTAATGCTGGGGCCCCACAGTTCAGCTCGTTGGCCCAGAAGAAAAACCCCCTGTTTAGATCCGGATATCATCGACAGTTCGTCTCTCCGTGAAGGGGTGATGTACGGAGCACCAGGCAGTGGGATGATAAGTAAAACGGTAAAGCGGGATCTTCTTATGCATGCACTGGATATGGGCTGCGTAGCGATGGTGGACTTTGGACCCCAGTCAGTGGGGGCGGCTGATTGTTAGTCTACACTTTGTGTCTGACTGGTTTCTCCTGGCGATTTCTTTCTGTTTTTTGCTCTGGCGCTTAAATTGTTGCGGTCAGGCCCTCCCTTGGTGACCCTGGAGTATCTTATTTGACTCTGTACCGCCCCGGTGGGATTGTGTGTGGACTAGTCCAGCAAATCTCATTCCGTCAAGTTGTGTTGACTGATATTCCTTTCGCATCGTCGTGTACCTTCGCGACAGAAACTGTCACATAAAATGGGCTGGTTTCCTCTCGATCTAGCGTCGGAAGAGCCTACTTGGAGTTTCGACATTGTCGGTTTACTCGCTGTGGTGGGAGGTTCATCCATCGAGAAGCATGCGCAAGCAATCACAGCGTCACCCTTTGGGGGCTTTCCGCGTCTCCTGCCCGCCCCGGAGACAATGCTCAACACCGATCGCCCCGTGCGCCTCCCCTCCGTCAAGGACGTACACGTCGTGGGTGTCTTTTCCGGCAATCACTTCACCGAGTTGAACTTTTTCGCCGACGTGATCCATCGGGTAGACTCGCTGGAGCCGTACGAGTTCCAGGCGTACGAAATCACATATGCCGGGAGTAGTCCCGAGCGAAATGGGCCTCCGGATGACAAGAACAGCATCCCGCTGCGCAAGATCTGCCCTCTCAATCTGGTAACGCTGATCTCCGTCTTGATGACGATCGCACTATTCGTCTGGGCGGGCATCAACCACGACGCGGTGGCTTTGATTGGCCTAGGAACCATGACCTTATCCACCAGTACCGCGTGCTTATCCTCCCAATGGCGACCGAAGCTGTCGGTCCGGAAGTCCAAGGCTGCCAAGGTCCCAGACGGAGACGTGGTCATCCGCACGCGGTCGGGAGCTTTTATCGTCGTCAAGTGCAACGAGGACATTGCTCGCGAGCTCTATGGCGGCACGGAAGCCTGCGATTATGTCTTTAAGGGGCGGGCGCACCAAGTCCTGCTGGCACTCAGTACGGTGCTGCTGATGGCGTCAATCATTTTCTTCAGCAACTGCGGGTGGAAATCGCAGATCGCCGTCGGGCTGGCATACGTCATCCTCAACATCGCTTACTGGGCCATGGCGCTGCTGACGGAACCCCGACAAACCTGGGACATTGACTCGCGGTACAACATCAAGCTAATCGAGCGTAAGATGACCGATAACTATACCCAGGTTCTGTGGCACTGTATCCAAGCGACGCGGAAGGTCCACTGGATTCAAAAGGCACAAATGGCGCCGTCGACCCCTAACTGGGAAGGGTGGTTGAAGGAAGCACGGAAGAATTCCGGTAATGATCAATGGAAGCCTGATGAGGCGCGGGATCGATGGATGGCAATGAAGCTGGAACCTGAGGCAGATGACAGCGAATGAAGGTGTTCGCAAAAGGAGTTTTGGACTTCAGGGAGGTCGTTATATATATGTAGACAAGTACTGTAAGAGGAGAAGTCTTTATTTGACAATTTCACCTGACTGTAGGCTGCCTTTTTTTTTCGTCTCTTTTTATCTTTCTCTTTTTCTTTCTTCTTTTCCTCTCTACTGATCTTGATTTCTATCTTTATTATTATTAGATTAAGCTATTTCTATTTTAAGTTAGATTATGAATATATTAAGTTCGTTGTTCTTCTTTTTCTATTTAAGCTTGATACTAATCTAGTATCTTTTATCAATGCCAAAAGCTGTGTGAAGAGGAGGGTTGAATCAGTGAGCAAATTGTTGATCACAATATCACCTACTTCGACCCCAATGATGACAACAATCCAAATGACAGCTACAACGACAATGACAAAAGAATTGAAACCCATCTTAAATGCGGTTGCAAGGGAACACGACTAAGGAACAGCAGCCAACAATCCCTTGAGAGCCGACATGGACAAAGACACCTCGCACCACCCTCCTCCCCACCCAATTTTTCGAGCCACAGGACAGTAGCACATCTGGAAAATTCGACCGATTGAGTGGTCGTGGAAAACGGGGGAAGTGCCATCTTCAGGTGAGAGTTCCCGAATTGCAACTTGGTGCATTCATTTGGAATTTTGTTTTCTAGCAGTACTGCGGTCGAGTTACGTCCATGTATAAACATGAAAAGTAAACAGGCAGAGGAAACAAGATATACAAATATTCAGCTAGCAGGAAGACACTAGATGTGCAATTAAATGGCTATATATATACTGACCCTTGATTAGAGCACTATTGTAGTGAGATCGTAAGCAGCAAGAGAACTCTGTTAGTGACTACTTGGGTCCGAGACTCCCACTGAGGGTATACGAGTAGGGATTATAAATGGAGCACCTTGCCCTTAAAACCAATAGAATTTCCGACATGGTAATATTTTTTTTTTTTTTTTTTTTTTTTTTCTTATGAATCCACATACTTGGAGTGAGCGACACGTTGTCCAGGGCATTATCTGCGGTGACACAGACATTGGCTAAACTCTCATCCCCAAGCAAATCAATGCGGAAAGTGTCTGTCAGATGTTGGAGGCCATCGATAAGCTTCATATGATACCTATACCATCCAATATTAATATTCTCAATCTAAGTATTACGATGCGAAGCGAGTCAGGATTAGAAGATAGGAAGACTATTTGACTAATTCTACGAACAGCCTTATGCTCAGAGTGCCACCCGGGTTGCGCAAAGAATGGGTATCTTCAATGCCTTTGTTCATATATATATGTCTGGAGTTTTATATCGCAATTACGCAAACATTAATAGATATTCAATATTCAGAAACATTTGTATCATTGGACTTTTACTGCAGCTCCTTTGCTCTGTAAACTTGAATTTCAGAATTCTATTTCAGTGTAATGGTCACCGGAGACCTTTGAACTCTACAATAATAAAGATGGAACAAGCACGGGGAAGCGAAGGAAGTCACCGGGACTTCATAATTTAACCACATCATGACTGTATTCTCTGAACAACTCAAATACTCTATCCCATTTGAAACACATTCTTTTCTTTTTCTAAGATATGTAAATGAAAGAGAGCTTCAGGTAAAGCCCTTCATCTCCATCTTCTTGTTTCGTTGCATGCGCCACTTAGGACCCCAACGCATCTCGACACTAAGCAACGGAACCATGGCCAGCGTGATGCCGGCAAGAAGGACGAAGGCACAGAGGGAACCAATCTTGTCTATTATGGGCTGGATGGCAGCCACACCAGCCGCTCCAATCAAACACCGCATCAGGTTGTTCACGGCCGTGGCACTGGCACTGGCGCCTGGGTAGAGGTCGATGACCAGAGCGCTGTTGATGGTAAAGACGGCGGTAGAACAGTAGGCGATGAGGTATTGCAGTATGATGGGAACCGCGAGGTGAGTCCTGAGAGAAACACCATAGAGAGCCGTGCAAATGATGAACAGAGTAGTAATCCACCAGGTGTTGCGCATGCGGGCGTACTCGATGGGGAAGTCAGGGTGGCTCTTGACGTTGACGCGGTAGTTGGTATCGAGATTGCGCTTTTGACAGTATTCAAACTCGGTCTTTCTATGGTTGTAGTCCATGAGGTATCCAATTGTGTAAGATCCACACATGCATCCGAAGCCTAGTAGATGGTTTGAGATTGGAAGAAAATGACAAAAGCAAAACAAGATTACATACCATTTCCAAGGAAAACCAGACCGACTTCGAGAGTGGTGAGGCCATATGTCTCCTCGAAGAGATCGGAGGTAGACGAAGTGATCATGGACCATACGGTGTACACAATACTGCCAAAAAATAGTGTGACGAAGACATCTTTTTCCTTCAGGAATGTCAAAGGAGCAAATACTGTGCCAATGGTGACCTTAGACTTCTTTTGATCTGGCACTGCTCCTTCCTGGGCTTCCTTTTGACCAGTGACGTAGTAGAGGACTGGCTTATACACGCCATGCAACGGAACAGTGCCATTGCCTGCAATAGGCCGGAGGGTTTCGGGAAGAAAGAAGATGATAGACAAGAGACTTGCACCAGCCACAATGGTGAGGAACCAAAATATCCATCGAAATCCGAGATACTGCGAGAGAATACCACCGAAGACTGGACCGACTCCCTGACCTAACATACGAACTTTGTAGCTGTCAGCCATGGTATGTCAGAATAATGGAAGATTGGCTAACAGACCTCCACCAAAGATACCAACAAGACCGCCTCTTTCAGAAGACGTTGTAATATCACCAATAACACCAGCACCAATGGAGATTGTTGCAGCACTACCGGCGGCTTGAAGAGCACGGAAGGCCATAAGCTCTGCGTAGTTTGTGGAGACAGCCAGTAGAATATTAGAAACAATATAGACCACAAATGTCCCGACAAAAATCATACGGCGGCCGAGGACGTCAGAGAATGAGCCCCAAACACTGGGAGCTAGACCCTGTACAATCATGTATACTGTTACTGTCAGTGTAACCAAGGACATGGACGTGTTAAGATCCTGTAAATCAATGCTGTCAGTGTGGTTCTATGCAAGACATTTTGTCATAAACCCACTCTCGAGATCATTACTAGGGCCGGAAAGTAGATGTTCGAGGATAGTGGTGAGAAGATGGCTGCCGCTGACACGATATAAACAATTTGCAGTTTGTGAGATAGAGTGAAGACATGGTACGGCGGCGAGGAGGCTGGTTGTCGTTCGAGATCAAAGGGCACAGTTCCTTCTTTTGTTTCAACTTGCTGCAAGGCTGGAGTCTGGGAAACCGGATAGCTAGTGACTTGGGCAACCGAAGCCTTGCTTAGTTCACATTGCTTAGAGATAGGGGACAGAAGAACAGAGTGCCCAGTGATCTGAGTCTCTTTAGACGTATTGTTTCGTGTTGGGGAGGACATTGTCCGATTCTGTCATAGCATAAAGAAAATATTAGAGAAGAATTGACTTTCAAGATGTCCCATGCATCAGTCCAGCGGATAGACAGGGCATTCCTATAAATGTGTCTCTGGATTGTTGTAGTTCTTTCGGCCTCGCTAAACTTCCTTGATCAGAAGAATACACCGGTGCTTTTGTTGGCCAACATCAGCGAGCATCAAACTCATTGTGATGTACATTATGATCAAGCCCTAAAGTCAATATGCAAATCGGAAGAGATATCGACAGCATGCATTTTGGACAGGATTCCAGATAAAGTACAGGGTGGTCCGCCACACAGAGAGCTCATATCCTACACGTGAGCCTGACAATGGAGCAGAAAATAGCCATGCTTAATTAACACAAGATATGAAACACAGAACACTTTTTTCTGAATTTACTACTTTACTAGTATATTTGAATTGGGTTACTTGTATGTCGATGTTTGACCCTGGCACGTAGGACAAATTACCTAGGAAACGCCTTAGCGGACGGAATCGTCTCCGCAAGAATAGGAAGATCGGTTCCGGCAGACCAATAATGACTGTTTATTTGGCTCGTGGGCAAAAAGTCCCTCCAATCCCGCTTCAATCCCACACCCTCGTTGCGCTGCCGAAAGGGCTGGTCGGGGAAGTCTCAAGTGCCAGTTGAGAGTGGCAATAGTCAGATGTGTCGTAGGATAACATGATGGTACAGGGACCGCTGGATTGCGGAGGCCATGTGGAATTCATGTGTATCCTTGTATGCTCTTCAGAGATCTATTATTATAATGTTCTTTACTATTGCTACATGATGTAACTCACATTAGCAATTATTAACATGCAGAATGTTTCTGATTATAATCCCATCAGTGCTCCAACATTCAGAGCAATGAACTCGGGCTGCCTTCGTGCCAGAAATTTAGTGAACTGGTTATTCTGTCCCGATCTTAGTTTGCAGTCGTTGTGTAAGGCTAGCCCAGCCAAGACCAGCCAAGCCTGGAAGAAAGCTTGTGAACTAGCCCTATAAAAGATATTTCCATGGCAAGGACAACAGGCTAGATCTGGATTACATTCTTGGAAAAGCTTGTTTGTTTCTTGCTCAATAGTGATGCACAATCATATTTTATTCTATTACGTGTCAAACAGGGAATCATAAGAAAAGAAGCAAAGGAATTTCGGTGGTGTTCTTGTGAAGCAGACCATATTCCACTCAAAGCTAAACCAATATAGTTAGGGATTTTCTGAGATGGCTACACTGTTATAAGTGACAGCCTTTGTTATCCTTTTGCCACTGGAGACATCATTAATTACTCAAGGCAGCGGCGTTTTCTTTGTTCTAGAATACTCGGCACGTGTGGGTGCTGATACATGATCTTATTGGTCCCTTTCAAGTGAGGTGCCATATAATAAACTGGTGATTGGCAGAGGTTATCTGTAATTGATGGTACACTGTGGCCATGCTACTGGTGTAGATGAGGAAATAAGGAGAAGCAAGTAATGATGAATGTAACTGATGAAGATGAGGCGAGGTTCCTCAGGGGAGGAAGCCGTACGAAAACTATCTATAGTAAAAAATCAATATGTTTAAAACCGGAACGAATTACATTTACTCTGGTTAGTAAGATCTCTTATATGTGACCTATTAGGGACATATTAGATAGTCAAGCACTCAAGAACCCATGTGTACTTTAGATTACGTTAGTAGAGTATAATAACCGTATATTGTTGTTCTAGGATCTGCTATACCCCCTGGTGTAATTGGTCCTTTGACTCCCTTGGTTTATTGCCTTGAGTAGATGACCTCTTGAGTACAGTTTCCGGATATATGACCCCCCTGGAATCCACTTCATGAAGAAAGGGCTCCCTATATAGGGCACGTGACCAGCACGTGGCAGGTGGCTGGCCTGAAAAAGGCAACGTCCACGTCATTAACACATCCTATGTAGAAGGTTAAAAACAATATGATCTATTGACCCGGGAGGGGGCCCCGTGGTGCATAGACCATTTATTAGAGGTCGAGTGGGATAGGCGTAAACATAAATCATTAGTCATCTGTATTTTGTTTCCTTGTCTTCAGTTGGAAGCAAAGTACATCCGATTGCATCTTCTCGCAAATTGGTAACCAGTTCCCATGTCTCTTTGTTTAGAACTTGCTATCGCACCAGGCACCTGTCATGTTCTCTGACTGTTGTAGGCGTCTGACGGGCTGCCACTCCATATAATATCTCAAATAGAGAGTAGCCTGTGGCATTTGCTGGCAATGTGTTTCGGTTGTACTCAACATCTGAAATCATTATGTACAAATTTGGCCCCCATTAGCCCACGAGGCAACAACAGATCATGATCTCAACTGTCAAATTGGTCTTCTTATCCTGACTGTTGCCTTATGGATAGTACACGGTCATGAGGCGCAGGATGACATAAAATCCATTCATTACTACTTGCCAGAATGCGCCTGTAAATTTGGGGTCTCAATCCAATATAATAGCGCGTGACAAGCCCCAATTCTTAACAACACATTACCACAGGAACTCTTGCCCATTACCTTGCAGACCAACTTTCGCAACTTGGTAATAGCCTGACCGCCTTGCTAAACTTGTTAATTACAGTCAATATAGCATTGAAGCCATTACTCTCCGACAAGCTGGTGATAAAATCAATTGACCATGCTCAAACAGCATGCGAGAGGTTGGCACGGGTTGCATCTTTCCATAGGACTTGTGATTCCTAGATTTAGAGACTGCGCACGCCAGACAGCTGTTCACATACTTGGCCAAATCCAACTTCATATAAGGCAGGAAAAAGTCCGATAGGAGCTGCTTGTAGGTTCTATAGAAACCTGGATGTCCAATATCATTATGCACAAGCTCGAAGATGTGTGTTCGCAATGCCTTTGGGATGCACAGTCAGCGGCGGCCATCACATGAAATAAAAGTCCGTCAAAAAGGTGGCAGCTATGGAAATCACTCAAGCCGGTGCCGTCGACCAATTGGTCTAAAATATTTCGGAATACGCCCTGTAGGGATTTACCTAATAGGGTAGCATCCCTGAATTTATCCCGGAAGATCATGTAGAGTAGCGCCCAAGCTTCCTGTATCTGCTGCCGCCGAGGGGTTGGCTGTGTTGCACATAATTGAAGCTGGTTGTTGCGACCACAGAAACTCGATCAACTCATTCTGCGCTGTCAAAGAGGGTTCCAGGGTTTCTCAGCATCTGCATTTTGGGTAGAATATCTAGAAAACGCGTCTGCATTGTCATGAAGGTGGCCCTTGTGATAAGATCCTCATACAAGGTAAGAAACCAGACAAGAACAATGCCCATCTATTCAGTCACACGTTACGGCCTGCTGATTGCCTTACTGCGCATTTATCAATGCCAAATGGTCAGTGATCACCTTAAATGTCCCACCTGTATATCCCATCATGTTCCAAACTTTTGAGATACTATATTGTTGTTGCGGAGGTTGGTTAACAGCACTCAGCACTCCCTGGGGAATTAGAAGTCAGCAACAGGACAGAGTCACCACCTGAATATACGAACTGACAACAGCAGCCCAAGATGAACTCATTGATTTCACAGTTTATAAAAAATTGGAGTCTACCCTTCAGGAAAGAGCTAGCTAACAGTACAGGGACTAAGAACTGCCTCCTGTCTTCGCCTATAATCAACTCAACAACCCCAGATTATAAGATTGTGAATAGTCGTCAACTATAAGAGCTATCTTTCTATAAGGAATGGGGGGGATTGGGCTTACGCAGGATACCCAGGCAGTATTTTGGGATTGAAGGCCTCCAAGAGGGTATAAGTAGTTTTTTTTTCTTTTTGTTTTTGCATTGTCAAGGACTTCACTTTAGTATAGAGTAGCATTATATTATGATATATCATTTCTCCATTAGTTCCAAGAGTTCACGCCCGCATATCCCATCCTAACATTGTGTTAAGCTCAAGAACCTTCCGGCTCTAGTACAAGGTCGGTGTTCAGGCTATCCCGCAGCGGTAGTACCCTGACAAATGACTCAGCTTCATAACAATGACTAATCACATAATGTCACCTGACGACGACTCGCGCTGTTCACGTGGTGCCAACATACTCATTGGCTAATCGGCATGGGATGCCTGAGTCCGCCAGCAGTACGGAGTACTTTACGTTATCCTCAGGTATCTCTGCACTCTCTCCACTTCTCTCTCCTTCTACCTAACGGCCTACTAGTCTATAGACTACAAAATAGTCTTGCCGACCCGAAGCTCTCTGGTTTGATTTCCTTTTCACTGGGAAATTGTATAGTGATGGCTGAAAGAGCTGCTTCTCGAGCACGTAGCTCTTTCCGAGCCCGTGCTGTTTGTGTGCCCTCCATTCCATGTACAGCACCAAAACAATTGACCTCAAATAGTGTGATAATTGTCGAGCCCGCAAGGTATCACCCTGGATTGCAACAAAGGCTCTTGAACTTCTCACTCATCGTGCAATAGATCAAATGTGACAAGGAAATTCCCTGCTCCTCATGTGGAGCCTTAGGCATTCCTTGTAGCGGAGTGGGGGTTGCCTCCCCCACAGTCCAAGAAGCGCCGAGACAACGCATCCCTCACGAATAGTTAGTCAATGATCCGATTTGCAGTACCAGAGATCTATAGCTAAATCAAAGTTAGTGAACAGAAGGTGAACGGCATCCAGGAGCAGCTCACTGCTATGCAACAGACTCTCCAAC
Organism: Aspergillus taichungensis; assembly: GCA_002850765.1. Taxonomy (NCBI): domain Eukaryota; kingdom Fungi; phylum Ascomycota; class Eurotiomycetes; order Eurotiales; family Aspergillaceae; genus Aspergillus; species Aspergillus taichungensis. Next base: position 388,419 of record KZ559496.1, on the reverse strand, counting down.
AACTCATTCAGTCCTCGACACCCGCCACAGTCCTTCCACCAGCTCGCTCTGTTCCCTCTGTTCATACAGCTCCTCCGTTTGAAGGACCATCTTCGTTTCATCACGAAACTCTTGTTGCTAGAGATGCGGCCTTTTCCGCTGTCGCTACTTCCAAGTCTAAAGAACAGAATGATAATGTGTCCGCCGCTTTGTCGTCCCTCAGGCGTCGTCTTGATCACTATCATGCACCGGACGCGCCTACCACCGGGGCTGAAAGTTCTACATTACATCACGATAGACAAGAACTTCTTCCAGTTGAGCTGGTCGTCGCCCTAGTACGGAAGGTCAAGGCCCGACCGCCCTTCTTTCTGGTGAGCCAATCGTGGGCAAGCCCCCTGCAGGTCGAATCGCTTTGCCAGTCTATTTATTTTCCTCTACTACCCATCTCGTCTGGATCGCTGGTCTTTTTGCACGGTCTGCTATATTATATCATCCGAGATTATCTCCACGAAGACCACCGCGATCTGGCACAGTTTGACTTGCTCGCACACATGAGGTTCTGCGAACACCACTTCTCCGCCGCCCTGAACAGCCATGAAATGATAATGGCACCGACCGTGGAGAAGGTGCAGGCCTTGTTGATTGCTATCGTCAAATCACAGGAAGAATTTGATATTCAGCGATGTTGGACCTATCTGTCCATTGCCTTTAACATGTGCCAAACACTGGGCCTCCACAGAAGTCATGCCATTTCGAAAGACCCCTTCTCAATAGCAGAATCCAAACGTCACGCATTCTGGTCCCTTTACACCATCGACAAAAATCTCTCCCTCAATATAGGCCTGGCGTCTCATTTCCAGGATCATGACATCGACGCGGACCTGTTTACCCCGTCGAATGACCCCCAGCAGCGTCCATGGGATTTGATGAGTCTCGTCACCGTGGAGTTTGCGGGAATCCAGGGACGTGTATACGACCAGCTGTACTCCACGGCCGCCTCCAAGGCTGCACAGACCACTCGTATGAAGGCGATTGAGGCCCTGTCTGCTGAATTGATCGCTGTTCGTGATAAACTCCTGGGCATTGACGTCAGCCCTGCCCTATACTCGGACTCCTTGCACGGAATGGCCGCCTGTGCGGACTTTATCACCTATTCGGTTTTGACGGTTATCTACCGTGCGCAGACAGGGCCAGGGGATGGGATGGGGATTTCATTAGAATGCTACAAAGCCGGTAGTATGGCTCTTCACAGTCATCTCAAGTGCTTCACTTACTTCCGCGGTCGTCAGACGCATAAAAAAATGGAATATGTCAACAGGTCAGTCTCCCGTTTCAGCAGCCTGTGACGGATGCTAACTTGGAATAGTATCCTGTTGTATCCTTCCTTTGCACCATTCGCCATTGTCTTCACCCATGCGATCACCACCTCTAGTACCACGGATCTGGCCTTATTGCAAGAGACGCTCGGGTCACTCGAGTTGATCAAAGATCTGTCTCCGGGCGCAAGGCACCTACATGCTATTTGTGAGGCATTCGTGAGGACCGCGCAGGTGCTGGTTGACACCCAACAGACCCTCACTGGACTTGAGCAGCTTCAGGATGGATCCTTGTTTATGCCCCCTATCGTCGACGGGCCGGCCAATGTCACTCTCCCGGACGTCTCGTGGCCCGAGAACACATTTGATTCCGCCATGAACCAAGAGGATGTGTCTATGTTTCTAAACGACTTTCTCGGAACGAATCGCCTGGTTATGGATATATTAAACGCTAGCTACCTAAATTATGCTCCAGAATGAAATGATGACATTGCCACAGTGTCTGTTCCGACTAGTCACGAAGCGGCGTTTCACCCCCCCGTCTGCTCGTCCTCAGTCCGCCCTATTGTTGGTTTTCGGCTGCCACACCGGATCAAAAGACATACTACCCTATCTGTTAGCTCCATCCTAGTCATGGTTCGGGCCCAGAAATCCTCTTACCGGAATGAGCAAATACGGCACCCGACGCTCGTACTCCATCCACGCCTCACCATACCGCCCACGACACCGATCGATGTCGCGCCAAGCTCGGTGGGAGATCATGGTGATGAAAAACAATGGATAAAACCATGGAAATGGAGATTCGAAACCTGTGACCAATCCCCATGACACAGCGAAGAATATATCACAGGTATAATGGATCTTACGGGCCAGGCCATCTGCAGTCGTCAGGAATGTCACTTTTAGAGGGCTCCAGGTCACTTACACCACCCGCTACAGAGAATATCATTTCCAGTATTGGTCTTGATAGTTTTGGGGTTTTTGATGAACTTCCACGGCAACTGGGGGAATGACCTGCGGTCGAAAGCGCTCCCTCGCTCCTGAGCACGGAAGTAGTTCTTCTGGCTGTTACAGGTATCCCACACCCAATACACGAAGAGATACACCACCGCCAGGAGGCCCAGTGCATTCGGGTTCCAGTGATATGTCGAGGGGTGATGGGAAGCCAGGTACAGCGTGCAGTGGCAGTAGATCATCGGTACCCCGGCGAGGTTCCAGAAGATCAACATAAATCCCCATTTCTCATAATACATATCCCTGCCATTTGTCAGTGTACGTCTTCGAAGAAAGTCGACCGACTTACCAGCTGGTGATGATCAGCTCTTCCGCCTTGGAACAGGCGTTGGCGTACAGGAAATGGGCCATGAGCAGGAAGGCGGCTTCACCAGACACGAACCCATAGTCATCCCACTGCCTGAGCGCTGTAGCGAGCGACAACAGGAAAAGGATGTACCAAGGGATGCGGACTTCAAAAAACATCTTCATGTCGATCCAGCGGAACATACGCGGATTGAGCTCCGCACCCATGAAGAAGTCGTACACGTGGGAACCTGTCATGCGGTGCTGTGCTCCACGAGTCAGTGCTGATAGGTAGGCGAGGATGGACACCACAATTCCCGAAATGATGGCCACAGACATGATCGGTCCAAACTCGTCGATCAAAGTACTCAGCTGGAACAGACCCGAGAAGTGCAAGAAAAGAGCGCCACCGATCGTCAGATACCACGACGACAGCGCGGAGCAGTAGTAGTCCAGCTGCTTGTTGCCGAGGTGGGGCAGGGCCTTCCCTTTACCGTACACGCCCGGTAGGTACAGATATCCGAGGCCTTCTAGGATCAAAAAGGTCCAGTAGATGACCCACGCCTTGCGATGTGGGAAGGCATGATTATATGCCAATTCGACGAGGTGACCCAGGAACCCGGTAACAGTGTCTTCTCCCGCACGAGCTGGAGTCGGCAGTTGGCCGTCGAAGCATTTCATTCCAATGAACATGTAGTACATGAGCAGAGGGGATCCCACCATGATAGCCGTGACTCCTAGCGGTCCGCCAAATTCGAACTCGGTATTCTCGGAGTCATGATCATGCTGGGGTGCATTGGCGGCGCCGTTGGTAACGTTGTTCCCGGAATCATGGCGTGCTCTCTTCGACATGGCGACAATGTGAGGCTGGGTGTGTTTGCAATGCGCTTCTTATTGAACGTACGGGATTCCTGTCAATATATACGCCTTTCCGGAGTAAAGAAAACGGATCTGATTTCTTACCACCCTTCTACATGAAGCAGGGTAAGCATATCACCGCGGACTCCGCGGGGGGCACGGAATCCTCGCCTGGCTCGGGCAACCGCATTCTGAAGACATCCAATCATTAACCCAATATAGACCCACAAAGTGGGCCCTCAGCGTTGCTTCACCCCAGTCGACATGCAATGCTACACCATGTATAGCACCGTGGTCCGGATCAATAGAATCTATATGCTATACGTTTATAACTAAGAAAGTTTTATTGGAGTTAGCACTGGCTGTGACATGGTGAAGGAACAACATCTGACATTATTCGTATGTGTACAACAAAATGCAAAATCTGCCCTGTACGTTCCAACTGATTCTCCGAAAGCATCAACTGGCAGGTCGTCTCCCTATATGATTCCTCGACGTCGCTAAAACTATAATGCTAGATGTAGAGTCCTTTCCTGTGGTCTTCTTGGTTGATCTGGTAGCGATGGTAGCAATGTATCGCGCGGCGTGATCATCCGGCAGACCCATGACTATATGGAGTTGTGCCATGAATTTTAGGCCTTCAATTATATTGGCCCATCTCCAAAATGTAGGCCGGGAAAACAACATCAGCTGTATCACCAGTGAGTGGGAGCAATACCTCGCTATGTGGACAGTCATGTCAAGCCCGGGTGCGCGTGGAATCCCCGACCGGGTAATGTCTTTATCATCCTGATCTCATTTACAGAGGTTTTCGACCTCCTAACCAGCAGTGGCGAGGCAATAGCCCTGGAATGATGCCGTAAATGAAATACCACTCTGGGGCCATCGCAATGAAATCAGTGCTGCTGATAGTGGCGGGAGGTGAGAAGCCTGGAACTTGAAGTGAGTGAGCTAAACTTTATTCCATTAGCCCCACGGCCCGTACTAACCAGTACAGACCTGCTGCATCGATGCCTGAACCTTTCGAAATGACGTACGGGAGTTGTGGGTGTTGAAGATATTGGCCGGGGCTTGTTCGATGGCACAGATGCGGAATTTCTGTGGGGTCTCGCATCGTGAAACATTCTTGGTGGAGGTGTCTGCAGTGTCTCTATAAGTAGATAGTGCGTTTTTCATCCGGTATGAGTGGTGGTGACTACGCATTGCCATTCTGCCTTACGCTACCTAGGAAGAGAGGTGATCCTGGTTAATTAACCTGAATGCAGAAGTCAAGCAGGTTTCGGCGAGGCTAGATAAAGCGATCGACGGACGACGGAACCTCCCAGATCTGTCCGCGGACGTCTCCATAAGGGGAAGGCGGGGCGATACGTACAACGCATTCCTTGATGAGGTCCTGGAACAGGAGTTGGATTTAAAGCTTATGTTTGTCACGCACATCCTATTTATCAGTACCTTTTTATCCGTTTGAACCTCTCCCTGTAGCTTCCACGCCCCTAGAGAATAGGCACAATGTCCACTCGTGTTACCGGAACGGCCTTCATCACAGGCAGCGGATCAGGTGCCATCACTTCATCTTCTTGGTGGAGCGCAGCTAACACAAGCAAGGCATCGGCCAAAAGACAGCCTCCACCCTGGCACAAAATGGCATCAGTAACCTTGCTCTGCTAGATATCAACACCGTCCGGCTGGAGAGCACTCGAAATGTTCTCACGGCGAGGTTCCCCAATGTGGGGGTTGAGATCCTCACCGCCGACGTCAGGGATGAAGCCTCCGTCGAAGCCGCCGTGCAGAAAATAGTCGCCCGCTTCGGCGGAATTGAGATTGCTGTCCACTCGGCTGGAATCAGCGGGAAGACTCCCGACTCGGATGAGAACAGCCTGGCGAACTGGCAGAAGGTCATTGATACCAACCAAACGGGGGTGTGGCTCTGTCAGAGGGCAGTGGTTCGGCAAATGCAGAAGCAGGAGTATCCCCCCCCCCCCCCCCCCTTTCCCTTGGTCTTCTAGTCCCCTGAGATGATCTGGGTGGACGTATCTCACCGGTATAGGGACCGTGGAGGCAGACTAGGCAGAGGGGCGATTGTAAACCTGTCGTCCATGTTCGGCATTTCTGTCCCGCCACCAGAGATGGGGCTTTTCCCGTATACCTCCGCTAAGCACGGTATGCTTCCTTACGTGTTCCAGTTTGGAGCAACGCTAATGCACAACAGCCGTGGAGGCCATCACCAAATACGTACGCTCCCCGACCCATGGTAAAGAATGCAACTCACCAACAAATGATCAATCCAGGCCGCCAAAGCCCATGCTGCAGAAGGTATCCGCATAAACGCCATGTGCCCAAAGTAATCCTTTCACCCCATCCTTTCTCCTGAGAGTCCCCACTGACAGACCCAGCGTCGTGGATACCCCCATGACCCACAACGCCATCAAAGATGGACTCTTCGACAAGACGTTAGATCAAACGCCCATGGGTCGCTGCGGAACGTTGGAGGAGATTGCAGACTCGATCCTGTACCTGGTATCACCGATGAGTAGCTATGTGACTGGTGCCTCGCTGGTCGCGGACGGCGGGCGTACCGCTTAGCTCTATCTGTGTGTTGGTCTCTGAAGAACCCAGTGCATGTAGCCAGCCACTCTCTTATTTATAACATGCTAGGATGTTAGGGTTCGGACGGTCACGAGATGTGATTCTCAAAATGGCTCGCGGCGACCGACAGCACGCTACAGTATGCTCTAAGAACATCAACTCCATATTATAAATGTACTGTCACGAGTACATGCGATTATCCACATATGTGTATGCCTATATACAATCTTTGAAAGCACGCACCCATTAATAAGCTAAACGCGACAAATGCCACCCATTGTACAGCCACTACTTCTGCACCTGGATTTTGATATCCAGATGCGGATTCGCAGGCAGGTAATCGGTATAGCACTTGGCATTATCCTCGAACGGCCCGTAGAAGCGACTCCGCTCGTACGGGGCGAAGGGGACACCAGTGCGCAGCCGCTCCACCAGGTCGGGGTTACTGGTAAAGTAGCGGCCGTAAAGCAGGGCGTCGTAGCGGCCGGATTCGAGGACGCCGAACGAGTTGGATTGGTCCCAGCCACCGGCGGAGAAGAAGGGGGTAGAGCCGAAGATTTTGCGGAACCGGGACAGATCCACATCGCCGAGACCCCAGCTGTCGAGGAACTTGTCCTTCTCGGCCTGGCTGAAGATTTGTTCGTATCTCTGGATGGGTATTAGCGTGTGTGTGGGCATATTGGCTTATGGTGAGGGTACACACCGGCTCGATGAAGCTGACGTAGGACAGCGTAGGGTGGGTCTGCTTCAGCTGCTCACACAGATGAGTCCAGGTCTCCAGACGCTGCTCACCACGGGCCTGGTTGAAGAGGCCGAATGGCGACAGACGGATGGCAAGGTTCTCCTCGCCAACGGTCTTGGCCAGCTCATCCATGAGCTCAAGGACAAAGCGGCAGCGCTTCTCGGGGGAGCCGCCGTACTCGTCAGTGCGGTGGTTGATGTTGGAGCTGAGGAACTGCTCGGGCAGGTAGCCGTTGCCGCCGTGAACCTCGACGCCGTCGAAGCCGGCCTTCATGGCGAGGGCGGCCGAGTGGCAGTAGTCGGCGATGGTCTGCTTGAGATGCGGGATGGTGAGCTCGATGGGTGGGTGAGCGGCCAGCCGCTCCTGCTGGGTCGACCCGACCGGCGGGTAAGGGAAGACCTCCTCGGGGGAGTCCCAGACCGCAGCGGAGGCCGACACGGTGGGAGAGCCCGTCATGTGGGGGATGGTGGTGCGACCAGCGTGCCAAAGCTGGGCGAAGATGTAACCACCCTTGGCGTGGACGGCGTCGACGACCTTCTTCCAGCCCTCGGCCTGCTGCTCGTTCCAGAGGCCGGGAACGCCGGGCATGCCATTGCTCTGGGAGGCGAGTCAGTCGACTGCGTGAAACCATGGATGCAGAAGGATGTCGGGGCATGTGAGCAACTAGTCCTTTAGGGTCGTGAGACAAACCTCCAACGAGGGCGGGATTCCTTCCGAGATGATCAACCCGCCGGGGGTGGCGCGCTGGTTGTAGTACTCGGCCATCAGGTCCCCGGGATACCAGACTCGATTGGGCTTCTCGGGCGTACTGGTGGCATTTTCTGGGACACCACGATTCCGCGTCATTGGGGCATGTACGATACGGTGGCTGAGACGGATCTTGCCATTGTTGATCTCGAGGGGCTCAAAGAGCCGCGACTGCTCGTGGGTAGCCATGGTGGATAGATTATACGATTTAGAACAACGATCCAACTGAATCAATTGGACGCAACGTGGGGTGAAGTTAAACGTAGAAAAACGAGTGAGCTAGAGGAAAGGAACCAAGGACACACAGGGACAATAATAATCTTATTACTACTACAACCACAGACCGAGCATAAAAGTGAAACTGCTGTCCCCTTATCGCGGCCCATCGTGGAACCATTTGTCCACCATTTGCCCCCTCCCTACGGACCCAGACATCCCCCGTTCCCACCGCCCAAAAGGGGGAACGGGGAAATTGTGGTTCTATTGGGTCTTACTGGATTTGGGGAGAGGAAGACTCCAATCAGAGAGGAGGAAGAGGGGGGATGGGATTGGGGATCCGGCGGGGTGAGGATATCCAGAGTGGAGGAACGGGTCAGTCGGACAGCCAGAGCTGGCGAGACGTTGGGCCAGAAAGATTCTGGACCCCATGAAGGATGTCAGGCTATTGTGTACCAGACAATCCTCCTTTGCGCCTGATTGATATTCTTATCTTGCGCGGGAGAGATGAGGTTCCAATTTCCCTGCAGGACTCGGGGAGGAAAACGGACCCCAGTCTACAGCAACCAAGCGGCACAATGAGGATCTTCCTGTCGCCCGCGATATTCCGCTGGATTGACAGTGCCTGTGGCGAGAACTAACCCAGTGTAGCAGAACTTGTAACCGAGGTCGTGGGTCTTCCTAACGGTGGCTGTTCCACCATTGCAAGCGAAAGGTTAATTTGCTGAAATGATCCATGGTCACGTTAGGGCTCAAAGCGGTATTCAACTCCACTGCAGTGGGTCGTCCCTTTGCCAACTCCACCAAGAACCATTGCTCTGGCTTCCGATTGATTCGCTGGGTGCCGTCATTATTCATTCCCTGCATGCCTCGTTTTAGTCCATCATCCTTGTTACGGTAGGTGATCGACGATTTTCCATGCCGATCCTCTAGTGCCCCTCGTGCCATGCACCCCATCTCCTCTTCAGGGGAGAATGAGAAACAGAAGATATGAAAAATTCGGATAGGGGTAATGATAAGAATAGAATCCATCCCGGCTCTCGATCGCATGGACCAGGTCCAACCAGGGAACGATAACGTCTATCCGGATGTTTGGGCCAGGTATCGGGGGATGGAGAGGAGCATCTGAAAGAAAAAGAAAAGAAAAAGGAAATACTAAAACCAGTCCAGAAGCTATCGTCCAGTCAATCTCTCGGCATTGGTGTCCCATTTCCCTTCACATGAACGATGCGGTCGTGCAGAAACAACTAGTGCCAGCCTGGCGCCTTGGAGACCGCAACGAATGAATTAAGGGGCGGATAGACCATTCTCTATCGTTCCGTCGCCTCGATTGAAGGCGATCGATAGCGTCGTATTAGGGGAAATTTCTGATGTCAATCGTTTCTGGAACAAAACGTCTGATCTGGATCGCCCTGGATATTTCATGCAACGATGTCACTTCAGGGAGGCCGGACATTGCGCGTGCGCTGCTATTGCGCACATCGATCTGACGTCGTGATATTGCCAGGGTTGATCGACAAAAATCAGAATAAAAATAACAATAAACCTGGGCTCTCTAGTCTACTGAAAGAGACACTGATCAGTAGCTTTATTCAGTTGGGATCTGCAAAATCAAAGGATGGAAGATAACAGGGAATTGCGGGCATGGGAAACCTTCCCGGTCATGCCGCCACCATTTTGGACTCTCATCCGGATCCTGAGGAAGGAACAGTCCAACTGAGTTTGTCCTCCAATATATCCCTTCGGTTTTAACCCTCTGTGAAATTTCTGTTGGAGTTCTTCCATTGGATGTTCTCCTGCGCACTGGGTTTTCCCTAAGCAACGAAGCGGGTCCACCGCGAGCCACTCGGAAATCCATCCCCACTTGTGCACCGCAAAACCTCCCAGCAAAAGACCATGCATGCCAATCGTAGTCCGAGAAAAGGAGAACAAGACCAATAATGCCTACGCCATCGGGGAACGCCAGACAGGACGGGGTTCGGGAACGACGGGGCCAGGGATCGTGGACGGATCGTAATTTATCTCGACTCGCAGGTCGGTATTAATATAGACCAATCTATTCCACACTCGCCCGCGGACTGCATTTTCGATCTTCTGCGCTCTCTTTTTCCCCTTCCCCTCCCTTTGGTTCCTTCGTGTCCCCATGTTGTGTCGTGGCGTTCCTCCATCATGACCTACGAAAATGCCAAAGATGAGTTGAACACGGTCAATCTGGTCACCCAATGCCTGTGTATCGTCATCTGCTCCATCTTCGTTATCCTGCGGTTCGGGATTCGTATCTGGTATAAACAGTTCGTCTGGGTCGAGGATACGGCCTGTCTGTTGACATGGCTGCTATTTATGGGGTACTGCGGTGTCAGTATTGTCAGTATGTTCAGACCCTGACCTGCTAAAGACCCACATTCGCTGATATGATCACAGCCGGCAAATATGGTGGCGGTTACCACATCACAGACGTTCCTTTGAATGATCAGACTCTTTTTCGCAAGGTATATCTCGAGATGCATCTTCGAGTCTCTCAGACAACCGCAAAGTAATACCCCCGCTGACTTAGGAATGTGTAGTTCGGTTACATCGCCACCGTTCTGTACTGTCCGATGGCGCTCCTGTGCAAGGTCGCCTTGCTTTCCATCCTGACACGCATCTTCACCCCCTTCAAATCCAAAGTCATCTTCATCTACTCCTTCCTCGGGTGCCTCTGTGTGTACTACGTCATCGCTTTGGTCATTAAAATCCGCATGTGTGACCCGGTGCCGGGGTACTGGGACTTGAACATCAAAGCCCAATGTCTGGACCAGCGGGCGGCCCTGGTGGCCGATTCAGTCATCAGTGTCGTGTCGGATCTGATTATCCTGATCCTGCCCTTGCCCATGACTTGGTCGCTGCAGATGTCGCGCAACAAGAAGCTGCGGGTGACGGGCATGTTGTCTGCCGGAGGGCTGGCCACCGCGTTCAGTATCTACCGATTGGTGCTGGTGCTCAAGGAAGGGAATTCCCCGGATCAAACCATGGTGTTCACCTGCGTCATTCTGTCCGGGTATGTTTCTCACTCTTCTCTGATTAGGGCATAAATACTAATCAAGCCCTTGCAGAAACGCCGAAGGTGGCGTCGGTCTCATCTGCGCCTGTCTCCCCACGCTCAACATCCTGATGTCGAAGCTACGCAAGGCCGCCTACAGCTCGGGACACTACTACAAGCAGGACTCGTCCGTGCCGCTGAGCAAGGTCAAGGGTGCCGGCAAGGGCACCTTCTCCGCCGTCGCCTCCAAACACTATCCGGAACCCCACGAGTACGCCTCCGACCAGAGCCATCTCATCTCGTACGCAGGCGCCGTCTCGACCGGGTCCGCCGGTCATGACGGTATCCACAAGACGGTGGATGTGTCGCAGACGGTGGAGGTCATGCAAGACCACTCACCACCACGCAATGGCCATCTATAAAATCGGTAATGCACGGAGTACGGGAGGATTACACTCATTTTGATCATTTCTTTTTATCTTTAATTGTCTTTTTCTCATTCTACATTATACCAATCTGCCACATTGCGATATATGCATTGTCAATCTTTGTTTGTTGTGGCATGTAGGGGTTGTCCATTCTCGCAAGTATTGGGACGCAAGGGGCCGATCTGCTCGGCGAACAGATGACGCTTATGACAGTTTTTGCTTGTTATTCTATTTTTTACTTCTCTTTCTCTTTCTGGCTCTGTGATTTATCTTTGTGTGTTACTCTATACCCAGGCTGTATGTTGGTGAATAGAGAAATTGAAGTGTGAACACCAGACGCGTTTTAGTATTCCGCAGTAACAATTATCCTAGAGCTATAGATCAAGCTTGCTGATGGGATTGAGGCCTAGCCTGGCTGAAATAGTAATTGTGGTGTTTCATTTCTTATCTTTCTTGGATTTTGTTCATGACTATGTCATCGTTTCTTAGGCACCAATTAGTCAGTAGGTACAAATATGTGACAATGTAATTAGAGCATGGTAGAATATATATATATATCGCCACAACGAGTACTAATGGTATTTTACAACTGTCACAGCCGCTACAGAAAATTAGTTATAAACACTCTAGAAAAGACAATACTACTTAAACAGCACTTTATCAATATCCTCATGTGGTTCTCTAATTGATTTGTTCGTTGTCAAATGATAATACACTCACGTGATGTATTTTTTTCTCAAACATGATGCCTCAGGTATATAGTCTGGCCTTTCTTTCCCAAAATGATGCATATCATGATGTGCAAAATAATACCTCAGTCAATGGCTAATCTAATCTATTAGAAGACTTGAAGGGACCGTGTGTCTTGTCCACAGCTACGCCAACTCACATACGCGCCGACAAGGCTCCCGCTGATATGGAAGGCTATGCAACGGATAGAGATGTTGTTCACTACAAATGATCGAAAGGCAGGACACGTATATATTCATGAAGAATCCCCAACTATCCCAATTCTATTGTATCAAAGAATTGTAAAACACAAAAATAAAAATCTACCATCATGTCTGCACCCAAACACCACCACTTCATCCCCCGGTTTATTCTGCGCAAGTTTGCCGCCGATGAGCAGCCCCAAGCGGGGCCTTCGCGCAGCAAGTCTCGACGACGTCGCTTCGAGACGTCCTGGTCAATAAGGTCGATTTGACGCGAGGAATTCTCACGCGGGGCCGGGTGTCGCGGGAGTACGCTCTGGTAGATATGTACCGCGACCCAACGAAGACGACAGACACCTCATGGTGGAGTACATGCAGAATAGAGGGTTCTCCCGACCGCGCGACGTGTGGTTCGCGAACCTGCGCGGCTTGCTCGAGCTGGACATGGACGCTGGCGGACAGTGGCGCCGGACCATCTTCGACCACGTGTATCCCGATGACGCGATGATTTTCGTGGCCCACGTCCAGGCGTTCTTCCTGACATTCTGCGAGCCGGAATCCCCCCAGCTCGAATTCCTTCTCACGGAGAACGCCTATGGAGTCTTTGAAGGGCCGTCGGACTGCGGCTTCGATGCTCGCACCGGCAAGCTTGTCCCGGGCCTGTACACGGAATGGCACATGTTTGCGCCCGTGGCGCCGCGACTGCTCATCATTTTGCGCAGCAACATGCTGTCCTCAGGGAATCTGGAGACTTTGGCGGGTTCAAAGCACCTCCGCGGATACATCCAGAACTTAGAATCCCGACGGCGCGGGCTCGATACTAGATGACCCTCCTGTGCGTCGGTGCGCCAACTCGTACAGCGCCCAGGGAGTCCCCGACGCGACCAAATGGACACCATGCGCCGATCATCGTTTTTACTTCGAGTGTTTCAGGCTGTCGCGCAAACACGTCGACCTGATCAACACGCTGTTCTTGGAAGAGTCGCGCGCGGTGAGCTCCATCGTATACCACGCACAGGACGCGCTGCGGGCCAGCCTCAAAGCCTATTTGCTGGACTAGCGACCTGGGTTCAAGACGGTCATCGATCACCCGCTCGACCAGCGCAGACTGCACATATTATCGCTGGAGAAGATCGCCCAGGACCTGGGTATGAATGAGAAGGGGAAGTACACGCTCCTCAAGCCTTCACCGCGTGAGATGCACATGTCTGCCTATGTGGCGGGGATGGTCGGGATAGAGCTTATTATTTATGAAGGATGTCACTGACGACACACGACTGCCTCGTGGATATCGCATGCTGAGGCCAGGTAAATACACAATAATTGTGACGGAGCGCCTTTGCTGATCATCGCCTATCTTAGACGCCACTCTCATGGACTTCTTGGAAGATCTCAAACAAGCGGGTCTTCTGTTGCTACTGCGGATCAAAATCGGCCGCATCCTGGGGTTTTCCCGCTTGTCGCTGTCTCAGAAGAACTGCGTTCGGTGGAATCGGAAGAATTTCTTGGTTGGAATGGCTCCATGGAGGGTCTGGCTGTATCTGAAGGTCAGTCGGAACTTGCCGAAATATTCCCCAAGCGATTATCGGATTCAACTGGCACCGTTAGAGGTGGAGGGGGTCGAGGATGGGTTTGTCGAATGTGAGTTTTCTTCTTATGTGTTCTGTTCAGTTTTGTTGTTGGGTTGTTCATTACCACAGTGGTGGTTCATCTCATAACCATTTCCCGGCGAATAGTCCTGACTTCAATAGTGCTGGCACGATATCCCGAGCGGAGCGAGGACATAGTGCGTGGGATGATTCTTTCAGCAATGACTTGATCTCGATTTGTCAAGTAGTGGACAGTTAAATTGATTCTTCATGCTTCACCCCTTTGATCGAAGTGGACCTTCGATGACATCACCGATCGATCTTCGATCGGACCGACCGATCAGGCATCCACCCTGAGATCATTCTATATATACAAGAAGTAGAGCTGGTATCTGGCCCCAACTAAGTCCCAATGTCTAAACGAATCAATACCTTCTTCCAGCCCATTTCTTCCAAGAAGCCTAAACAAGAACTGGCTGAAGAATGTCCGGTCACCCGCCATCCTACCTACCCCTTTGCTATCCGCGACCTCCCTTCCAGTATCTCCACACCCCTGATCAACGGAGATAGCCCAGAAGGCAAACATATCACGAACCAACCACACCTAGACCTCCTCCACTTCACCCCATTCGTGCCGGCCCCACTGTCACGTCAACTCTTCCACTTCCTCCGACGGGAACTCCCGTTCTACCGCGTCCACTACACCATCAACCGCGGCGGCCTCTCCACGGAGGTCAAGACTCCGCGGTACACGACCGTCTTCGGGGTAGACAGTACGTCGCGATTTGCCGCGGAATGGGAGTCGACCACTTTGGTGGACTCGGCGTCAAACCAGCCCGCCCCGGAAAATAAGTACAGGGTCCCACCACGACCGATTCCCCCCTGCCTCGACACCCTCCGTCAGTGCGTTGAAGCGGCTACCAACCGCCGGGGGCACTACAACTTCATCTTGGTGAACTACTACGCCACGGGGGATGACAGTATCGCGTACCACTCCGACGATGAGCGGTTCCTCGGCGCGCAGCCGACCATTGCGTCACTGTCACTCGGCGGGACGCGCGATTTTCTCCTGAAACGCAAGTCCAACCCCCCCGGGAGCGCTACAAAGGTGCCACCACCGGTAAAGTTTGCCATGGCGTCGGGCGACATGGTCATCATGCAAGGCGAAACGCAGGCGCATTGGCTGCACGGGCTGCCGAAGCGGCGGGGGCCGACGGGTGGACAAGGGAGAATCAACATCACGTTCCGGCGGGCGGTGATTCCGGAGGGGACTAATAATTATTATCGGTATAATGTTGGTCAGGGAGAGATGTATCGGTGGTGTGAGGGGAGGGGGGAGATGGTGCCAGATCGAAGAGAGGCCGTGGAGAAGACATCAGAAGAGGAAACGGACAAGGTGGATGGTCAGTCATGCTGAACGTGGATTGGGAAGCGAAGTGCATCAACTAATTAACGAGCTATTGCGTTTTCTCTTGAATTAGATCACGGTTTCTGTCGATGATCAACGTCGGTGTAGATGAACTGGATGTGATGCTATAAGCGTAGATGCCACGTGATACGAGGCTGCGTCTCTCGTGACTACTTCCTCTCTCTTCCTCTCGTTCTCTTCTCCTCCTCTTCAACTCTGCCATCTATTCACTGTCTCCTGCACATCGGATGGTGACCACTGATTATGTCTCTAAAAATTTACGATGACGACGTTGGATCCCCGCCTCTACTCCGTGGTTTGGTTTGCCCCGCTCGAGATCGAGGCCCAGGCTGCGGTCGCCATGCTCGATCACCTCCATGATGGTCATTTCCCCCTGGGTCCTGGCGACGACCATGTTTTTCGCGCGGGAGATATTGCAGGGGTATAATGTGGTGATCGCGAGTTTCCCCGCAGGGCAGGAGTACGGCACCAGCACCGCAGCCGCTCTGGCCGGTCAGGTGAAGACCTTCTTTCCCAACCTCCAATTCGGCCTTCTGGTCGGCGTCGCAGCCGGGTTCCCTAATTTTTCTCAAAACCCACCGCGGGATATTCGACTGGGGGATGTGCTCGTGGCGCTGTCGTGCGACGATCGACCAGCGGTTATTCCATACGGCCTGGGGAAGGAAACGAGGGGCGACGACTTCCAGTTACTGCGCTCGGGGCATGTATTGGCCCAGACGAAGACACTCTTGCGGTCAGCTATTGGCTCCTTGAAGGCCGAGGAACCGTTTTCGGGACCCTCATTTCGTGAACACTACAAGCGCATGATGTATCGAAAGCACGCGACTGGTACGGTTCGATCGGCTCCGGGGACAAGCTGGTCAAAAATGCGGTAGCGGCACGGCAGATGCGCGACCGGTACCAGATCATCGGGGTGGAGATGGAGGCGGCGGGGATCATGAACCAGATCCCGGTGGCCGTCATCCGGGGAGTGTGCGACTACGGGGACGAATATAAAAATAGCGAATGGCAACCTTATGCGGCAGCCATGGCCACTGCATACGCCAAAACCATATTAGTGAGGATCCCTTCTAAGGGAAAACGGGCTGAACTTGTGCAGAAATGTATGACCAACATATCTTATAACCTTGAAAAGAACCAGGTTAATTCAGAATCCAGGCATCCACTCACCGCACCCCCCCATGGCGACAGATGGTAAGATCGCCGTGTTGGCTGTTTTTGAGGTGGGCTAACCCTGTTCGCATGTGCTTTTCATCGGCCTTTAGACAATGCACTAGATAACCACCTCTCGATGTGCAGAACACCGTCTTCGAGACTACCCGTCCGCAATCCAAGTATGGCAACGGAGGACGACACCATAGCACCAAGCCCACATGGGTCGAAAGACCGCCATGCGACCACGACGGTTGGAAGGCTGGCCGAGTTGTGGCAGACAGTTGCCGGCCCCGAAATACACCCGGCCCCATACATCCTCTATCAGTTAGTTCTCTATATCGGATCGCTGTGGACGATTCCGAGGGCGATTACGAGCAAGATCATCATCTCCGATTTCCTCGGCCGAGAGATCCACCTTCCTATTCCCATCGATTGGTACGACCTCGCCGTGATCCTCCTGCCCTTCTTCGACACCGGGGAACGATATGGCTTGGAGAAAGTTCGATCAGGAGAGTTCGTTATTGTCTACTGTGACACGTTGGAGAAGCGATTTAAGCGTCTTGGCCCGACTAATTGGGCAAATGAAGTTCAGCATGGACGGAAGCTGCACATGTCCGTTGTCATTTCTTACCTGCGGTTAGAGGACCAAGTGTGCACAGCCTGTCGGTGTCGGGTGAGGAGGCTTCGGTCGTTCATAACATGTCCCAACTGTGGTCTGTTCGCGCTGTGCGCCCAACAGGAGCAGAGGAAATTGACACCCACTGAAATCGCGGACATTCCGTCCGTGCTGAGTCTCGGCCTTTTACGGGTTCCGTGCGCTATTGATCCTCCAACCGATTGTCTCGTCGGACTGTGGGCGTCCTACGAAGATGGACAAAGAAAATTACAGCACGACTTACTGACGAACCGCAACACACCCTCCGTCGAGGTGGACGTCATACAGGGTGCTTCCCAACCGGTTACCCCTCACAGCACAGTGGGGCCGAGCATAGAGAGGGACCGCAATACGCATCGGTTTCCAAGGCCGCCACCCCAGGACACATCGGCAGTTGATGACGAAACCAACGAAGAAGAATATCCGATTATCGAGGCTGAAATCAGCCCGAGAGGCATAGAACGTCGTCAGCAAGAGATCGAGGAAATCAGCCAATTCAAAAAGGTTTTCATCCAAGAAGACAATCTGTTGTACGATGAGGCCCTGGAAGGCAATTTATCCGCGGTGGTGCAACGACTGCCGCGCCTACTAAAGATCCATGATTTTGACATGAACAAAATATGGGGCCCACTGGGCACACCACTCACTGCGGCAATTCTCTCCGGGTCAGGTAGCGTGGTCGATGTACTTCTTCAGGCCGGGGCCGACCCATTCTTCCAGGCTGGGCCGCTGGACTTTCCTCTCCGTGCTGCCGCCATGGTTGGCAACTCTGCCGCCGTCGAGTTGATTCTCAGCTCGACCATGCAAAAGAGCCGTGAAAACAGGCCAGGACGTTTACAGGAAGCGCTTGATCAGTCACTATACTCGGTTGTTGAGATCGGCCATCGGAGACTTCCTAGTGTCTTTCTCTACGCAGGTGCCAACCCCTTCGCGACGGTAGACGGCAAGCGATCCGCGTTCGCCTTCTCGACCTTAAGCCAACCCGAACTAGCTGCCCGGTTCATCACCGAGGCATATGCACGGGGGTTGTTGCAGCTGCAGGAGGCGAAGCTAATCATCAATGCTGTGTATCGGCGGTATGTTCCTGCGTCTAGTTGCCCGGGGTGGCTGGACGCATGTTGCCGCAATGTGGAAATTGGGCGGACTGAAGGCGTGGAGAGGCGGATTGCACAACGACTGACGCAATCTCCTCGGACTTCGTTTCTCCTCTGGGAGCCTCTGTGGCGGATTACGCGGTCGAACAGAGGGCGCACGGTGAGGGCTCTATCGGCACCGGAGCCGGAAACCGTATCGTTGGAGAAGGCCAGGGGCAGTGAGTTGCAATTACCAGACATCCAAGTGACGATGCATTGATAACCTTGCGAGTGGTTGTTTTTGCACGTTGGAGGCGGCTATATCGGGGGGAGCTGCTGAAGTGCTGGTGATTGAATATGGTCGACGTGAAGGACGTTTCTACGATTGGTAAAAGAATCGTTGAAAGTATTTCGAGACAGACATCAATAATTGTTAAACTTGCAAGGCAGTCGCATGGCTGATGGCTGCCAGCATATCGAGTCTTCAATGACAGGCCTGGCACTGTTGCCCGGAAGCTCGCTAATAAAGGCGCCCCATACCCAAATATGGGCCAGATGATTAATGTCTCACAGATATGCGTTGCAACAAATCTTCACAAATAGCGGTATCCATTGTGTGTGCACGGGCTAATTCCGATCTGGCATGATGAATGAAGCAGCAAGTGTGTCCCGGGATTTACCGAAATCACACGGTTGTTTCATGAGCGCGCCCATCATTACTATGGCTATCTTGTGTCATTGGTGACAAGGGCATGTATTTTCCTAACCCAGAGACATCCATATATACATATGAACGGATTGTACATACCTGGTCGTGCAAACTGGATGTCCCGACTGGATGTCCCGACGGGTTCCTAATTCCAACAAAGAATCGTTTGAATCTCCAGAAAAATAAAGTCAATCGCAACTCAATAGGTCTAGTATTGTACGAGCCGTTGAATAGTTGAGCAGAACATGCATAAAGATGCTTTATACTTATGATTGTTTGATATTTCGAAGACAACTAGCTACTCCTTTGAATACGTCTCCAGCCGGGTCATGCCCTTCGCCACTATGTCGTAAAGCTCCTCTCTCTTCATCAAGCCCCCAACATCCGGGAATTCGATTTTGATATAAGGAATGGTACGCAGGAACTCGATGAGTCGTTCAACAAGCTAATACAGTTAGTATTGACATCGTCCAGATCCTCAATAGACATACCTTGGAAGCGTGCCCGATTAACACCCCCATCTTCTCCACCCGTTCTTGGGTCAGTAGTTTTGCCCCATTACTTAGCAGTCCCTGCACACGGTCCATCAACTCAGGCGTAACAACCGGGGATACGTTGTCTATCAATCCGGTGATATCCTCAACGCGTTGTTCAGTGAGCAGGTCGCCCGCATTACCCAGCAGTAACGGAATGCTCTGTAGGGCCTGTGGTGGCAGCGCCACAGAAACGTTTCCGATCAGACTCCTGATTTGGACGGTCATTTCCGACGTCAGCAGCCTCTGGGCGGTACTCAGTAAATCTTGCACCTGCTCAAGTAACTGTGGCGTGATGCCCGACGAAAGCGTGTCGATCATTCCGCGAAGGGTGTGCACCCCCTCCGGAGTAAGCAGTTGGCCTCCATTCTGTAAAAGATTGTGGATTTCTTTCACGGAGTCTTTTTCGAGTAACGGCGCGGCCATGTCTAGCATGGACAAAGCCTGATCCAGCACGCTCTGGATGTCGATTCCGCCAGCGACGGTAATTAACTTTTTGATATCGTCCGTCATGTTCGGCGTGAGCAGGATAGCACCGTTGTGGAGCAATGAGCCGACCTTCTCCAGCGCGTGACTGTCTACCAGGACCCCGGCATTAGACAGCAAGCCACTGATCTGCTGGACCCCGTCTGGAGTCAACAAGTCCGCCGCATTGTCGAGCATACCGGGCACACGCTGCAACAGATCGAGATCAAAGTCATCCACGCCGTCCATAACAGCCGACACCTTCTTGGCCATATCGACAGTCAGCAGCTGCGACGCGGCACGCAGCAGGTCGTCAACGGCGTCTAGAGTCTCCGGCATCGCCAGCAAACCGGCATTCTTCACGAGCTCGTGAATATTCTTGCTCATCTCCGGAGTCAGCAACTCCTTCCCATTTCTCAACAGCGCCTGCAGCTGGTCCACGCTGTCTGAATCGAGCAGATCGTTGGCTCCAGCCAGCACAGCCTTCAACGCCGCGATATGCTCCACTGGAAGAGCTTTCTCCACATTCTGTAATAGCCGACGCGTATCGTCATTGAACTGGGGCGTGAGCAGCAAGCCCGCATTGTGTAGTAGTTTCTTAATTCGATCGACATTGGCGTCTGTAACGAGCGGACCCACATTCTTCACTAGATCGACGGCAGTATCCACAAAATCCGGGGTAAGCAGCTTGGACGCATTGTCCAAGAGCGTCATCGCATCATCCACCAGCCCCTGATCCTTCAACCGCGACGCCAGACGCACAAGCTTCTTCGTCTGATCCGGCGAGGGCTGCTCCGCCAGCTTGCCCAACGCATGTACACTGTCTTCTACATCGCGGAGAAACGTCGGCGACAGGAGCCCCGTAATACCCTTTAGCAAGTTCCCGATATTCTCGATCGGGTTGGCCGACGTGCCAGGGGGGATCTCAAAGGCCGGGTTTCGCTTTGCATGGGGGGCATGATTCTGCGCAAGAAGATATTCTCGAAGAGCCGGGTGCTTGGACAAGAACTGCTTTGCAATGCCCTGCACTCCCTGGGAGGCTTTGACGAATTTCTCTCGATCGAGACGAGGTTCCGCCCATGTGGTTAGCGCTAGGGCGGGGAGAACAAACACGGAAAGACGCATTTTTTCATGGTCCTGGTTTTCTCTCTGTGGGTTGCATGGTCGTTTTAATGGCGCTTTTACTATCTTGCTCTCTCCGTCCCCACCTCCATGTGGTGCTGTGAACGCGAATGCGGGGTGATCGACATAGTGGCTGGCTTGGTGTGGCAGGATGAAGGGTCCCCGTGCCGACGGATCTCGGTGACATGTGCGGGGTTCATTTGTGACATGGTATATAGTATGTGCTAAAACTATATTAGACGATATTATGGAATATTAAGAGCTGATAATTATTCCGCTTACTTGATATGAAATCAAGTCGTTAGGTATCGTCAGCCAGAAACATGAAGCCGGCTACAAAGGAAGCATGCCAAAAAAAGCGACCAGACCATATCCTGGCAAACTGATTTCTCTATACATGCTATATATCTCATAATTGACTCACACAATCTGCATCCCTGGACCACCCTGCTCGCCAAAAAACTCCTGCACAAACGAACTAATCAGCGGATCGAATCCCGCTACCGTCTGGTCAAACTGTCTTTGGTCATTAGGCGGATAATTCTCTTCCTGTTGCTGTTGCTGCTGCTGGTGCATGGCCTGTGCGCTTTCACCAAAAAGGTCTCCATCACACTCTAATCCCTTGTCAGGTGCAGAAGGGTCGCACATATTGTCCAGGTAGAGATAGTCGAGATTGACGGCATCGTCATTTCGCTGCTCCTGCTTCTGCTCCTGTTCCTGCGCCTGATCTAGAGACGAATGCAACGGAGGAGGGGACTCATAGCCCGTATCATCGACAGTCAAGCCCAGAATCAATGGGTGGAAAGCGTCCCCAGCCTCATCAGATAAAGAGTGAACGGGATCCGTCCCAACCGGACTATTATCGGTCTCTATCTGCCTGTATCCCTCCACCGGAATAGACGACGTAGAAGACGAAACACTATGAATGCGCTCCCTCAACGCCAACTGTCTCTTCTGTTTGGCTCTGCGGTGCGAGATGTGCGCGGCCGGGGAAGGCATCGTCCAAGGGAGACGGATACCAATTCCAATAGGCGGGATACAACGGACTAGCTCTGGGAGGGCCGAGTCGTAAGGCAAACGGCCGACGGAAAGGCTGTAGTCGACCGAGGTGGAGATGAGGAGGTAGGCACGGGGATGGCGCAGAAAGGCCTCGTGCCAGGAGGCGGCGCGGCGGGCGCCGGGGAACGGGGGCGGGGTGGGAAGAGCGTCTTTCTCGACTAGGTGGGTGGGTGCTCCTGCGCCTGAGGCTAGATTGGTCGGTGTTGAATCTGATGCGGCTGTTCCGTCTGTGGAGTTCGGGCTGGTGGACTGGCCGCTGCGGACGCGCGGCGTGGGCGGGGCGTCGTCCCAGCGGAGGAACAGGTGCTGGGAGGTCATGTACGCGAGCTGGAGGATGTGGTTTGTGCCGGCACTGACCATGTCAGTGACGTCGTAGACGCGGCCGGAGTGGCGGATGATGGCGCCGAGGGCGTCAAGACGACGACGACGGGCGTCGAGTTCGGAGGAGGTGGGGGAAAGTTTGAGGTCGATTGCTGTGAGGACGAGGGGCATGGCGACGTAGGCGAGACTAAACTGTTATCTCACTGGCTGGTTATACTTGGGTCGGGTAGACATACACGCTGAGAGGCAGGTTCTGAGCACGCCCTTCGCGGCTGAAGTACTCCATTACGGCTGTTAACTGGTTCATGGCATCGTAGAGCGTGGCGCCGATCTGCCAGAGGTGATGGATGTAGTTTGTTCCTGCCAGGAGAAGGTGATTTTCGATCAGAAGGGTCTCGTAGTGAGCGAGGTCGATGCGCGCGGTGCTATTCCATTAGCATGTTGACGGATAGAAGCCGAGTGGAAGATACATACTGGTAAAACATGTAGGCGAAATTGGTCATCTGCGTCACCGGGTCGGGCACACCGGTCAGCAGTCCTTGCAGCTGGGAGCAGGCCTCCCAGTGCGCCAGCAGTCTTTGAATACGTGCGATGCGTGCAAGCTCATGGTGAAACTGCTCAAAGCCCATGACAGGGGCGGCGAGGCCGTGAGAGGCAAACACAAACGAGACCATCTCGGTGAGCAGCACAGCCAGACGACACTGCTCCTGCAAGACCTTGACGAGCATGCGCTTTGTATCCGGGTCGTAGACCTGGGAGCGACGAATCTCGTCGGCAAAGTCCTCCTCGTCGAGCGGTTCAGCCGCCATGCCAAATTCCAGCGAGGTGACCTGGCCGCGGCGGCGCAGTCCCAGACACAGGCTGCGATCGCGCAGGATAATGGACCACCAGAGACGCTTCTTCAGCGAGTCCTCGACGTCTTCGCAGGGACCGGGCTTGCACCCTATGCTCATGGCGTTCTGGATGGCGCGTGTGAGCCACAGACTGGCGGCTTGAGGCTCCTCGCCTGAGGTGTGATGGGATAGGATGATACAGCCCTGGGACTTGGCGTAGGGGCGGTCTTCGCCGCTGAGGTCGAATAGATACTGTCGTATATTAGTTTGATACCATATCGGTCGAGAGGGAAGAAGTACCTTGGCGCGTCTGTAAAAGCTGTTCCGGGCATCGCGCTTATCTTTGAAGCCGCACTTCTGAAGGGTCTCCAGGGGAATGTGCTATTTCTGTCAGCCCTACACAGACAAGACAAGTGAAGTAAAGTGAATAAAAGAAATGAAAGACAGAAACACACCGGACAGCTGACAAACAGCAGCGCCTGGAAAACAAACAACGACACGCGCTCATCGACATCCTCCTCCAAATGGAGATACATATCCCAGAACGCCGCCTCGTCCAGCACCGGCATAGACGGATGGATGTGAAGGAAGTACTGTCGGACGAAGTCATTGATGACCGTCTTATCCGGCACGCTCAGACATGCCTTGGAGGCGAGAAAAGCGAGATCTTCGCGCGGGAGAAGCCCGACGCCGCGGAACTCGACAAAGGGGTAAGAGGTGAATGCGACATGGCCTGGGGGAAGAGGGTCGGCGGATGAGGCTGCGGATGAGGAGGATGAAGGCAGGTCGACGACGTCGGGGATGAGGGCGCGGAGGGAGGGATCCAGCTGAGGTTTGGCGGAGAGAGGATCGATTTGGGCGGAGCGGAGATTGTGGTCGTTTTGGGTGGCGAAGCCGGCGAAACTTGGGGCGATCAGTATGGAGAACTACTTGTGTTCATGTCCAGGATGGTTTAGACTTACTTTCGGGGTAACTTGCCCCGCAGAATGCATTCAGGTCGTCCATCCTGGCGACAGCGCGTGCAGGGACAGCCCCGGATGGAGGCATCGCAGCGCACCTTCCGATGATGGCACCAGGAGCATGCCTTGGGGGCTCTTCGCGTGCGACGGAGCATGCTGTCTTGGGGTCAATTGCCAGTCGAGGGAATGCGGGGGATGAGACAAGACAGAAGCAGAAGCAGGGGAAGGAGACGACAGAAGAAAGCGACTGCACAGACCAGCACTCAGACCAGACGGATCGTCATCGTCTTGCCTCCGAGACAGGCCAGGTGAGCGGAATGTGTGGGGTAGGGATCGGCATGAAGACTGATTCATAAAGTCTGATTCTGAAGTCTGATTCTGGGGCCCCAAATGATGTGATGGGCCTAGCCCTAATGCCTGCTTCCCCGCTGTGGCTTCCGCAATACCAGGTGATATCAGACGACAACGGTTTTGTATGGGGAGGAAACTGAGGACGAGACCAGGATGAGACTAGGATCCGATCCTGGGCACAGAAGCAGGTCAAGATCGACATACCCCGCGGTGGAGAAGGAGCTGTTGGTTCCGCGGCATCTCGGCTGTGATCGACTGGTTCTTTAACAGACGGGGACTACGCCATACTTCTTACAGACATGATCCAATCAAATTGTATGAAATAACCAGATATAATTCACACTAGTATTACTCGCAAACCCTTCCTAATTTAGCATCTGAGCCTTTCGCAGCCTTTTGCGCATATCATTCAGATAGTATTTCTTGGGATAAGTGCGGATGAACTTGGGCATCGCCGGGTACGTATTACGGACGAGACTCATCGTCCACCGGTATCCGCGCTGGCGGTGCTTGTTGGTCTTGATGCCGTATGCCTCGCGGATGCGCGCAGGCAGCATCTCGCCCGTCATGAGACGCACCCAGGGCATCAGGACGCGCAGATGGATGGGCAACCCCGTGTTATACAGCAGGTCGTGGGCGACGTGCTTAGAATGGTCGTTGACTTCAATCGAGGCGATCTGCTGGTCCCAATAGGCCCAGAAGGCCTGGCGGGTGGGAGGCCACTGGTCGGGCTGGACGCGCAGCGAGACAGCCAGGACGGCATACTCGCGGTAGGTCTGCTCGGCGGTGACCTCGTCCATGGGCCCGAAGATTTCCTCGTAGAGCTCGACGCCCACGGCGTAGAGCGTGGCAGCGACCCATACTTGGAGCTGGGCGTCGTCGGCGGAGTAGTCTGTCCCTTTGACGGAGGAGTGCGCGCGGTGCACCATGGCGATGACGGCTTCTTTCTCCTT
The DNA here is from genome assembly GCA_002850765.1 of Aspergillus taichungensis. NCBI lineage: Eukaryota > Fungi > Ascomycota > Eurotiomycetes > Eurotiales > Aspergillaceae > Aspergillus > Aspergillus taichungensis. Next base: position 363,091 of record KZ559496.1, on the reverse strand, counting down.
TGGTGAGCCAAACGCCATACAATAGACGTAGGTCATGGTCGTGCGCAGCCGGTCCATGGGGCGGTAGGCGAAGTTGCTGTGGTTGTCTACGCCTTTTCCGACACCGGGCATGGCGACTTGGAGGAGGATTGCTGTTGCGCCGCCCCCGAGGATGATGCCTTCACGGACGATGCGCTGGATGTGGATGGCATTTTCCAGGCTGGTACTCTGACTAGCCTTTTCGTCGACCGCCTTCTCGTCAATAGGTTTCTCGTCGATAGCTTTCTCTGGATCCGAGGAGGAAGACGACATTTTCGCAAAGTGGAGGTCTGTATAGCTGAAAAAATCTGGTCATAGGCACTGTTATTTACTTCTATATAAGCGATGCCACGCGAGCGGCATTGGCAGAATCATGTGGAGAACCGCGGACCGGCGGGATCAGGGTCGGATCGACACAACGCACGGGCTGATTCAAGCATACTGACAGCGATTGGAAGAAAAGGCGGGGTTGCAGATCCCCCACAGGGTCTAGGGTCCCAGAATGTGGAGAAATCATGCGAAATCTGGGGTACGGTTGAGGGTCCAGTATATAGGATGTACACATCCAGGCGACAGTTGACCAGCTACCGCTCGCTGAGCTCGAGCACTGAGACACCATGGCCGTCGGCGATGGGTACCGCGAGTCCATTCGGAAGAAGGAGGAGGCGTTGGCGTCGGGGACAGACCTCGAGCACGTCGAGACCATCGACTCAACTCTGTCGAGGAAGCAGAAGACGCAGAAACATTTCCGGCGATTCTGGGTGTGCTACTTTATCGCGGGGATCATCTTCTCTGCGATATTCCTCCCCATCTTGTACGCTTCTCCCAGATTTTTGCTATCCGGACAAGCTAATAAACAGCTTCACCCTGATCATCCCGGCCATCGCGCAGCGCATCGTCGACGACACTGACCTTCCCGTGTACAACGCGGAGATCACCGATCCGGACCCGTCACACGTCACCTTCTCGATCGATACGGCACTCAACATGCCCAAGGGAATCAAGGCGCGGACGGACCCATTCACATTGCGGCTGTTCAATCGCGGAACGAAGCCCTTCACGCCGTACATTGGCGTCGAAATGCGGGAATTCAACCTGAACGGACCGACCCGACTCACGGTGGTCAATCACGACACGGAGGTGCTGGACGAAGACGAGTTTGTCGCGGTGCTGTCAGAAGCCGTGTACTCCAAGGAGTTTATCATGTCGGCGCGGGGGGCGACCACGGGGCATTTGGGGGCGCTCAAGGCGGGGTTGACCCTCGATAAGGATGTTCGTTTGAAGGGTAGCTCTGCTCCCCCCTTAATTCTGAATTGCCGTTAATGTCTCAGGTCTGGACAAACTCAGCGGGTTCTCGATCGAATCTGCACGCCTCGTCTATCCGGCCGAAGACGACGGGACGAATCTGCGAGGAAGTGCCAATCTGCCCAACCACTCGGTGGTGGGATTCGCTCTGGTAGGTATCGGCTGTCCCCCAGCTCCCAGCAGAGACTGATCGACTAGGGAAACGTGACATTAAATCTCAAGAGCGAAGACATCCTGCTGGGATACGCCGACATCGACAACGTCTTCCTCAAACCAGGCAACAACAGCGTGGATCTGCGCGGACGCATCGACATCCCCACGGTACTGGACAACATCGTGCCGATCATGGCGCAGCAGAGCGATGTGCTCCGCAAGGGCAACATCCGGCTATCGGCATCCGGCAACAAGACCGTCTACCATGGCAAGCACATTCCGTTCTTCGAGCGCGTGTTGAACAATCTGACGCTGCAGGCGGAGTTGCCTATCATGACGGTGTTGCTGGACACGATGAAGGGGCTGGGCGGGGGGAAGGGGTTGGCGGATATATTGCAGAATCTGGGGGATATGGGGAATAGTTTGTCGGATCTAACGGACGCGTTGCAGGATTTGCACATTTAACATCGTGGGTATAGTTGTGAATGGACAGTGATAGTAAGGTTCTTGTAGATGCAGCATTAGTAACGGTGCACCAGATTAGCCCTAATTGGGCCACGCGACTCCACACCCCCAACTATAAATACGCCGTCCCCTCCAGTTCCACGGTTCTTTCTACAAGAAACCCAAGACACCATAACAAAGTCTGAAAAATAAACAAGAAACAAGATGGCAGACGGAGGAACCATCACCCCCGCGCTCAGTCCCAAAACCCTTCCGACATCGCACCCCGCCAACCACAGCGACCATCTCGTCGCAGCGTACACGCCGACCGAAGTGGCGGCGCATAATCGCACGTCCGACAGCTGGATCATCATCGACAAAAACGTGTACAACATCACGGATTTCCAGGCAGAGCATCCGGGGGGGGATCGCAGTACTTCCATACCCCTTTCTCTGTGTAAGATATCATGTACTAATGGAAATAGTCTTGCAAAAGGTGGCGGGGACAGATGCCTCAAAGGAGTTCCACAAGCATCATCGCGACTCTGTGCTGAGTCGGTATCAGGAGCGGTTACAGGTGGGGGTGTTGAACGAGGCAGCGTCGGGGACGAAGAAGGGGTTTCTGCGACGGCTGTTCAAGTCATAGACGTACGGATTATCAATGAGCCATGAATAAACAATATACGAAAGAATTAGCCTATATGAAATGAATTCTCTGTATGAAACATTATGTATGAGATAATCCGTATGAAATAATATGTGAGGGAGAAAGGAAGTCATCAATATGAATCACAACTTGGACCCCCCCTCCGCAGCAGCCCTCTCCCTCAACAACCTCTTCAAAATCTTCCCACTCGCATTCCGCGGAATCTCCTGCACGAACCGCACCCCCCCAGTCAAAGCCTTATACTTCGCCAACCGGGGCTCCATAAACGCTCTGACCTCCTCCTCCCCCAGTGCCACCCCCGCCCGACAAACCACATACGCGCGGGGGCGCTCACTCCCCAACTCGCCCCCACCGACACCAACGACCGCTGCGTCAACGATCCCCGGATGCGTGCGCAGCACGCCCTCCAACTCCGGCGGCGCAACCTGGAACCCTCGCACCTTGATCAGCTCCTTCTTCCGGTCGATGATGTACCAGCGGTGGGAGGCCGCGTCGCAGTACCCGATGTCGCCGGTGTGGAACCACCCGTCTGCGTCGAAGGAGGCCGCGTTTGCTGCGTCGTCTTTGTAGTATCCTGGGATGATGGTGGGGCCGCGCAGGCAGATCTCGCCGGGGGTGTTGTACGCTGAAATGTTGGTGTCTGTATCGTCGACCAGTCTGTCATGATTATTAATTTTATCATCCTTTATAAATATGTATCTCTCCAGTGAGGGGGAAAGGGAACACACTTGGCCTCCACATTCGGAATCAATACGCCCACACTCCCAGAATCATCCGTCTGCGGATAAGGCACCAACGTGGCAATACAGCTCGATTCCGTCATACCCCAGACTTGGGTACAGGGGGCACCGGGTGCAAGCAAGGCGCGAAACCGCGCCTGGGCGACTTTATCGAGGGGAGCTGCACCGACAGCCGCGGCACGGACGGAGCGGAGAAACGGGCGGGAGTGGGCAAGTGGGGAGGCGAGAATGGCTAGTACCACCGGGGGGACGACGGCTAGCTCGGTGACGTTGTATTTCTCGACGGTTTCGAGGAAGAGAGGGAGGTCGAAGCGGCGCATGAGGTAGGTGACGTGGCCGCCTTTGAGGGAGCCGAAGTGTGTGTTTGGGGCTGCGGCGGCGTGGAAGAGGGGGATGGGAACAACGCGGGAGATCTATATCATTATTACTCAGTATGGATGTCAAGAGGGGAAGGGGGAGATAACAAGGGGGAAGAGTACCTGGTATGGGCGACGATTGTGCTCAAAAGCGAGTTCATGCTGCGCGACGAGATTTCGATGCGTGAGGGTAGCCGCCTTGGGGAGTCCCGTCGTGCCACTGCTGAAAAGTCGCGCGGCAGGGGTGTTGGAGGCGGTCTTCTCGTCGTCAAACGACACCCAGTCTGCCTCGCCGTGGGCGAAAAGGTCCTCCCAAGAGCGGAGGTCCCTAGGGACGGACTGGCGCTGGGCGTTGAAGACCCGTAGGTTCTCCGATGAAATATGTTTCTCGTTCATGGCTTTTTGGATCGCAGGGAGGAGCTCCGGCTCGGAAATGACGAAGCGGGCGTCGGACGCGGTGAAGTGGTGGGCGAGTTCGTGCGGGGTGTACGCGGGGTTCGTGCCGGTGAAGACGCCGCCGGCGCCGACGATAGCGAGGACGAGCATGGGATAGTAGATCTATATTAGTTTTAGCTGCTGGTTGAGTTCCCGGAGGGGAAGGAAAGGTACATCGTTGAACGAGTGGATGACGACGCAGTCACCGCGTTGGACGCCCCATGCTTTCATGCCGGCGACGAGCTGGCGCACGAGTCGGCGCGCCTGGTTGTACGAGATGGACCGCGCGGGGTCGTGCACATCGACGTACATCTACCTTTCAATCAGCTGGAATTTCGTGTCGTAGACAGTCAAGCGTACCGGCTCATCGTGATTGTAGGGCGGATCGGAGAAGAGGTAGGAGAGGATATCGCATGAAGGCACGGGAACGCGCCGGGGAGGTTCAAAAATCATCTGGTCGGGTGTCAAGACAGAGCAAGATAGGTGAAGGGAGAGCCAAGGTAGGGAACATTCATATATTTATTGCGGTGGACGGTTAGAAGGCCGAACAATACCATGTCATGCCAGGCACCGCGCATAAACGTGGTGGATCAAAAGAGGAAAGGATCGCCGCGGGTTAACTCGGTGTTCGGATGATGCTCCACTTTGGGCGCCTCTAACAGACCGTCAACCAGAACGTTGGACGGTCGAGGACCCAGCGCGACGGTGCTTCTAGTTGGTGGAGAATCCCTTGGGCCAATGGGTGTGGAGCCACAGTGGCAGTCTGGAATGCAATCGTATTACCTATTATAGTCTAACTTGAAACGCCAATGCTATACACATGCAAAAAATATATACCAAGAAAAACAACGTTACAGCGTCAGTTGAAACCGGGGGTGCGTGCGGATCGCCTCGCCATATCGCCAGAACAGCACCGGACACACACACAGCGCCAAGGCGATAAACGCCAGCAAGGAATTCCCCCACCCGAGCCCAAGCGCGTCGTACATGGACGGGCCGGCCAGCGGCAACACCGCGCCCACGAGCGACCGCAGCGCCGTATTAGCCGCCGTGACGGATGCGGCGTATTTCAGATATGAGTCCACCAGGTAGGTGTTGGCGCACATGAACACGGTCATCAAGCCGACGGCGAACACGCCGGTGCCCAGAATGGGCACGATCCAGTGCACCTTGTACTCGGCCGCCCATCCGTACCAGAAGAGCCCAGCGGGGATGGCCCAGCATCCGACCAGCATGGGAGGGAGACGCGACTCGGGGCGGAAGCATCCCTTGGCGGAATCCCGCTGGGCGATGCGGTTGGACACGTAGCCGCAGACGACCAAGCCGATGATACTGCCGATGCCGAAGCCCAGGTAGGCGAGACCGGCCAGACCGGGGGAGAAGCCGTAGGTGTTTTCGAAGATGGGGGTCAGGGTGGTGAACATCAGGTAGAGGTAGCCGTAGGTGACGGCGGCGAAGAGGGCGAGGAGGGAGACGATGGGCGAGAGGAAGAGGAGCTTGATGGGGCGGGCCAGGGTGGAGAGGAAGCGTTCGCGAGTCATCCGGCCTTTGTCATAGACGGAGCGGAGGGCCTCGTTGCCGGTGGCTTTGCGCAGTCGAGCGGCCTTGCGGGCGAGAATGACGGGGGCGTAGGATTCGCGGTACCAGATCATGCACATGATAGTCATGACGCCAGTCTGTCAAGTCAGTATTCATTTTGTTTTCCTTTTCAAGTTCGTCACTTTCGATTGGAACATACAGCAATGGCAATCACCCAAAACACCCAGCGCCAGCCTTCAGCATCTGCCAGGAACCCGCCGGCCACGGGGCCAACCACCGGACCCAGGATGGGGCCCAGCGCCCAGATGGCCATGATGCCGGCACGCTTCTCCTTGGGAACCATGTCGGCGACGGTGCCGGAACCGATGGTCAGGGGACAGACGCCCGCGATGCCGGCCAGCAGACGGAAGACCATGAGCTGGGGCATGGACTGAGCGACGGCACAGGCGATGGTGAAGATCAGGAAAAGCACGTTGCAGGTATGGTAGAGCGGCACACGGCCGTACATCTCGGACAGCGGGGCGATGAGAAAGGGGCCCACCATGTACCCGAGTACGTAGATGGAGACGACAAAGGAGGCGAGCATCATGTCGGATTCCCGGAAATCTCGCATGACGCCCGCAACCCCGGGGGCGAACATGGAGGAGGCGAGGGGTCTATCCACTCAGCTGGTGTGTTTTCACAATGGGGGAGATAAACCTACGTGATAAAGGTGTTGACGGCCATGAGGACCAACTGGCGCAGTTTCTTCCACTGCGGCCAGTTGAAGGGATTCTCCAGATCATTGGGGCCCTCAAAGTCGACGGTATTCTCCGTGACCGTGTGACATTCCGGCTGTTTTTCCAAGTCCGCCATTCTGACTTGAACAATCTTCAAATATTTCAAACAGTATGTCAACCAACAATCACCGGTAGAGATCAACCAACACTCTCAACACGAGGATCCAGATGAAAGCTTGGTATTTAAACCCGGCATCGATCCGACTCGCCCCACTGAAGATTCTGCGAACGTCGCTTGGCATGTAGAGATGAACCAATCATGCTGAAGGGGACAGACCCACCTCGGCTCGTCCCATGCCGAGAGCCAATCATAACGTGGACGGTTAATTTTGTGCAGGGGTATTCGGCTGTCTGGAGGATTATACTCGTGCATATCTTGCCTCCACGGCATATCTCTCTTATGCACTGGATTGATGTATATCTTCACATAAATCTTGCATTACTGCTACGAGCTATGAATAGTCTAGTCTCTTCTTCTCTTGATCTCTATGGATTACTGAGAATTCCTGAGTTATACTATTCGAAAACGAATGAAGAGATCTTATTAATGGCAAGATTTATCAAGAGGGTAGAACTATCACAATACAGATATATACCCAGCTATTCTATATATTAAAATCTCAACAAGACATAATTTAATATTCTGTCACCGGGAAATTGGGTATATAAAATAAACCAGGTGTCTACTGATTAGACAACTAGAAAATTCCCTGTATATCGACTCCGTATCGACACTACAATCGCCGGTATACAATCCAGAGTATGCCTTAATGCCGTCTCATGATCCACGGCTCGCTAAAGATATCTACTCCCGTCAGATCAACACATGCATGGTCGATACTTATAACATTCCAGCCAAGTGCTTCACAAGCGCCCACGCCTGATCTGATTCCGTCGCGGCAAACACAATCACAATGCCCAGATCGTCTATCACGCGATCATTTGACTCCAGCACCTGACACAATGCGTCCGTCTCGGAATGGGAGACACAAGTCGGTTTGGTCTGGTCGCAGGGACAAGAGGATTAGGCAGAAGGCTATCACTGTACCAGCGGCCACCAGAAGAAAGAAAAAAGACAACGAGGATGAGAAAAGTCGAAAAAAAAAAAAAAGAAAGGAAAATAGGAAGATAGAATTCATGAGGAATTGCGCACTCGATTGAAACATTGGCCATGGAACTCCCCCCCACTCAGCCCCCGTCGGATCTTTGGCCAACGCCGCTCGCATATACCGCCCCGCCTGCGCCTCCCCCTCGCTGTCAGCCATCCCCGTCACAGCCGACGCCGTCCCAAACACCACGGGTGTATCCGAGCTGTCGTACGCCGAGCCCGCAGGCAACATCTCCGTGTGATCATACCCACCCCCATAATACCGATACCGTCAGACGGCAATGCCCCGATCCGCGCGGTACTGCGCCGCCTCCCCCGCCGGACAGGTGAAGCCCCGGGGCGAATAGGTCTTTCGTCGGCTGGGGGAGACGCACAGGAAAGGCGGCGGCCTGCTTAGTCGTCAGGTTACTCTCGAGAGAAAGAAAAAAGAAAAGTGTAAAATGAGGAATAAGCCTAGCTTGTTCTTCGGCGAGTTTGTTAAGAGCGGTTTGTGCGCGAAATGGCCTTTCTAGCCTTGTGTGACAAAGTCGCGCATGAGGTGTCATCCTCTTCGACGGGTCGGAACTTGTATTACACGGTGGGGAGCTGCTGCATCGCGGCGAGGAGGTCGGAATAGGGTTTGGCGCGCATCAGGCAACGGTGGTGTCGTGGGCGCTGTTGGAATCGCCGCATCCGACGGTTGGAGAGAGGTTGTACCACGCTGCGGCGGTGTCTTCTTGATAGACTTGCGCGCCGGTCGCGAGTTAGGAGCTGGCAATGCCGGAGTGGGGGATGTAGGCGAGAGTGTGGGAGCTGCCGGACTGGAAGTCTACTTGGGTGAAATCCAAGGGATGTACCTCCGCTTTAGATCCAGAAGAGGACCATCTCTCTTCCTGTCGCCGTCCTGGGGCTTGATCCCAGACGTTGACAGACAGACAGTCCTCGTCCAGGGTATAGTCTTTCTGGGCAGAGGCCGACAGGATCTTCTCCCCTGGAGGACTAACAATGATGACATGGTCCATTGAGACCCGGTTACCAAGGTAGTATCTATTCATTTAGCGTCTGATAATCCTGAAGTTGGACCACTCACGGGCTCTAGAGTCGAGTCAGACGGCTTAGACTGGCGTGGGGAAAAACACACATAAACAGTTGCGTTGAGCACCGTGGTGGATTGGTCCGGCGGAACAGGCGCCGCGAATTGCAGGTCGTCGATGGGAAGCTTTGCGTAGCGCATCCCTAGATATTCGAAGACATCTGGACGGAGGGATGACGGCTGGCCGGATACAGATCCGCTGGTCGTGTCGATGATGCTGCCGATACTGAAGCATGGGTGATGGCAACGAGTGCGAGAACGGAGAGACGCATGTTGGCATCAACTGGGGTTCTGGGTCGATCCTCTTGAGCGATTGAAATTACAGTGGATGGGGGTTGATGTTTTTGACTGTTGCCCAAAACACCCTGAACCGCAACAGGAACCCCATGCCAAGGTGATACTCCCCCCTTCACCGTGGATAGTATGATGATCGTCGAACTCTGTCGATCTGAAGATGTTCGTCGCCAATGGGAATGAAGGGCTTGTTACCAGACCGTCGCGCTTTGATCACCATCACGGTTTAGTCCCACCCGATAGACATCTCTTGTTCTTAGTAGAATAAGAAATCCAACGTATTATGAGAACGAACGGGTAGCCAGAGGGGATAAGGATGGTTTCCAAAGATGGGTTTTGTTTGACGCTCCGTTCTCTTGGTGCATACTGGCCACACCCGTGGTATCGCGATCCATCCCGAGGGATACAAGTAGATTGATGGTTTGTGGTGAGATTGTAGTGGAATGCTTGTCTCGCGCATGTCGTCTGTGAGTCATGAGAAACACCCAATATTGATATTCCGGGAAATCCACCGGTCTATCCATCGCACGACATCCGTTCTCATTACAAATGCGACCGTGGACATGGCACGGGGGTGGGATATTGTATGCCTGGCACCAGGTATTTTTATCCAGCCTCGCCACAGCAAGCAAAGAATCTCATCGAAATAGAGGACGGGAGAGCTTACGATCTACTCCATAACTGTGGGCGTATGATATCAGACCTGACACCGCAGCAGGAGATCAGAATCACTAGTTCCCGCACCAGAATGGGTTCGGAATCCCTCATCCTCATGCTCTCGATATGCACACCGCAGGATGACCGTACGTCATAAACGGGGCTCCTTCCGACTCAGATTGGTCAATCGTCCAGGGACCAGCTCGAAAAGGGAAAATGATTCTCGCATCGGCCCCGGCCCCAGTGGAGACCGCTAGATCGAAATAGAAACACTGCAGAAGAGCACTGACCATTGACAAACTCGGCCCCCCCCTCCAGGACCCATCCAAACATGGTCCCCCCCTCTTGGTCGGGCTCTCTCCACTATCACCAGATATCCCTCCACCTTCCAGTGAGGGCTCCTGCCGAGTGACGAAGAACGGGGAAGACGCGGGTTCCCATGATACCTGTCGATGGATCCCCCCCCCCACGCACCACCGCGCCACCATGCAGCACCCGGCGAACGGGCCATTTGGCAACGAGGGATGTCTACGACTAAGCAATAATTCCTGCGAAGGACGCCACCGTCCATTTAGTGAAGTTTTTTTTCAAGGGATGACCAACATCTTTTCTTAGCCGGAGTATTATTATGCTCACTTTCCTCAACGGGGCCAGGATCCGCTGACCATCAGATGCCCCTCGGATCAGCGTGCTCCAACATCGGCATCTTATATATATCCTGCCTTGGTCCACTTTCTTTTCTACCTATATTCTTGATCGATTCTTCCACCCTGGTCATCAACGGAAATATTATCCGCACGCCTCTGCCGACTCCATGAATACCCTATCTTTCCATCGTGGCTTTTGCTCACATTGACTTCGTCACCTCTCTCGCTCTCTCTGCCAACGTGACCACTCCTAGGGTCCAACTAGTCCCGTGACTACCCCACCACCACTCCATAACATACAAGTCTCTCGATATATATCAAATATCATATACAATGCACGCCATGCCTTCCAAATTCGTCGAAATCCTCGAGCCAGAGGACATCTCCCACCTGCGACGCTCCGCCTCAGACGTTCGACTCGAAGACGTACTCGCCGACCACGAAGCCATCGTCGGCCGTCCACGCTCATCAACCAACGACTCTGCCAAATCCAAAACAAGTCTCGACGGGGGATCAGCGCGCTGGAAGCGACTGAGCAACATGCTCGCGGCGACAAAACGATAGCTGAGCAACCGTCTTTCTGATCCCCGTCTCCGGGATGGTTTACGAGCAGGACTCGCGCGAAAACGACGCCATCAAAGTGGACATGGTTAATATACGTGATTTGATTTCAACAAGCGAAGTACATATATCTTTTGCTTTTTTTGAAAGCTGGATCTGAAACCGTATGCCGTCGGAACGATCGAAAATACAAGGAAGGAGAAGATATGGATACGGATACGGATACGGATATGACGCCGAAACGAGGAACACACGTCTGGACGACTTTCTACCTTGACGCTCATGTGGATATCAGATTTATGCTACCCAATGATTGATCTTTGTTTTGTTTTGTTATGAGCCTGGGATTATACTGTACGATATTCTAGACGACTTATTGGGTGCATACTACGCGCGTATGCAAATATATTTCGCCACCCACGTCCATTTCTATGGCCATTTTCAGTCTCTATTGATGGAATATTGCTTGGAGTAAAGATAAATAGATGCGATAAAAATAGACGAGCTTGCGCAGTCCCTCCACCATAGACGTAAGGGGGTCCATTCCACGCTGCGTGGCACCACAGCTAGCGGGTGTGTTTATCTGCAGTGTGGGGGATTCTGGGATGGTCAACAGGCTGGGATGGGATTGCACAAGATATGGCTTCAGAGTTTTCATCATTGATAATTGTTATTATCTTCTCAAATATGGTTTAGTTATTGTTTTTCTCACAAAGGAGATGCCCCACTGCTCGGAGACTCGCCGTGGTGAGTTGTCCAGATGTTCGATCGGCAATCAAGTGGAGTAATTATTTGTGATGAAAAATGGAATAAACATGGAGTATACAAATGTAGTATACTCCAAACAGGCATAACAAGCTCGTCAGGCAGGTGTGCAGCTACACACAAACAGAACAATGCATTGCTCGCCGGTCAGTGTCAAGTCAAACCCTAACTGTAAGCTGTCCTTAACCGGATTTCTCCCGTACTACTCTAAGACGAAACCAGACTAAGCTTCAAATAGACACTGCCAAGCGACAGTGGTTCCCGTTCTGACCGCAGCAGCTATCTCAGATAGACGGTGGATCCATGCTGACTTAGACATCAGATACCTATTTCAAATATACTACCCGATGCAGTAACCCGACGCCCCTCAGTATCCACCCGACATTACCCGCCCATAACCACACCTCAAACGCCATGCGGGTGAACGTTGGTGGGGCAAGGAAAAGAGCTATCTGGACTGGTCACTGCATCCTTCGCATCCTTTTGCGCCGATCAGACCTATAACAGGTGGTCTCCTCTTGGCGGGTGCTTTAGTCTTGAAGGCTTTGTTTCGAGTACCTCGGCTGTGTAGCCGTAGTGCTTATATAGATCGGTTGGTGAATCGACGGTCTTGGTCCTGTTTGATATGGGATACCACCTTCGTTTTTCACAGCCCTCTTACCCGTCAGCTGGCGGGAGCTCTTTGCCGCTTGACTATTACCCGCTCAATTGTTTGCTGCGATACTTCGCCCCAGGGTACGAGCCACAATCCAGCAAGTTGAAGTATCTAAAACGGCGTTGTTCACAAGATATCCGTGCTCAAGGCTTCCAGAACCAAGACAGTTTACTTCTTCATAAACAGAACGAAATCAACAGGGTGACTGGCAAAACAATGAACTAGGCCATGCCAACACATGTCGTTCTTGCGATTATGCCTCCTCCCTCGCAATTCAAGAGCATCCGTATTTAGACCACTGGACCAAAAGCACATTTAGGCTCTTTGTCAGGCTCTACAATGAATAATAACCCAACAGAATACACCTATCTCCAATGCTGACTAACATACATAATCATATCAAGGCGCAGAGTCATCGAAGTATCAATCCCACCAGAATATTTCGAAGGACCCACAGATCTTCTTCGCAAACCATGAACATGACTCTACTCAAAGCATGACATAGACTATCTTTTATTGAACCTCTGACAAGAATAGACAAACGTATCCTATAGAGCATGCTACGTGCTGTCCATTATCCTATCTCTGTAACGAACTGCTTGATGGTCGTGTTATGTTATTGTTCATGTCAAGGTAACATCGTTCGAGAGTACCCGGGAACTGTTGTTCGCGTGTGCCGCTCTGCTCGAAACAACATGCACAGCCCGATAGATGCCCGCTGCCAATTTAAATACGCTAGAACATTCTATAGGGCTTAGTGTTTTGGGGTCTGTGTTTGATGGGTATTGCAAGAGAAACATGACGAGCGTTGGTACATAGTTGAATGCATAGCCTTGCACCCTTACAATATTATACGTATGGCTTTTTCTCATGTGTTGTACGACTTCCCTTCAATGATTCCAATACGATGCAGATATGATATCAGGAGTTACGTCAATTGAACTGATAGGAATAATCTCAACGTATAGGAAAAATTATTGGGATATCAATATATCATGACCGGCCAACCTAGACCTTATTTAGTGTACTCCGCCTTGAACTCATAGCGCAAGCACCCAGCATCTCTCCACCCACCAACCCCCCCATTGATACACTCTTTCCAATTCCTCCGCATGAGATTCATACAAGTAACCTGATCCTTGCTACCAGGAAATTTATAATCCCCCAAAGGCGCATAAGGGCTCTGCTTCTCACCGCGACATCCTTTGATCCAGGAAATAGAATAATAGTATGGGGCGTTGTTCGTCATGGTCTGCGACACAACTGGATCGCTGTTCTCGTCCATGATGCTTTCTTTCCGAGCGGACCCCCCGCACGCCCAGCCGGTGTACTGGTTCTGCCAGTCGGGGTCGATATCCGCGTGGTCACCAAAGTCATCCGCCCCGTGACAATGGAGCTCGCCGAGCTTATTGTGTGGTGGAGTCTCCGGAGGGCTCTCGCTTGGCGGCTTGATCTTGTAACTGTAGCTACTACCGCAGCCAAAGTCAGCGTTGCCGGATGGCTGGATAGAGTGGCTGTCTAGCCCTTGACCTATAGTAGTCACTTAGTACTTGGAGGGAGAGAGAAATGATGGAGCGGACCATACATTTCGGAGCAATACGCTCAAATGTAGCTTTACAGTCGGGCTTGCAGCCTGGGCTGTTCGAGCCTTCAAAGTGAAATTTGTAGCCCTTGTACTTGTCGGACTTGATGTCGTCACTGGTCAGGTCCTTGCTGGGGCTCTGAGACATGTCGCTGGCGCAGAAATTCTCGGCCATGCGCATGAAGAACTTGACGTCAAGTTCAGTTGCCTTGCTGTAGTCCTGTGAACAAGTTAGCAAGGAGAGCCCGTGTGGTAATATAGATGGGATACATACTCCGCCATTGGCGCAGGTGATATCCGCGTCGTCGGGCTTGTCCGGTATATTGATCTCGTAGCTGTACTGCGCGCCACAATCGAGGGTAGCATTTGCCCCTTTCTGCACGGTGTGGCTATTAAGGCCTTGGCCTGTTCATTCATGTAATTAGCACAACCGTGATCCTCGAATAATCTGCGTGGAGGTGGGAGGTTATACATGTAGCAGCCATGGCACCGATGGCACCCGCACAATCAGTGAAACACTTTTCGTCACTCTCCGGAGGCGCATATGTCAAATCGAATGTGTACTTCCGGTAGGCCTTGGTTGAGATGTCCTTCCCAGATAGAGTCATATGACGATCCTTCTTTGCGTCACCATCGCAGAATTTATCCGCGAGACTCTTGATAAAGGAGACGTCCACGGCGACAGCCTTATCATATCCATGGTCAGAGCAGACTACCTTTGGCTTTTCTTCCTCGTCGGCGTGTTCTAAGGCGTATTTGATCGTATCGGCTTGTACTGTTAGCCATTTCTGGTCGTAGGTGTAGTATATCGGGCTCACTACGTCGAGGCAGTGACAGTTTTTGTATTTCCCCTGTATCATTCTGTTAGTATACTAGTATATGAATACGAGTCGAGAAGACATACTTCCTGACAAGTATTATCTTTGCCACTGCAGTCTGGACACAAAGGGGCGTCCTTCCCCTTGGGTGCATCCTTCGGACACTCGTGGGACTCTTCTTTCTTTGGTGCTTCTGTCTTGGGAATGTCATTTTTGGGCGGGTCCCTGATCTTATAGGAAAGCGGAACATCCTGATCATTGAGAAAAAGACGCGCCCCGGTCCAGACAAATCCCATGGCACCGACCCCGCCTGCAACAAGTTTGGCCTCCTGAGCACCGCCTGAAGTACTCAAAGCTCTGAGCACATCGTCATTAAGAAATCTAATACCTTCAACCGCGTTCTTCAAAGACTGTATAAGCTTTGAATCATCTGCCTCAAATTCTATCAGGAATCTCTCAATCCCACAGGCTTCCGCGCGCTTTTTGCCACAGGCGGGGACACTTTTCATCATGGCAGCCAGCTTCTGTTGGAGTTTGGGTGTCATTAGAACATTGAGTTCCCCATCGGCGCCTGTCATGATAGCTACTGGTGCGGTCACCGTTTTGGTGGTGGGCTTGCCCTCCTTGGTTGTGACTTGCACCTGAGTGATTTGTTCTTTGTCTTTTGCTTTCCACTGCGAGGTGTGAGTAGAGGGTTTTATCATATCAAGGAGCGGTATACTTGCATTGCCTTTGTCGTCGACATAGTCGGAGATAAAGGTGTTGTATGGCCCTGCAGTCTCACTAAGGGGTGTCAGCATCGCGAAGCACAAGTTTTACTCAACAATAAGAGAGGGCACAAATGGAAGGGCCTGATCTGGGGTATAACAAACACTGGATCCACGAGAACCGGGTTCACACCAATCTGTCCCGTCGTTGTGGGGACTATGGCAGCAACCATTGCCTGATCTCGCTCTTGGACACGACTTGGATAGTCAGTCTGTTGTGGTGGCATCTGATGCGGCCAGGCAGTGGCTGCCGAGAAGAGCAAAGACGTGACAAAAAGAAACTTCATGGCGATTGCGAAAAGAGAGAAGAGAGAAGAGATGGTTGTGTCCTCTTACAATCCGGACACCACTGTCCAGACAGGGTGTTATACTTTATACGTGGCCCGATATCATGTCCCATCCTCTCGCGGGCTCTTGCCATTAGGCCAGGCTAGTCTATGTTGGATGGGTTCTTCTGTCGAGTGCGAAGTTGTGTCGAGCATAGCCCCCAAATTTGCTCGTCATAGATGAGGCATTTCTTCCTTTCGTGCTAGTAGAACTTGGCCCTATTCTTTCCCCTCACCAACAGCAGCCCCATTTGAAGCAAACATACCACTCCGTACATGCAAGCACTTGTACCCCACTCGAAGGATATTGGCTCTGTAGATCCCGGGATCCACCCAAACCCTAGTCGTCTTTTTTTGGCCCCAAGCCATGAACCACTCAGCGATTGGTGCCCCCATCGGCTCGGCCTCAGCCTTGTGCATCTTGAATCATGCCTTATCAGCGCACGTTCTGCGCAAAGTTGGCTTCAATTCAGTATACCAGGTCCCAATTCCTTGCCGTTGGGCGAGTTTCCCAACGGCGAGTCTCCTATCCAACGTCAGCCACCATTCCTGATGTTCGGTTGGCACATCATCGCAGGGCGACGCGCCCGGATGATACCCGCCATCGCATTAGTACGATGCCATATTTCCATGTATGCCAATGGCAGGTCTGCAAGTCACGCCAATTGGCCAAGCGCCAAGGCAGACTTCTTACTCTACATTTGACATCGCCAACCGAACATTCAAGACATTCGGGGGATTAACGAACACCAGATGAAATGGGCACAACATGGAATAACATCATGTACAACTGATGCACTGCCCGTCGGTAGATGCAGGGTACGGCGCAGGAGGGCTGCCTGTTTGAGAGATTTTGAGCTTTCGTCTTAGGATGTTGGATGTTGGAAGACATAAAAGTAGATATAAAATGGCCCACTTTACACCATGCGATAGAGAATTGACTAGCAGCCTTCTTCACAGCATCTACCCGCCACATTTCTCTCACTCCCTGGGAAGCAAACTGTTCCATCGAGCTGAAAGTATGAGGTTTTTCAAAGGACTATCTTGCATCTTGGGCCTAGTCAGCCTAGCCAGCGCAAAAAAAGGCTGGAAACTCGACCAGTCATGCAAAACGGACGGTGAGCCGGTTACTCTTATCTGATGGTCACCAAGAGATGCGCTAAACCGGGATTCTAGAACTTGGAACCATGATCTCTAACGCCCTATTGAGCGCCTTCAACATGGCAAGCGGTGAACTAGAGGCAATCAACGGGGTTTTGAACAACGAGAACCTGGGCGAGAACAATGAGAACATTCGGAATGTACTTAAATGGATGTTCATGAAGGATGGAGAAGAGCCGAGTAGAGAACGACTACGTCTTGTTCAGTGTATTGCCCCTTGTTCTGGTCATTGGGATTGGTCGAATCTAACTGCCCTAGATAACCTCAAACAACTCCTCGCTGCAAAAGAGGATATCAAGGATGAGACTCCTAATTTTGAGACGGTAAGGCTCCTAACCGGCTATTCTTTTTTGTTATGTTTCTTCCCTGGCTAAACGACGGGCAGATTGTAGTGTATTGTGATTTCAGTCGATTCGAACCTAGGTCGGGCAACGAGTGGTACGACAAAGGCATGTTGTCTGGAAGCAAGCCAACCCCCACAGGACTTTCCTGGCTAACCGCCGCAATACAGACATCGACAAAGTACTCAAGAAAGACGAATCATTCAAATCTTGCGAGAGCGCAGGACCCACGGTCGCCTACACTCTGGTGTCTGGCCACGAGAAACCGTCCCAGGTGCAGCTCTGCCCGTGGTTCATTGATTGGATGAGAAAGGAAGAGATTGAACGCATTCAGAAAGTCCCACGAAAGAGTCGGTTCTACGACAACCTCTCCAAAAAGCTGGTTAAATCGAACATTATTCTGAGTCCCATTGACGTGCTGTCTCTTCTGGACAAAGTGATTCTGCACGAGTTGATGCACACCCGCAATGGGGGCGAGACTCTCGATGTGGACCCGTCGACCCTCCTTACGGTGAAGTATACATGGAAACGATGCCGGAAATTGGCGAAGGAAGGGTCAGAAAATAATATAAGAAAGTCACAGAGCAATGCGGACAGTATTGCACTGGCTGGATCTGGTATAGTTCTCCTTTCACCTAATTTAACGGATTGGGCTGACCAATTGACAGCCATCAGATATATTCACCAGGGATTGGAGGTCACAGAAGATGGAAAAGTTATTTAAAAAACCAAGGTCATAGCGAAATCATTCAAACCAGGTCAATGACAAAGGACACCATGGCTGATCATATTAATGACGATGGAAATATGTACGCAGTAACAAGAAGGGTTCCAAATATCATGAGATCTCAATGCCGCTGGCCAGTTGGGCGGTGGGCCAAAATCGGGCCAATGCCGTACACATCAATGTAGGCCCCGGTATCATTGCCCTCCACCAAATCTGGTCCGGGGGAGGGTATAAACGAGTAGAACATCCCGACAGAAAGACGAAAACAAAGACGTGAGGGGTACCTTCGTACAACACCATCAACCGCGCTAGCTCTCGGCCCTGATGCCAAGACCAAGTCTGCCTCGCACCTATATATAAAGGACTCCCTATTAACTGTAGCTCCCCCTTCCCTTCTCTTTCCTCTCTCTACTCCCCAACAGATAACCATGACATCATATGCGGTCCCCATCGGGTGTCCAACCATTGGAGGCCGACGCCGATGGAAACGTCACAAGAAGCTCAGGCTCGAGAGTGACCGGGCCAAACCTTTACCAGCAATCCGCAAGCGGGCCTTGACGCCGCCACTACCACCACTGCCCGCCAGATTTGCAGGGATTTTTCCGTTTCGTAAAGACCGGCAGATTCGTGAACAAGCCAGGGATCGTGACCAGCACCAATCTGCTTTGTTCGCTAAACTACCACGGGAGGTCCGAATTTTAATTTACCGAGAAGTTCTGGCCCCTAAAGACAACCCCGGTCTGCATGTAGCCTGTGCCGATGCGCGATTGCTGAGTCGACGCTGCCGGGATGAAGCAGCGCCAGTTCTTGGCTGGTGGCACACGTGCTGGAGTTCATACCAAAAGCGAGACGGGACGACAGGTCGGAGATCGAGTGGTGAGGGTTATTACCCCGAGCAAAATTCCCCATATGCTATTCGCATGGGATTGTTACAGTCATGTCGACGCATGTTCGTACTAGCCCCCTTACCATATCTTCTACCCAAGAAACAAAACTAAGAGAGAAAACCAGATATACGGAATCGATTGATATCCTCTACTCCGAAAACGTCATCAGCTTCTGCCAAACTCGGACGGTGGCTGAGTTTCAGCGCACCATACTGCCACACCGTCTCCACAAGGTTCGATCCCTACACCTGGCCTTGCCGCTGCTGCTGCTCTGGTTCGGGGGAAGATTTCAATGTTGCAAAGAGCTCTCTCCACTCGACATACCATTCTACTGGGAAGAGGCATGGCAAACCATCCCAAAGTTCACGTCGCTGCAAAGTCTTAGGGTCTCGCTGAGGAAAAGGGCGAGCAGTGAGAGTGATCCGGATATTGACGGACTGGTGCACCTTATGAAGTCGATGGTCCCGATCAAGATCCCCGAGTATGTGGTCGATTTCTACTGGCCGGTGGAGGTACATACACTCGTCTCCATGTTGGGGAATGAGGTGCCTTTTGAAATCCGCATCAACGAACCTGTGTATTACTAGGCATTCATTTGAATGCCCGTTGTTGGGTTTTACGTTCAGTACAGTCGGCCTTTCTTGTAGTTGTTATCTTTCACATAGTAACATCTTATTTCAGTTTCGGCACAGTATCTCATAAACTTCAACTGGAGCAGCGAGAGGTCAATTGACGAACATCCGGAACCCCCTCCGACTGGCCTCAATACAAAAACAAAAAAAAAAAAAGTGGAAAAACATACAACAGCCGGGATTCGCATGTGGTCACCCACCATACTACTAACCGGCCGGCGTGTGGCTTAAGTACGGCTGAGCGGACGGGAAGCCCTGTTATCCACACCCTATGGTCGTATGTACTGATTCTAAAGATTTTGAACACTCATAGCGCCCAAGAAACCAAAAATTAGATTCTTGAGACATGGTGCTCAACCTGCGCCGTTAGTTGGACATTGTGTCCCCACAGTGGCACAGGAGCCCTAATAAGCCTTACAGATTGGTCACTTATTTCCATCCTGCCGCGCACGGGACCGTCTGTACTGACGGCTTTGAAAGGTGAGGACCCACTGATCGACATGGAAATGGGAGTGATACAACATCCGATAGGTGACTCTTCCTATAATCCCTGCAGGTTGAACCGCAGACTGCCATGCTTGTTGGTGATTCTGCCTTGACTCAACCACAGCTGTGCCGCAACCTGCTCATGGCACAGTCTCTTCCCTGTCTAGGCTGTTTGAGCTTTCAGCATATCTCAGCGGTTCTTTGACCTGTGGAGCGGCGGCTGCATCTTTCAACAGTATAACGGATACTATGGTTGTTAAATTTTTTTCGTACATGTTTATCAAAGTTCAGTTACACTAAACACCTCGACTCGTAGCACGGACTCACTAGCTGTAGTCACCCCCATTCTTGATCATTGGAACACTGAGTGAACTGGAGTACAGCCCGACATATTCAGATGGTTTCTAGCAGTAGGGCACTGTAAGATCCCATTTAACAGCCATCTTTTCCAGCAGCTGTAATCCTTTGAATGTATATCCATGAAGTCATTATGGATCAGTTAGAACCGCCGCAGTAACAAGATGAGGATCCAGGTAGACGTCCGCTTTCACGGAAAATTTCCTGAAACGCGGTTTCAGATCCATGATGAGCCGTAGGTAGATATCTCTGGCACATGGCTGAAGGGGTCAAATAAGAAGAATCATATTGCCGTCTTCGACATTGCTTGGTGCTGTATTTTGGCTTTCTATTGCACTCCAGAAATGCGCGAAAATCCCACCCCACTCCCCGCATCATACTAAACACAAATCGGTCAGGATTGCATAGGCATTGAGAAGAAGTTTATTCCACGAGCGTGAAGGCATTCCCGGTTGAACTTCAAAGCCCCAGGCCGGACGTCGCGATGCAACACCCTCGCTGGGCTCCGTATAGGCGATTCTGGATGGCACCTTGATTTGCCCGTGCGTTCGGGGCAAGTCCTGAATGAAGTCAGGTCTGGTTTGAGAGTCCTCCTCCAGCGTGTAAGTACCGATGACGCAGACACCTAAACCATGAGAGTTGGTTGAAATGAGCAATCCCGGCTGCTTTTGGCAGAAGCTTGTGTGGATTTACCAGTACAGGTCGTCCCGTAGTCCACGCCCACAATGATCTTGCGGTGCGGCGAACCTGAAGATATCGGAAGGTTTGGCTTGATTCATAGGTACAATGGTACTATATCGAATGGGTATGTGGAACGATGCTCACTGTAGATAATTGTCAACGGTGTGCTTTCTCCGGCGGGATACCAAGGCCTTTTAACACTTCTGGTCGAAAACCTCATCGTCAAAGAGTCCTGTAATTAGGCATGGTCATCGCATTCCGGTCAACTCAAACATGAGGCAGGCAAACACTCACAATCGTAATGTCTTACAACGCTCACCGTCACGATGTCTTGCGTTGCCCGCGGAAAGTGGCAACTCCCCCTTTCCTTCTACCTCTGCATCGGACAAACGCAGCTTACCGCTCTCCCCTTTCTTTGTGTTCGAGAAAAACCACGTAGCCCCTACAGTATTCTGATGATGGAGATGCAACTGTGGAGCAGTTTCTATTCCTGCACAACGACACTATCTTGGTGAGTGAGTTGGATCGTCTATATGAGAAATTCTCGAAAGGTACCTTTCCCATTTCCTACAACGATGTATTTGCGTATGTTATTCATTCAAAGACTCATGGAACGTGACTTTTTCCAGTCAGCCTAGACTATGCTCGTATCTGGCGAACCATAATTCTCCGTCTTTCCAACGCCGTGACCGCAGACCAAGGGAACGATCTAACCTTTGGAAGGCAGATACGCGAGCATGGGAATGCTACAAGCAGATCCTTGGTATCCAGTCTGCTGGCCGATCCGATCTTCCAATTGCTCCTTCGAGAGCCCGATCGGCCGAGCCATGAAAGACGCCGGATGGAAGACCTCGGCGCTCAATTTGAACACGCGGCTAAGATTGGAACGGACGTGTGTGGTGATCACGTTTTCATGGAGATCCATGATCTGTCCCGCCTGGCGGCTCGATATTACCACTGGTCCAAGACCGTGGAGGCCTGGCCCCTACATGAAATTGATGAGAAAGGAGGAGAAACGACGATTGATGGACATCAAGTGGTGATGGTCACTGAGCCGGCCATACTTGGAATCCCACGATGGTCGGTGACCAGTGAAATATTCGTGGCAAGGAAAGGGGTTGTACTGATAGAAGATCTGAGGGACTTACTGTAGATCGGGAGTGGCAGGGGAGGGGGAGACAAAGTAGTGAAGTGATGGATTTGGTTTACGATGGAATTTGACAATTGGTAGACTCCTGATCATTTTCTTATTTGAATCGCGTACTACACACATGTGCAAAGATATCTCTGAAACGGCTCAAGTGTAAACCACTTCCAAATGTTGTCACCCTCTGGGACCCCCTCAACCACAGCCTCAAGCCGCCGTGAAGAATTCCCAGGTCGCATCGGGAGCCAGCGGGTTCCCCACGCCCAGCGGCGCCGCGTCATGGCCGCCATCATACGCGATGACCGACACCGGACGGTCGGAGCACTCATAGTCCGTCCGCGCCGACTGTCCACTGCCGGCCGCGGGCTTGGCCACCTCAGCCGGCTGGCAGCCGTTGTTCTGGGCGAACTGGTTGGCCAGCTCGACGCCGCCGTCGAAGGGCAGCACGGGGTCGTTGATGCCGTGGATGGCGAGGTAAGCGATGGGGTCGGTGCCACCGTCGCAGCCACTGATGACGCCGCCGCTGAGGACGCTGACGGCGCGGAAGGCGCTGGCGCGGGCGCAGGCGAGCGCGTAGCTCATGCCGCCGCCCCAGCTGAAGCCCGTGGAGAAGCGGGCGGACTGGTCGACGCAGAGGTCGGCCTCGACCTGCTCGATGATGGCGTCGATGAAGGCGACGTCCTCGCCGCCGTTGTTGGCCCAGCCGGCGTCGCGGCCGTTGGGGGCGACGAAGATGGCGCTGCCCTGGGCGCGGGAGGCCAGCCCGTACCAGGGCTCGACGCTCTGGCCGTCGACGATGTTGTTCATGTTGCCGCCGCGCCAGTGGAGGCCGAAAATGAGCTGGTGGGGCTTGCTCGAGTCGTAACCCTCGGGCACCTCGAGGATGTATTCGCGGTCATTGATGTTGTGGATGCCGCTGGTCAGGGTGGGCTGTTTGCCGCAACCGGGGGAGTTGGCTGCATGGGCCGTGGAGAGGAGGCCCAGGGCGAGCGTTGGGAGGATGTAACGGACCATAGTGTATGATGAATATATATACAGAGAGAGGATTCAGAAGTTGTCTGGTTGAGTTGACAGTCGGAATCTACCAGAGACTTCATGGCCATCAGCTCGTCTTTATAGTCAGCGCTCCAGCGCACGGATGGTCTCCCATCCTGACGATTTCTTCCGTTCTGGCTGTAGGTGTGGATGAGGCTGTTCGGGGCGCGTCCAGTCGACTTCCTCGAATCATGCCTTCTGAAACTCCTATGCATCAGGGATAGGAGCTGGAGTTCTCACCGGCTAAACTTCAGAGCATCATGAACCCCGTTCCAGACATGGTTGATCAGCCTGAATCTCATTCTGTCCCTGCTGATCATCGATCCGATGTCAAGATGAAACCAACCACGCGATGGCCAAGACTTGGTCGGCAGTTAGGGCTTCGTTGACTCCCGAGCGGATCCCGAGCCTCGGCCACCATACTTTAGTATCAACGTCCAATGCTTATTTTTACAGATGAGATCCTTCAGACTTTTTTGAATATTCATTGTAAGGGTATCAGATTATAGCGTCTATCAGATCATAGTGTCTCGTGAATATTCATGCTATGAGAATGTTTGTCGCAGACGCATGAAATCCTGCTCATCTTCTACGTACAAGCCTACACAACCGCGTCTTCCATATGTCTAGCAATACAAGGGGAAATAGCCTGGCGACCGTCATATTCTGCAGACTTTTTAATATAAAACACCGGAATTTTGCGCTTTTAGCCACGGATGGGATTCCATGCCCCATGGTCCCTGCGGGCCGGTAAGACAAGATCGGCGAGTGTGGGGTATCTGACATTATTCCAGGGGAACCCGCAGATGTGGATCATGAGACGGCTGTCCAACCTTGGGTATGCCACATGTGGGATATTTGACAGTGCCGGACAAGGTTATGATTGAGTTACTGCATGACAGAGGCCTTTGTAATCCGCTGTTTCGGGTTAGATATGAGGGGAGACGGCAGTTGGAGATGGGACAGTTGCCGACGGGTTTCACTTTCCCACTTTGTGTTTCAAACCACAAGGCTGTCTTCCTCATGTCATGTTTCATATTCTTATAGCGTTATTTTTTGAATAAAGTTTTCTGTTGGAACATCAATAGTTTCAAAGCCCCACTCGAATTGGTCTAGTGGTCGAGAACAGATGTCCTGATAATTTCCGATGTCTGCCCTTGTATGCACTATATCTCCCAGACATATGACCAACAGCCATACTGCCAGCAATCATCTTGCACTTCCCATGCAAACATCCAACATCTACGCAGCCTGTCTGCGACGTGGGCTGGCATCACCCGACTAGAACCTATCTGTCCGACAGACAGCACGCTCACATAAAATGTAAGACCGGCATCTGTCCAGTCCCCTGGTATCGAGCGAGCATTTTGCGATTGTCCCTCCACAGAATCCACCGCATCAGCCCAGCGCACAGAATGCACGCCACGGCAAACACAATCAGGATGATCATCCCCGGTCGATACCGTGGGGCGTCCTCATTGCGAAAGAAGTAAGGACTCCATATGTAGCTGAGGGCGCTCATGACCTCGACAATCGCCGCCGCACACGACCGTTCCTCCGACGTCTGACTGGCGGCAGTGGCGACCCACGCACGCGGGATGGAAAAGACGGCGTCGCTGCCGGTGATGTAGAGGAAGGAGGCGAAGTAGCGGATTGCGGAGCGGGATGTGCCCATATCAACGGCCAAGCCGATGATCATCACCACCATGGACGCCGCAATGGGCGCGCTACGGTCGCGGAACCGATCGCTCAGCCAGGCGACGACGAGCTGGACGACCGCGCTTAGCATGTTCGGTGGCACCGTGCACAGAAGCGTGACAACCGTGCCACCGATGCGCATCCCCTCCACCATTGCCGGGTAGAAGCTGGCGTACCCGGTTGTCGAGCCCTGGGTGCAGGCGATCAAGCTCTGTTTCTTCTTAGTATCTTCTTGAAATTGACAACAGCTGGGGAAGGGGAACCCACCAAGACCCAAACGCGAGGATCCCGAAGCGCAAGCAGCAACCCATACCAGACCGACTGATTCGACTTCTGGTTCGACACCTGGTCTTGCTCAATCCGCTCGACCGCCAACCCTCGTTCCTCCTCGTTGAGAACCCACCGCACCGCCCCCGTTGTCGTCTTCGGTGTATCCAGGAGGAGAAAAAACGAGGCCAGCGCAGCGCCCAAACTGGCCGCCCCCTCGATGATAAACAGCCACCGCCAGCCTCCGAGGCCTCTGTGGCCCTCGAGTTTCGAGTACACGCCCGCGGCGATCAGCCCCGCAAACGACGACGCCATGATCGAGCCCGAGTGCATGACCGCGACGCGCAGCCCCAGCTCCTGCTTCGTGTACCAGCACGACATGAGCCACAGCGCGCCGGGAGAGAAGGGCGCCTCAAACAGGCCGAGCAGAAACCGCGTGCCCGCCATGTGGGAGTAGGTCTTACAGGCGGCCATGGTGGTCGCGATGATGGACCAGAGTATGGCAAAGGTCGACAGATACAGGGAGGGTCGAACACGCGTGATCAGCATATTGCTCGGGATCATCATTGGGATGTACCCGACAGTGGCCATCGCCACGACGGTGTTGTACTGCGTGCCGTGCATTCCGAGGTCATCTTCGAGGGAGCTGAGCTTTGCCTGTCTGTGAACGAGTGTCAATAGGTGGTATCTCCGTGCTTGGTGTATGGAGCCAACCCTCACGAAATGTTGAATTTATCCAGATTCTTCAGCATGTACAGAAGCCACAGCATCGGCATCAGCGTCAGATCTAGTTTGCGAACGAGTCTTCGCTCGACCGCACGCATTGATTCACGACTGGATTGCTGATCGACGACATCCTCGCTGGGCGCTCGTTCTTGTGCTGAGATGGGGTGTTTGGATAAAACAGGGCCATGTTGGGTGGCATCCATCACAGACAGAGACATGTACAGCGCCGTGTCCAGCGTACCAACATGAAAAAATAAATAGATGAAAAAGCTGATGCAACGTTCCAGCTTTATACCAAAGCACCGTGCGCAGCGGGGTAGACGCTACAGCACTATCATAATCTCGCTTGCGAGCTAGCCATCGATTACTGCAGAAATACGAGCGTAGCTCTCGCGATCTAATGCGAGATGACGATCTTGCACGGCCCTTCCCGCCATCACCGCTTCTTGGTCACTACAATCGGGATGGGAGATTTGGTACACTACCCTATCATCTGACAGCATCTGTAGTGTTATCTAAAATCAGAGCTGGCTGGCTGCTTCATGTTGCGGTGTGATCCATGTGACGTGCCAAAGAGGGGTAATATGGGTCAATCATCAGTCCTCCTATGCGGCCATGTTCTAGACTGCGGGAACTTGAAGACCTCAAGTGCAGGATATACTTGAATTCTAGTTTTGTTTTTCCATTTGATGGTAAACGATCCCAACCACCATTCAGGGCATTCTTAATTTTGAGTACCAGGATGCAGGGTTGGAACTATGAATTCAATGACAGTTTCTTTCGAAGGCACTGTTTGAACAGCCAGAGATGCTATCAGATACTAAATCAATAAGTAAACTCATCATCACTGTTTTTAGACCACAACAATCATCCAAACAATCTACGACCAGATCATTACCTTTCGTATTGCTTCTCTTATCTGTCCTGAATAGTAAGTAGCAGATTTGTGACATTTGACTCCAAATTCTTCTGTAAGTCACTGCACTCTTTCTTATTAGGACTCGCACGTGGTTGGAGACAGAGTAAACCTGAATAGCAAGTGAAGAGAAGTAAAAACGGACCATTTCAATAGAAGAAGGCCTTTGAAATTGAGCAGGTAGGAGAAAATAACACGAGTTGAGAGTTGGAGAGTATTACTTCAACGAGAGAATGGGAATAGTTGCTCGATTATATAGGCTATTGAATACACTTATTGGATTTCGATTCAAACGCGAATTATACCGCTATCCATTCCTATAATCTCAAATAACATTTTGAGGCGTATAATGGCCAAACATATATGATGTATCAAATATCCACACGCCCTCGCATGCATATACACGACACACCCTATTAAACCTGATACACAAATAAATGTGATTTCACCTCGCTTCTAAAACCCGCATTGCAGGCTTTTGCCGCCGTTCTTATTCAGTACCAGGCCAGTCATTGGAGTTTCTCTCGAAGCTTGTTTTGATTCGCTTGAGCTGTCACTGTCATTTATCTTCTGGAAACTTTATTTATACTTATAACTATCAACACGTTCACAGCAAGAAATACAGAGGTGGTCTCCGTAAGCTGGCGAATGTATTCCCACTGCAACCAGTCCACAGACACTGATAATGATACGACTTCAAGTGCATAACCCTCCTATACTCACCTGGAATCGCTCTAAGCTGTTCTATCCGCGCTATCAACTCAGTAAAAAACCTGCTACTTGCCTCGGCCTCCTCATTTTTAGATATGATCTAGGTTTGGAATATACATTTTTAGTAAATACTGCTGCTGCTGCATGGCCCGTCCTATATGGCCCGTGGAGGGAACTAAATGACATCATGAAGGCGTGTTTCAACAGTATAATCAAGATATAGCCTGAATGAACCCATTATATCCAGTCAAAGCCGACGCCCGCGTCGTAAAGCACACTCGCAGAAGTGGAGATCCAACCTGTCGGGTCGCGATTGTCTCTAGGAGTGGTCTGAGAGGAGAGTCTCGAGTAGGCAGCACAATCCGCATCCCACAGCTCATCGCTATCCGGTACGCCGAAAGACAAATCCGCTAGGGTCAACAATCCATCCCTGCCGTCCGTCACTCCCGCACATGTCGCCATCCGACACACCTTGTAAAGGGCCAGTCCGAACCGCTTGATCTCCTCCACGTTCACCCACACCATAGCCAGCGGTGCCGTGGCGCTGTGCTGCGCAAGCATCCTTGGATAGTAGAAAATGTAGCTTCGCCGACAAGTCTGCACGAGCGCCAGGAGCAGCTCGTACTCGTCAGTCTGGATGCAGTAGCGCAGGCTCAGGTCAAACGCAGCCTGATCGCCTGCAAGAACTAACGCAAATATGGATTGGAGGAGCACGCTCTGAAATGTGGCGATCGGCCAGGGGGTACTCGGGGCTTTGTCTGGGGCGGAATCTAGCGCGTACCAACGGTCCTGGTATGTATCAGCGAATATCGCCCCGTGGAATATACATAGCGAATCAGAGCCTGACCATCTGCGAGCGGATCGCAGCGCATAAACTCCGATGCAGATCTCTTGCTGCGTCTTTTGATTTCTGGCCCCCTTCAATCCATAATCCAATCATGACAATTGACTGGATGAGGATACATGGCTCGTGGGATATGTCAAATGTGCCCCGGTGGAGAAAGGGCCATATTGGATGAAACTTTCGAAAGTAAATGTCGACATAGCCCTGCGCAACCCACCGAGGGGGTCCAGAGGCAGGAGGGCTAGTGATACTAGATTCAGCCGGTACTGGACTCGGCCGGCGGACCCGGTGGGAGGATGTCATCTGCACGTTCGCATCAACAGCGCGATGTTCTTCCGGCCCACTGTCCCTAGAAAGACATGGGACGCCCCGATTCGCACAGGCACTGCATGGGAAACCACCATGACAGCGTTCCTTCCGAGCGTGACATGCGCGGCAAGCCTTCTGAACTCGCGACGGTAGCGGTTCTCTCCGCGGATGGTAGATTCGAATATGTCGGCGCAGGAGGTCGCTAAACATGAGTTAGATCCCATACCATCCGGACGACAAGAATCGATCATACGTCCCTTCTGGTCAAGGTACTCTCGCAGTAGGGGCACGAAAAGCGATCATCTTGCTCATGATGCGCCGCCACATGTCGCTTCAGATGCTCCCTGCGTCGATATTTCGCCCCGCAGTCGGGGTAAGTACAGTGAAACGGCCGCGATGGCATTCCTACCCTATCTAAGTTCGAAGATGATCGCCCACTAGAATATTACTTCAGTCCAGTGGCGATTGGCGGGACGCATTGAAGAGGCGGATCCAGCCATATTTTATATCAGCCCCACATCCATGACGTTCCGGCATCCCACTCGGTCTCCCGCCTGGTTATACATTGATGACAAATGGCACTAACAATAAGCAATCATATAAACCACCAGCCCCTCGAAAATGGGGACTCGTGCATCTCGCACTAAAAAATATTTGAAAATCTATCTACAACTCAAGCCCACGCTACAATGTCATTCACCGCTCCATCATTTCGCAGTCTCGTCGGCCTCCCTCCCTCGACGGCCTCCGTCCAAGACTCCACGCTCATTATTATCGATGCGCAGAACGAATACGCCTCGGGGCTTCTGCAGGTCAAACACGTCGACGCCAGCCGCAAGGCCATCGCCGGCCTCCTCGCCCGCTACCGAAACAGCGGCGATAGCAAAAACATCGTTCATGTAGTCCATCAAGTCCCCGCAGGCGCCCCAGTCTTCACCCCCGACACGGCACTCGCAGAGGAGTTCGCCGAGCTTACCCCCGCGGCGGGGGAAAAGGTCGTGAAGAAGCAGCACCCGAGCGCGTTCGCTCAGACCGATCTGCAAGAGTACCTGGGTGGGTTGGGAGCGAGGGGGAAGAAGATCGTTCTGGTCGGATACATGGCGCATATTTGTGTCTCCACCACTGCTCGAGCCGGGAGTGAACGAGGGTATGATGTTGTCGTTGTGCAGGATGCGGTTGGGGATCGTGACATCCCTGGTGTTGATGCTGACCAGCTGGTCTCTGTGGTACTGAATGAGCTGGCTGATGGGTTTGGTACGGTGGTCTCTGTTGCGGATATTGCTGCTTAGGATTCTATATTAGCCTTTGTGGTTGTTTCAACACCGGATAATGAAAAGTCAAAGATTATTGTTGCTTTCATCGGCCAATGGAGTGGTACAATGTAGATCGTGTCTATGATGGTTTGCCCAAGCTATGTAACTATCCGAGTCTATATTGTAAATCAGACCAACAGACAGATGATCACGACTTCTTTACCTAGCAGATATCTCTGCTGTGCTACGCCAAAAAGCTATGCAATATCCACGTGGGTTTTCCATATCCGAAACAAACCTACTACGCATAGGTCCATATGAATTAATCGCAATCCACTTTGAATTGATAATAAACATGTGAGATTGAAAATTTGTTTGTGATATATTCAGTCTTGACCTGCTGTAAACTCAACCTTGTGGAAGATAATGGGACAGTCTTTGTTTACAAAGTACTTTCGCAATGCGGAGTAATTTTACTTGTTATTTCCCTTTCTAAATTAGTAAGGCTGTCGATTTCTATCAACTTGACAGTAATGAGCATTAACTATTACTAGTCATCAAGTCTTCTCTATCTATGTAGAAGTTTCAATAACATCTATACGAGACTGGTATAGTCAAAGTGACTGTGCTGTTGAAATCGGACTATCATCAAAGTAGAGCTAGTATCCAGGGGTTCACACAGAAACATTGATATATCTCTGCCTTCAGCCATCGATGAAACAAGCTTTCTCTTTTATACATTACGAATCGTTGCGCAGTGTTTTTTGACTAGTTCTTTTCAGCGTCTGAGAATGTTGGTTCTTCTTATGTTCCCCCGTGGCTGTCTCCGCCTGGGATTTATGTTCATTAGTCCTTTATTACAATCGCCTCAAAAGACGGTAATGATTTAATAACTATCTCTGACTACAGTCCCAAGCTCTTTCCATTAAATGGGCTAAGTTCAAGATTGACCCAAGTATTTGATTTCTATATGGGCTGCCAGGCTCCATGGATGCGTTACTAGAAGAACGATTTCTAATGCACTACGTAGGGACATGAATTCGGATCAATGTACTCAATGAATGACTACATCAAACAGCTATATTTTCACGAGTCCAATCTTCCTACCCCTTCATACTGCTTAGCTCAACTTCAATACTGGTTGGATAACCATCTCGTGAGATCTCGTGTTGACACCCTTAATCTCTGGGCTGATCCCAAGCCACATAGCTCGCCGCAGCATTGTACATGATCGAATCCCCCCAGGATTGCAAATGCCAAGTGAAACCTTTAGACGAGACGTCCGACACGCTGGTTTTGAGCCGCAGGTTCTTAGCCGAGTCGTAGTCGAACTCATCAAGGGCGATAAAGATCTTGGGCGCCTTGACAAAGCTCTTGGTGAAACCGACCGCCTTAGAGTTGTTGTGTTGGGGCTTGGTCCAGGGGCGGATATCCGTAGCAGCGAATCGGCCGCTCTCAATGCCGGGGGTGTCCTGTGGATAGGCGATCCAGGAGGCACTCGCCCGGTACATCACAGTGTCAGACCAGGAATCGATATTGATGGTAAAACCGGTGCTGGTAACATCAGCAGCGTAGGTCTTGATGCGCCAGTTTTTGCCCTTTGCCAGATCCAGGTATCGGAGGAAGCAGACGACCTTTGGGGGTGCGTGGTAAGGGGTCGTGAATTTGACCGACTTCGAGTTCTTCAGCTGGGGCTTGGTCCACTCGCGCTTCTCCTCGGTATCGAATGTGCCGGTTTGGATCAGCGGAATGTACGGGATGTACTGGAAGATTCGTGGAATTTCCAGCCAGTTGAAGCCAGCAGAGTACAGCTGGGTGTCTGACCAGGACCTGATACTGGCGGTGAACTTCTCCTGGGTTGGGTTGACGATCTGAGGGTCAACGCGGATGTTGAAGCCACAGTTGACATCGAGCCAGTTCAGACCGTGAACAGTCGCCGGGATGGAGCAATGCTTTCCGACAAACTGCTTGTCTTTCTTGTTCTCGTGGGCCGGCTTTTCCCATGGACGAACCTCCATGGTATTGAACTCGCCCAGGTTCAGGAGATCAGAGACGTTGTTGCTTTGCGCCATTTTGGTAGAAAGTATCGGTTTGAGTAAGAGATTGGATTGAAAGATCTGATGAAGATATGATTGTGATTCTTGTCGTGCTTGATGGTTCTGTTCATCTTGCGGTGCTTGAGCCACTACTTATAGTTTTGACCCCCTCCATTTCCCTCGCAAATAGCATAACGTAACTCAATGCACGACTTGATCCCTGACCAAGATGTGGTGGGCTGATAGACATCCTAGCCAAACCCCCAATGGTCTGAAACATGATGCGTCCCATCCGCCGCATTGCTGCGGCGATGCCCAAGGTACCTTGGGTGCGAGTGATTTACATTTCCCTCCAGTCGGTGAGATGGTCTATCCTAATCATCAGAAACAGTGACTGCGCAGAAATCTCTGTAGCTTTTCTACATAATCCTAGAAGCTGCACCATTTTGCGTACATATCTTCCTACTCCACAGTTGCGAGCATAGCGCTCTTAGTTGGTACTTGTACGAGACTCACACGCTCCACGCAAACTATCATCATATCAGGCAGTGATATAGTAGATCATGTTACGGACGTTCCAATTAATTTACGTTTAGTACGGTAGCAATAGTGAGCGTGCAAGGCCTGCATCATGTCACTGATATTAGTCCTCTACATTGAAAGCAGCGCTGCGGACATCTATGACCAGCTGAACCATTTCCCAAGAGTATATGTTCTGATAAACATGTGTGGCTCTATGGATTTATCTTCTTGACAGGAGCCGTGTACCAACATATGGTCAGAGACACAGACTAATCATTCCTGAGGAATGAGTAGAGTATAGAGCGTAGGACCATAGCTACAGGGTCAAGCTAGGCTGTGCTGCTCGGCCTAGTATGACGGCGCGGCACGGGACGGCCCTCGACTAGTCAGCTCCACAATTGGAGACTCTGCAAAACTTGCCATTATTATGATTCGCCCCAAGACCTTGAAGAGCACTAGCAGGATCCATCCCCGCTACCCCCAGCTGCAGCCTAAAGAGTACGCCAAGCCGCGGACCCTGAAGCGAGTATATTATCTCTCCAAAGGGAAAGACTACACGTACATGGGAAGCCGGTGGATCCTGATCAAAAGTTCCATAGGCAGGTCTAGAGCTACAGAATCTGGCATCTGTCATGTCTCGGCTTTGTACCTTTCATCATATTGGCGAATCGGAATGGATCCTTCTCTATTGCCTCACCTCATGCAGTGTACAAGTCGGTGTAAAAGTCTGACAAGAAAGTGGTGGGTTTTTTAGTCTCATACATTATGCCACTAGACACATCTGCTGCAATTAGGCCACATTAACCACCAAGGGCTTTGAGGAGTATTTCACAAACATAGACCATTTTGAGAGATCCTTGTTCTGTAGCATGCTATCGACATGCTCTGCAAGTATTAGTAGCCATAGCACGGCAAATTTTAGCTTCAGGCATTAATCGCTTTCCCGCTCATGATATATTCAATTTTAGACCTACTATGACCGATATGCAATAGCTTCAACGGTGTGGCACCAGTGAACACCATTTTGGCTGTACCGGACATCTTCTCGAACCAAAACCCCCCAAAAACATGCAATTAGTGTCAGGAGGTCATGGCTAGCTGAATAATGGCTCTAGATGGAGGAGTTCATCTGCACCCAGAGCGTCATGGCTAGCTGAGTGTGGGGTCCAGATGGAGGGGCGGGCTGACCTGCACGTAGGCCTGCGGGCCTGCATATTGCATGCATAAACGCTGATTTTTCAACTGGATCTCAGCCCGTGACGCCGATAAATTCCTCTGTCTAGTTGCTAGGGTAGCCCTAATCACAGGAGTCAGAGGTTTGAGCACAATTGGCCTCATTCCCTTCTACATAATTGAGTAATTCTGTTGCCAAGAAATATGAGAGGTACCGTCTATGAGGGTATCTCATCAAGTGGATACTCTGGCAGCTTCTTACACCCAAGAACGTTAACATCCACTACGTCTGTTGAGTATATAATTACCCGAATGGAATATCTGCGAGCTGGGCAAGAAAAGATGTAAAACCAATAGTACTTTTCTCAGGAACCCAAGACAAACAAGATATATAAGGATCGACCCCTACTATGAGCTACAGGGCTGGAATACTATAAGTCTACCTACACGCCCAGAGATTACCATTTGCATTGTGACTCGTGGTACATAGTGTAGTCGTACGGATGCATCTGTCCTTCAAATCTGCCTCGCAGGTTACTAAGGCTATCAAATAGATAATGGAAGGACAAACATGATATAATAAATACTATAGTGATAACACTACAGACCGAGTGACCAGGTAAGCTCGTTCGTGAGGCGTCCACTGCTCATTATGAAGCCGAAGATCAAGGATACCTTCTAATGATAGGAGGCATCCTAGACAGCCACATGACCCATAATGCCCACGAACCCTTTGTGGGTGTAGAATTTCCCCTATAGATGAATACCCAGCATTAGTTCGGGAAGTCTTCTCGGGAATGTCCCGAAACTTAGGAATGAATGCAATCACCATCCCTAGCTCGACCCTTCTCCTCGATAAGCGTTTAGAGGACTTTATACATTTCCCGCAATATTCCTCAGTAAAAATGCCTCATTCGCATTCTCATGGTCAACCCTATGTATCTGGAAGTGACCCGTGTTGACCGCACCCTGAAGAGCCAGACAGACCCCGTCCGTGGCGATCCAGGTCTTCAGTATACGCGGGTGACTTGGTTTCGCAGCCGCTAGTACCCCGAGAAATTGCTGGAATTGCGTTTTGTACCATTCGGATTCTCCCTGTCGGTCTAGTATCTGTAGTCCATCGATGCAGCAGGCCATAAATGGTGGTGTAAAAGGCAGCATATCCTGCAGTAATGCGATCGCACCGGGGAGGCTTTGTTCGTCTGCTGTTAATTGACGGATCCGCTGGGAGGATAGGTCTCGAAGGTCGTCCACATGTATTTGAGAAGAGGAGAGATCGGGCGGAAGAACGAGGGAGATCTGGTAGAGCAGTGCGTATACCAGGCTGAGGAGCTCTTTTGTTCGCGTAAATGACCGATAATATTTGGGATCGTAGTGACAGAAGTACGAGATCACGGGAATCTGTAGTTTCTGGAAATTGGAGATGATGCACGCGGTAGCAAGGGTATTGTTGGATGGCTTCCGCATCGTCGCAGGCGCTTGAACCCATACAGCATCGGATGAGGACGATGTGGCCCATTTCATTAAGCGATGGTACAGTGGTCTGTCAATTGAAGAATAGTAGCTCTGTTGAATGTAGATGTTGGTCATTTGCTCTCGGGTGTAGCGTTTCATCCACAAGGTATGTTCCCGGATTGTTTGCGTTGTCCAAGACTGATAGACGGGGCTTTCTGGCACTGATGACTCCTGGGGCGACAGAGCGTTCACACTCGGATTGTGACCTTGGTGATATAGCTGAGGCACAGTCGAGGGGTCGTTTGATTGGATCTGATTTCGGGAAGGAAGGAAGGCTTTCACTTCTGCCGATGAATGTTGAGAAGTCATCTGTACTAGTAGGCTCTGTAATTGCATTCCTAGTTGATACTGTATATCACGGGTAGAAGTTGTGACAATCGTGGTGCTTTCTTCGTGTATGTTTCTGACGTGTCGCTCCAAAGTTGCCATGGCTGATTCGATACTTTCTCTGAACCTACTTCCCAAGCTATGTTTTGCGCGCTTGAGAGGTGATGAAAGCCATTCATGCAGAATATCCGCTAGAAGCCTGAATAGCCTGCTGTGGAACTTGACAATCTGTTCCTTGATGTATTTGTTCAAGCCTGATGAGCGGGTCGCCGTCGATATACGATATGTCTGATCCGAGAGCTTCTCGAGGCCATCAGATACCGCATCCGCAGTGCTTTCGTGCTCCACCGAGGCCTTAGATTGTCAATGTACTACCCAATGTTGTCTGTTTGTGATTTCTTACCTGGACCACGGCGCTCAATCCTCCAGTCAGTACAGAGAAATAGGTATTTTCCGAGGGAATCATCTTGAAAAAATGTTCATGGGTGTAGATTCCTTGGGCACATTTGTGAAGCCACTCTTTCAGCCTCCCCCCTCGTGTGAGTTTCTTGTTTTCGACTGCTTCTTGGGCTTCCCGTACAAATTGTTCGAGCTTTCTTGGTCTCAATATTTGCGACTGATTGAGTTTACGACCCATTTTCTTCCTCAATTCTGCTGCAACAGTGTTCCATTCACGCTCTAGCTGTTTGCTTATTGTATTGAGCTCCTCAAGGTCAGTGGGAGCAAAACCATTCCTAGAAGGTTAGATGATACACATATATGTACAAAGAAACTTATAGGAATGCTCACAAATCAATAAGTTCGAACTGCTCATTTCCAGACACAGCCAGTGAGTGGTTAAAGGATTCACTAAACAGTCTCTCCCCCTGATTTTCTCGCTCAATCTCGTCGTCTACATGCCGGGCCAGACTTTGCCTGTGTCGTATTCACCTATTAGTCATTGAAATCATCGACAAGACAGCGTATCGAATCTTATAGGTGTAACTCTTCCACCTACGCTAATGAATCATCCGGACTCTTTTGGACAATGTCATGACTAAATCGACGCACGATGGTAAGGCCTTCAGGGTTTTTCTTCGGTCTGAAAAACATCATGTTCACGATAAGATACTTGATAAAATAGACCTAGGAAGATGAAATAGAGAGAAGATAGAGGGGTAACATTGTTGCTTGTAGGTTATCAGTTTCATTAATAGGGGCCAATGGCAACTCTGGTAATGCCAGTCATCACGATCAGTTAACCTAAGAGTTACCAAGCAAAGTGCTCCATTTGGGCATTGACACGTCACGTCTCAGCCGTGGACAGCCCCTTATTTCTCCCCACCCTGCAGGACAATGGTGATTATGCATGAGTACTGTGATTTCAATGCAGCTGCCCAGGGATCAACGATGACGGGGTCATTTTGACCAGTGAGAGTAGCTTTGGCGTGGACAGGAGGGCTCGGCTAAGCAGAGCTATAAGGAGCTGATAAAAACATCCTACATTAGTGTATGCAGATCTCTCAGCTCAGTCTTGGGTGATGACTCGCAAAACCAACACAACATTTCCTATTAAAAAGAGCTCGGGAGAATCATTGCTCATGACTGTTCTTTGCAACATTGACTCCAGGCCCGTCCATTCTGATCAGTTCCAAAGACAAACGAGATTTTGGCGGTCCGCTCTTGAGTAAACCTTTCCCCTCACTACGATGTCGGAAGTCAAGACAGTCGAGAGGCTGGCACCTTCGCAATGGACAAGCGAGTCCAAGGCTCCCGAAGTTTCATTCACACAGATTCCAGGCCCAGACAAAGAGGAAGTTGCGCCATCCAAGCCATCGGCATGTGACATTAAGTACACATATATGTGTTCGAACCTAGACGGCAAGGACTTTGTGGAATCTTACAGCAGTCCTCTAGACCTCCAAGTTCAAGCAGATGATTCACAGTCGGGGGAAGCGTGTGTGTTTGAACTGGTGACAGGGACGGTGGTCAAATTACCTGCAGATGCTTCCAACCAGCATGATAAGCCGAACTTTTCGCTGGAGTCCATGCAAATCCAGCAAGTGAAATCAACTAATATCAAGATTCATTCGACTCCATTGCTCGAAGCTATTCGAGATGTTGTCAAGTACTATCCAAGGTCAGTGAATTCCGTTGCTACTGAAGCCGACAAGGCTTCTACTTACAGAATTTCAGTCAAAACTTGATAGGTGACACGATTACCATCCGAGAACCATACGCAGTTCTCATGCACTATTATTACGCGCTGGAGGGTCTAAAGTGCCGGCTAGCAAGCAGCGCTTCCGAGAGTGCAGATGACCGAAAGTCCATAAAATCTCGCCACATCCAGCTGCTGCTCGATCATTTGCACCCGCGGCTTCAACAGTCAATAGCCCCGGCAGAAAAACGACTTGTAAAGACCCCTCCGACTGTCGCTTTCGCTGATATCTGGTTTTTGCTAAAGCCAGGGGTTTTGTCGTACTTTGTTCATGACGATATTATCCTTGCCGGCACTGTGAATTGTGTGGAATACCAGGAAGAGTCCTTAGACGAGAAAGCAAAATGCAAGGTCAAGGTCGCCTTCCAGGACATTGCATGGTTCCTTTACAGCATTGCCGGCTCCTTTTTGACCATTGAGATCGAAATTTTCGATGGCGAAAAAGAAGTCACCAGCCTTCCTGTCTATCCCTGTCATTTTTATGATGACCAGGATGGAGGCGAACGTAAAGAGACGTTTATACGTAGGGGGGCTGGCCTGATGGATATACTACAGAAGCACTACAAGTATACCAGATATGATGGCAAGCTCATGGATGACAAAAAGACAGAGGTGAGCATCGACTCTCTAAAGTAAATGATATTTTCAAACATCCTTCAAGTACGCAGGTCCGATAATCGCTGGTTTCTGTCCGTCTGGCAGCGTTGAGATTCCTGACCATCAATGGGGGTTTGATGCTTATGGAAAGGAAGCCGATTATGAGAGGGAAGCAAAGTTTCCATCTCCCGCTAGCGTTGTTCTTCCCATTCTTCGGCGCTTGGATCAAAAGCCACAGGAAAGGTTGAAAGATGAGTATCTTTTGACTATGTGTCCGATAATACCCGCATTTGCATTATCCACCAAGACTTGGGGTAAGAATCATCTAATACCAGTGGAGGAAGATATTTTCTTGTCGGCTAATCGAACCCAATGACAGAGTTAATCAACGTCGAGTCAATAGTGGATTTGGATAAACCAGAGATGACCCCAGATGCAGATATTAACCCGGAAAATCTCCGAATCATCAAGAGCCTGGCCGAACGTCAGATAAATAGCAAAATTCCCTGGTCCGCGGACTTCATTAAGAAGAAGGGTGAGGGTGTTGTAGTGCTGCTTCACGGTATGTTTGTGTGGATCAAATCGGAGAAGTCAGTGTCCACTAACCGTCTTGAAGGACCCCCTGGTGTCGGGAAAACATATACAGTGGGTGAGTGTGGGTACACATTCTCCTCAATCTTTAAGCTTACAGCCATAGAAAATATTGCCTTGAGCGTTGGCCGTCCTCTTATTGCCCTGACTATAGCAGATCTGGGGACGAAGGAAGACTCGGTTGAAGCCTCGTTGACGCAATGGTTCTCTTTCGCTCAAAAATGGCGAGCCATCCTACTTCTTGACGAAGCTGACATCTTTCTCGAGCGTCGAGAACACAAGGATATCAGCCGGAACGGCGTTGTTTCGGGTGAGTACAGGACCTACCTCAACCTCAGTTCGTATTTTGGAAACATGATTAAGCAAATGTTGACACTATCTTAGCTTTCCTCCGCAAGATGGAGTATTTCGGTGGTCTGCTCTTCCTGACAACAAACCGAGTCGGCCATATCGATGAAGCCTTTATCTCGCGTGTACACGTCATAATTGGGTTTGAAAAACTGGATCCATCGAAACGAAAAAAGATTTGGGTCAACTTCTTGGACAAATTGAATCGTGAGCGGAAGGGCCGCATTCGCGTCACTCCCCGAGGTCGTGTTTTCGCTCAAAGCGACGAGATGTGCACGATGGAATGGAATGGCCGCGAGATTCGCAATGCCCTCCAAACAGCGATTGCTCTCGCTGAATATGATCTTCGGGAATCAGGGGAAGGCGACGACAGTGAGATCCTTGTCGAGGAGGAGCATTTCAGACGAGTTATGGAGATGAGTAGATCCTTCCGCGCTTACATGGACAGCATCGAGGGCAATACGGAGCAAGACCGTGCGCGTCAATTCTACGCGCGCAATGACTATTACGGGTCTGAATGATATCAAAGGGCACTCGGTTGAAAACCACGTGGGGGGCTGGATCTTCGGCAAAGGAGATGCGACGGTGACTGAGGGTGTTGGATGGGTGCGAAACAGAGGGGTCCTTATACAGTGAGGGCGGTCCAGCGGCCTTACAAGTGAAAAGGCAGCTACTTCTGGCATCAAAAGCGGTCGTCTTCGGCGTCGAATCCACAGGTCTTCATATTGTGTTTGTAAGCCCATGACCGGTAAATCTACTCATTCAGTTAGTTTTATCGTTTCTGATACCACTGACAGGAGAGCCCCACCTATCTGCTACACTTGGAGTACCGACAATATTTGGTTCGTCTTTAATGACACAAGCAGACCTGGATGGTTAAAGCATAGCCCATTCACCATGCGCAATAACAAGAGATAGTAGGTTGTCCTGATCTGCCTGCTAGGACTAGAGCGCCCCACCTAGCTGTGTAGAAGGATTCGCCCCCATACATACTCCGTAGTACACGCCCATTATCTATCTGTAACAGGGGGCGCTGTAAATCCGGGTGGTGGGATATTTGTAAGTGGTGGCGTACCTGATTTTTAAATCGAGACTTTTTGACGGCTAGCCATTAGCAAAGCATACTTGCATGCAGAGGGAGGCTCTTCCTCCGCGGAGTCTGTGAGCCGACGAAACATACCCGTTAAAGATGAAGACCAAAACCCGTGTCGGCGCTATCTCTGCGAAAGCCTCCGTTGTTCGTTCTCAGGCGATGGAACCAGTCGCACGATCCAAAATACCGGTCTGATCCGCCAGTCAGCACAGCACTATTTCCGAAATTTCCATCGGCAGTGGCTTTTGGTCTACATGGGCACGTATAGTATCCAGGATGGACCATCGCTGCTTCTGTACTCTGTCGTGGCCATTGGCCTTTGGACAGAAGAAACGTCGGGCCCCCCCCTCTTCGGTCCCCGACTAGCCTCAATACCAAAGCAAAAAGAAAAAAATACATACAACAGCCGGGATTCGCATGTGGTCACCCACCATACTACTAACCGGCCGGCGTGTGGCTTAAGTACGGCTGAGCGGACGGGAAGCCCTGTTCTCCACACCCTATGGTCGTATGTACTAGACTACGTTCCTCAAGAGGTATGTATGTGTTTCTGAAAAGCGAAGCTGTTCATGTGGGCTTGGTACTCGTCATTGAGAAGCAGCGGATCAAGATAAACAACTGGCGCCAGAGTGGTACCATGCTTTTGAACTTCTTAGATGCTGTGGCTAGGGCGCTCGAAGATGGCCATTGGGGATGTCTGCTTGGCCAACTGTATTTGAATGAGTTGACGGTGAGCCTATTTCAGACAATACCCCTGAAACATTCTCGTTATTATCAACACGGCCTCTGCGCTTCGCAACAGGAGAGGGTAAGATTCTTGCCTGCTACTACACGGGATAGGCATACCCACCCTTCCAGAGATCTACTAGTTTGCTCGGCGAAACTAAGAATTCATAACCCATGTGTAGGTACGTCTTTTCCATCAGTCAGGTTTCGTGATTCGACTTGGACTCCCTTGACTGAATCTCAGGCAGCGTACTGTCGGGCATATATACAAGGCACTGTTGCCCTCGGCTTGACAATGGTACATATTATATTCCACGAAATTTCTGCGCATATATCCCTTTGAAAGTTAATTTCGGAGTAGCATCAATCGTCTGAACAACCACCATGAACTCCCGCGGCTGTGCTGATTGTTATTTTCTTTAATTTTTTTTTTGCTGCCGGTTCCTCCACGGCATTCCAAGCTCAAGGACGGCAAGTGGCAAAGTTAGCCATCGTGGTAAGATTCCGGCTGGTTATCCTTTTCCGAGTTGTTGAGTGGAGTAGGAAAGGCAAATTGAAAAACACTGCCCTGCCCTGGAAAATGACAATCCTATAACATGAGACCTGTCGGTCATCGTCTTATCTTACGTGTCAACCAAGTGATTGCCTACTTCAGTTGGTGAATATGTAACAGCCTATCATATCAAGTGTTGTGGAGTTCCATGCAGGTTAGTCAATACATGGCAGATTTTCTCGCACACAGATACTTTCCATTCAAGGGGATCGCAGAGTGTAGACAACACAAAGTGGTTAGGGGTCATAAAAGACGGTTACTATAATTATCCTACTTGTTGGGCTATCAGATATTGTTCAACACAACATATTGTCACCATGATAAATGTATGACATGTAAAATATTTGACAAAATGAAAGCGACAGGGTCATCATTTTCGATTAGCACATATCAATCACATATCAGTCTGCGTTAATCAAAATCCAGTACATACGACCATAGGATGTGAAGGAAAGGGCTTCCTGTCCGCTCAGCCGTACTTAAGCCTATCATCACGGGTGGTTAATAGTACTCTCTAGACTTGTCATTCACTGCGGATTGGTGCGCATTCTCCCCGCGTAGAACCCACCTCATTGCGGGTAGGTTCAGTGCAGAATTCTCGATAAACACCCACAGAATCCATTTTATAACCTAAAGGAGCTAGATCTAAGTTATCTAGGGCTAAACATCGGCCTAAAGTAAAGTAAAACTATGAAAATACCAGCTTTTGAATACTTGTAGCGAATATTTATTTATATTCATCTTGGTATTCAAACTACCATGCATGTTTTACATAAAAATTTCTTATTACTTAGATAATCATGATTGTTTTTTTAATACATAGCTCGATAAGCATATTCTTTATGTATATTACATGTATAACCACCATATAAATACTGCATATAAAAGCATCACATCAAGCTAACCCTATATTTCGGTTTCTGCGGGTTCGAGTTTCGGGGATCCTAATCCTAAGTCGCACTATTCAGATCCCCGGATTTGCTGCGGATTCTGACCTCTTGCCACTGAACTCGCTGCGGATTATGAACCCCCCTCCCTCCACACCAAACCTGAATTTATTTGATTCGATCTTTGCGGATTGGTGATGACACTCTAATATGCCCTGTATAGAGTGAATTAAATATTTATAGAAGTATCCTGTGAATCTATAATTTTGACTCTGATCCATTCTGAACACGAACCAGGGCAGATCCGGATCTGGATCAGAACGGATGGTGAAATTGAAGGTATTCGGGTCCCTTTTAGGCTTTACAGTATACCGAGCAATACAGCTTGTAATCAGCAAGCCTACAGTCTATCTTGATACTATGGTTCCCCTGGCAGTAGGGGTAGCTATTCAAACCAGAACTCTTGTGCCTCACACCCAAATAACCAACTGATGTATGGAGCCAGGGCTTACCTACTCGAAGATTTACTACGCTAGCACTCAAGTCCACTACTAGCCAGGTCGAGGTACGAGGCATCGCAGCAGTTGGTAGAAGGTGTCGAGTAAGTAATTCGCCAGGGTGCTCGATTAAGTTAAGGAAATGAGAGAATGCGGATAGCAAACGCGTACCAGAGGAAAAGGCGTACTAAAGAGAGCAAACTAGTGGCTTATAATGATTGTCCCAGCGCCGCCAATTGCCAGGTGGCCAGGGATGTAGGTAACGAGGGGATAAATAATACCGCCGTGGCACACGGAAAAGAAATAAAGGAAGCGAGAGATCAGAAGCCGCGCTAGATGTGATCTTACGAGAATTAAGAATTATAAGTGTGATAGATATTCCTACGTTATTTCGCTTCCACGAGAGACCACGAATTCCCTAAAGAAATCCTTCTCTTGAAAGGCGCAGATGTCAACGTCCCTGCCACAGACGACCATATTCGTGGTGTTTCCCACGACAGACCTGATTCGACGGTCGGTCTGATCATAGGAATATCTAGGTGTAGGAAAATCGTGGCCTGTCACAGGAAATAGCTTGTCCGGAGAAATCAATTAGCCTGGGATAGTGGAATGACAGTGCCAAAGGCGTGGTGCTTTCCACGATAGACCTGATCCCACGATAGACTTGATCCGAGAGCCGAATAGGTCCAGATAGAGAAATACCGTGTCTGAAGATCACAACTACACAATTCAAACCCGTCGTGCAATATATTCATTGAAGTAGCTTATTTTATGTATTCAGATAATCCCAGACCAAGGATGGAAGAACAAATCACGAATTGCCAACGTTTTCCTGGCAGTGGTGGTAGTGCAGGCGGGGGCGGCGGAGGTGGAGGAAGCGGGGGTCAAGGAAGTGGAGGAGGAGGTGTGGGCAGAGGTGACAGTTGAGGTGGTGGTTAAAAAGGTACAATATGACAGCGTGGGCGAAGCTTCATATCAATGCCCTTGTTTTGTACATTCAAAT
This sequence comes from Aspergillus taichungensis, assembly GCA_002850765.1. Lineage (NCBI taxonomy): Eukaryota > Fungi > Ascomycota > Eurotiomycetes > Eurotiales > Aspergillaceae > Aspergillus > Aspergillus taichungensis. The sequence goes on along the minus strand of KZ559496.1, from coordinate 319,160 downwards.
CGTGAACGCGGTCGTAAACCCTAGAGAGGAATTATCACCGTAGTCATACTGTGAGCCTCCAACAAGGTCTTCCTGGCCAAGTTATATTAATCTGGATCATTCCAATTCATGAAACCAAAATTAATTCATTTTGTTGAGCAAATGCTGCCGAAGAATAGAGACTAAATATACAAAGGATTTCACCCCTCAATGGTCAATACTCATCCTCATCCTCGTCATAGTCATCTTCGTCATCCTCCTCTCCGACACTCTCCTCTGCAATCTGAGTTGCTGCTATATTCACAAGAACCTTGTCATCCCCTCCACTGCCCCTCGCCCCAATGAGAAGATCATCGGCTTGATGCCCAACCTCTTGAATAAATGCGTTGAGCATATTTCTTGCCACATAACTTCCGGGAGTGCCCCAGTATGGTTTGCCTAGCTCATCCTGGAGAGAGAATACCGCTTGCTGACCAGGTCCGGCCCTCCAGGCCCTTCGCAGTATTTGAACGCAGTAATGGAAGTACAGGTATCGAGCTGCTGGCCGGTAGTTCCCCTTGAACTCCAGCTTCTTTCCATCCAGGTCTCTCCACCTCGTTGTCCCTGCGACGAGGTGGTCAAGCTTTGACCAATTCGTGTCGATGATGCGGACCTTGAACTCCCGCACTTCATTACTGACCCAACCGCAAAGTACCATTTTGGTCGGATGGTCAGGAATATCAGGGACGATCACAATTACCCCGGAATCAAAATACTTCTCGACAAGAGCCGACATGATTAACCCGTTGCGCGATGAAAAGAGTTCAGGCGGACAGATTTTGCCAAAGATGGCATCCATAGAGGCCTGTCCATGTCTATAGGCGAAGAGGTGTGAGGCGGTGACATTGTCAGGGCCCAAATAACACCCTAGGATGGGGCACCAGGCATTCCCATGCTGATCGAGGCTGTCATAGTCCTTGAGCAATTGTGCTCTGAACTTGGACTGAATCTTGGAGTCACGGGGACCGGCCCCTGTCCTAATGTTCAGCCCTAACGGGCTTGAGGTGAACAGCTTCATGAAAGATTCCCTCAACCCCCCTTGGGACTTGCAGAGGGAGAGGGAATCTCTCCGGTGTGAAAACGAAGCTATCCGGTGCGTCTGTGCCCTTATTTGCGCAAAAAGCCTCCTTGCTTCTTCCGTCCTTTCCCAGTCCACCCGCCTCCCTTTGAATTCCGATAACGAGATATCAGATGCGATCCTCGTCTTTCTTAGACAAGCTGCTTCTACATCCACAGCCGCACTCCAAAACTCAGCATCAAAACTTCCATGTGCCTTCAATTTCTTCCGGGCCTGTCTTTGCTCATCACTGGCCTTTTCCATCTCATCCTCGAGCTTTTCCACGTCCTTGGCTCGGCGCTTCTTTGGGACGTATAAAGGGGGCAGGTTTTCAATAGCTGACATGTTGAAGGTAGTAAAGTAAGCTGTGTGTGGTTTGAGGTAAGCAGTATATGGTATGAATTTGACATGAAGACTCCGCTCTTCTTTCTACACTGGCTTTGTTGAGTCCTGCAGGCAGGAGCGATACAGAACCCATATTATCCCGGTGCCAGCCGTTACACCGGATTCAAGGTTCGGCATCATGTCATTCTTACAGCATGCCATAACCTATTTTCGACCGACCCGCTCACCTGTATTACATACAAAATCACTTATCTAACTATCTTTATATCTCAACAAACAAGAAGTGTAAAGAGATTTGTAAAGAACTGATATCCCATATGTTGGACTCGGAAACACTTCCCTTAGTCTTGAAGAAGTAAGTAATTTACAATACCAAAAATATATGTGTGGTTCATATTACTTGGAAGATTGCCGATCTTAATAAATCATAACGTTGAAGTATATTAGTTTAGTTTGAACTTTCATAAACAACTGGTCATTAACGTATATCAGTGCTATCTTTATACACTATGCAGGGGCAGCTTGGTCAGGGTGGGCGGGTCAGTTAGGCGAACAAAATCTCGCGTTCATTCTGCCAAAAGGATACTATGATAATTACCTATATAGTAAGACTAATGATCTCCTTTAATAAGAAGAAGCGTAATGACTTCAACGCCCACAGAATTAAACATGAGAATTAACGGTTTTTATCATCTTTCGAGCGATTTCATTGTCGTTAGAACAAGCAACACCACTTCGCCGATCTCCTTAAGCATACGCACAATAACAGCATTCTCCGTGGCAGGAGCAAATGCACGACCAACATAGCCCAAGGTAGAATCACACCTTTCAGATCAAATTGATTCTTGACACTCACAAGGATCTCATGAAGCGGCCCTTGGAGCTCACCAGTTTTCTGGAAATGACTATCTAGCGCACAGGCTTGGCCCAGTGCCTCATCAAAGACTGTCTCTGTAATGGCATTTGTCTGATGGGGAGTCAACCAGGCGTGGCTGCTTCAATTTTTCAGTAGAGATAAAGGGCGTACCGACTGATGAGCTACAGGTGCTCCGTAGCGACAACATTATCCTTCTAGTTCTCGATTATTTCAACATAGTCAACCATCCCCTTCAAAACTGGCGACAGCATTCTATACGCACTTTTGAACGTAGGCAGAGGTCGCCCCGATCATGCCCATTGCCCAATCAAGAAGTTTGTGCAAGTCAAGAATGTAAATCACTATGTTAAATTTCTTTACAAGAACTCAAGAAGTTTATCTACTTCTAAATGTCCAGACTAATTTCCAGAGCTAGTCCGAGTTTGTTTGCTAAGGAGGGTGAGATAGACAAGCCACAATGATAGTCTTATAGACCAGTATTGATTTTTGAATCTAGCAGAATAGTCAAGATTAAACAAGGCTCTCTTTGATCAGGATTATTCTCATTTGCATTCATTTTCAGATACTTTCAGAAGCCGAAATACGCCAAAATTAGCTGCGTGATATTCATTATGCATGCTCACCCCTTTGTAGCATTTGTCGTAATCCCGGCAAAACAGGATATGCCTGGTGGCCAGGTAGGGGAGAAATATTAAAGCCACCCCGCCTACTTTTCCATACACAACAACTAACTATATTCGGTTGTAAACCGAGCTTTCGAGGACCCAACAGTCCGATCCATAGATAAGTGTGGAGCTGCCAAGAGCTTTGGTGTTATGCACTCCGATTATTCAGCGGGATCGCTTCTCTATGGCTCGAGTCGTGCATAGCAGGTGATTTCAATAGAGGGGCGCCAGCGTGATTGGCAAACGAACCGACTGGGAATAGCCCGATGGACGAAAAATACGTTCCTCCATTTTGGACAAGGTCGGACGGTTCGGTGATGGTACAGAAGAGCGGACCCCGAAATCGCTTTGTCCAGCCGCTGCGTAATCGGCGTGGACGTGTTCATATAACTGTTTAGAGAAGGGTATAACTACACCTGATCACGGATCAAGCCTTTCTCCTCCTCCCATCGACACGTGGTATTCTGATTTTACCAGTCATGTCGTTTTTCCGAATTACGAGGTCACAGGTAGCAACCTTCAGCAAGTTGTCGGCTGCAGCGACACTAGCCGGTGCTGGGAGCTGGCAGTTATGGACCAGAGGCTGCTATTTCGAGCCGTTCGGACCGGAAACTGATCCCATCTTTCAGAGTGAATACTACCGGCGTCATAATCCTGGAGATCATCCGTCGCTGAAAGACTCGTGTGTGCTTAAGCTACCACTGTCCCAGATCCCGTCCGAGTTGGTCGATGATGCGTTAAAAGGGGGCTCGAAGTTAGTTGAGAGGTTTTGCGCGGGTATGTGGGGTGGCTACGGTGAGTGCTTTTGATCCTCAAAGGTGTTCAAGGGTTGCGGCCGCTGGCAATGCCGTTACACATTATCACGAAAGAGACTGACTGGATGCCTCTTACTCTCGGTGTGTTCAGGATACGCAATCCAACGGAATATACTGGCTCGACTGGGACGAACTGACGCAAATCAGAGGTCAATTCTATGGGACAAGAAGCAGCTGTTGGACAGCACCTATGAAGCAGGTAGGGTCTATTCCCGCCAGGTGCCAGGCTGGTGCCGGAGGGTGTATCGCTCATATGGCTCATCTAGGAACCAATGTAACCGACCACTTCGTCGTTGTTGGAAAGACTCCCCGATCCATCGTTTTGTGGGGAGCTCATGCGCCGTCAGAGAATCCAGGCGTCCCACGTCAAATGGAGAACCTCGCCGAGGTCACCGCGGATGTCGATGTTGCTCAGGGTGTGGTCGAGTTCAGGTTGAAAAATATTTTCTACAACGGGGTGGAGCGGACATCGAAAGAGCTGTTTCCACCACCGATTGTGTGGCTGCACTTTCAATACTGCAAATTGTTGGTTGAAGGGGGGGTGAGCCATTGCAGGGCGTAGGGCTGCTATCCCGTACTCTGGGGCAGTCTGATTTTGACACAATGCCTGGAAACGATGCGCATACCAACTCATGTCCCTCTCAGTAGGGTCACTATATCTTTTTGTTTGTATCATACTAAACATTGTATTAACTCCAGTGGACGCTGACATTGTCCCTGTGGCTGAGTGTGTAGCTCTGGAACATGGGGTCTTAGTACGTGAGACGACTATAGAATTGGACCTCAGGCGAGGTTGTTGCCAATTTGGTGTGCCCTTTTTACTGATTATACACTGTGTTGTGTGCGCCATGCTGCCCAGGGCTTTGATCAACCTAGCCTAGCCTAATGTGATGCCTCCCGAAGGACAGGCAATCCCATGCAACAGCCAGCTGAACTCCAGCAAATTTACACCCCTTTCTGCAGCATGCAAGGAAATGCGAGACCAATAAAAAGGACAGAATCCCATGAAACAGCTGAGCCGAAGATATACAAAAGATGGCACGGAGACAATTCCCAGCCTGTTGGCATATAATATGAAATATTGACGTAAAAGACTAAGATCGTCAGGCGTCAAATCTTCGCCCTGCATATCCAATAGTAGTCTCTATTAGCATGAAGCGGTCAGCTGCGTATACACTCTGCAGTATTGCTCGTGAGCCAGCACACATGGTCAACTTACCCATTCAAGGCCTTATCCATCAACTGAACCGCGGATTCGATGTCTGCGTTCAAATCATGGAACCAAATCCACTCAAACCACCCTTTCTGCAATTTTGCTGCGACATTCTCAACCCTGTTCCCGGTGTCTGGATGCTGGAAATGAAGCATGTGGCTCATTTCAAGCGCCCGCTCGAGTTGTTTCTGAGCCCTCGGTCTTCGAACAGCGTCATACGCGGTAAAACTGGCGCGAATATTTGGTGCCAAGCCCACCCCTTGGTCCGTCGCGTGATATATTCTCGCCAGAAGGTTGGATAGTATTAGGGAATCCTCTAGTCCCTGACCAGCACCGGCGGCTTGAAAAGGCAGGGACGCATGTGCGCTGTCACCCAGAAGCACGACCCGATCACGATAGTACGTCGACGTATACCGGTGATGGAAGAACCCCCACCTCACCGGTATTGCCTTGCTCAACAAACGACGGAACCGTTCGTCCACACCCGGCCCATCGAAGTCAGCCATCATAGCCTCATGGGTGATTTTCTCCGATACCAGGTTTCCCAATTTCAAGGGCTGATCATCTAGCGCGCAGAGGAGAAAATTGAATTCCTCGAAAGCATCATCGGTTAGCATACCATACCCACGCAGCGCGGTAATAAACCTACATCGCCCTTCGATATTAGATACGTGATACAACAGCGTCTTTCACCCAGATACATCTTCGCTACGTTGGTGAGATCCCCAAAGATCTCTCTGGCTTCAGATGTTGGGATCACGCCTCGGTAGCAGTATGAGTCGGCATAGACCGGTTCGACCTGGCTGGGATACAACGGCCTCAAGACGTGCTCCCTCACCATACTCTTGATCCCGTCGGCGCCGACTAGAAGACTAGCCTCAATAGTGTCGCCATCTGCAAACCTCAAGAAGACTTTGTCCGGACGCTGCTGGATCTCGGTCAACGTCTTGCTGAAACGGACTTTCTCAATCGGGATGAAGCTGGTCATGATATTGAGGACCGCTTGGCGATGAGCCTAGACAACATCAGCATCACTTGCGTAGATGACTGTGATGTGAATGGGGAGTGACGGACACCTCTGCGGACGTATTCAGGGTGGCCCCAAGCCGAATGGCCGCGCCACGGTTCGTTGAGACCTATGAAAGACAGTGTGAGTGGAAAGCCCCTCCACCTTGGTGATATATAGATGTCACAAGGTTCGCGTACCAAGACCTGGCTGCAAAAGCATGCCTTCAAAGTAGATATCCTGAGGTTCACCAGGCATATTGCCCACACAGACCTTCTCGTACTCGGCACGGAACCCTTCCTGCAGCATGCCCAGCGCCAGATCGCCATTCGGACCAAATCCAATACCCGCACTGTCCATGCAGTCAGAGGGAAACACTATTGTTCCGCGTTGATGAGCCTGGACCTACCCGACGGCAGAGAATTCAGGGGCTGCTTCATAGATCGTGTAGGGCACTCCTTTCCTTTGCAGGCCCATGGCCAGGGCGAGTCCCCCGATACCGGCACCTAGAGTCTGATCAGCACCACGAAAGGTCGATGCACGTCATGAACACCAACCGGCAATGGCCACGTGCAGGTCCCTGATAGTATCTCCGACCATGGTGCGAGAATGTTACAGGCGTATGTTTGATCTAAATCTTCACGTTGATCCCTCGTCAGAGGTAGGTTCAGATATATACCAAAGATGACATCATGTCAGCCTGGGGGTGAACGCTGGCTGCTACCACTCTGTACGCGTCCACAGCAGCAAGAGCTCGGCTGATTCCCCGCGGGGGTGCGGGGTGATAACAGCTGCCAGGGAGATATACCCGAACTCGGTTCGCAAGACGCAGTTCTGAAGATCCCCTGACTATCTTCACACACCGAACTCGCGAAAGGCAAGTCCAGTCTATAAATATGAAACCCATATGCTGGTCCGAATACGATACATTGATATAAACTGACCTCCGCCTGTCAGCCATATTCGCAACGAGCTCTGTGGAAGATATAAAATAAAGGAGATCCTTATAACGATTTACATCTCCTGTCTTACCTCAAGGTACAATATATTATTAAACGGCCAGAAACGCTTCTGAAGTAGATCAGCCAGATGATTTTGCTGGATAAATCCGACAAAATTGTCACCGAAGTGGTCATAATGCTTTTGCATCCGCTGCCACTATTAAGTAGTATGGTCGATACACTCACCGCGGCATTGACGGGCCTACGGAATGGAGGCTCGCCCGAACAGATACTAACTATTGACATAGATTCACCTCCGTCTTCAAACTACTACTCATTGAGGATTAGATTTCAACTCAACAGAGATCTCCCTGATTAACGCTTTGACTTGCTTATCGCTCATGGGTCGAACACCCAAGAGATCATTGTGGTTCTGCTCAACCAGTTCACCATACCCCGGAGTTGCGAGTGAATAACGAACTAAGTCTCCCACAACCGTCCAGCTGTAGTTTCCGCTGGCCGTGGCAGAGAGAGCTTCTTCAAAGGCCTTGTCCATATCCTGGCTCTTGATCTCCCAGCCGTCAACTCCAAGGGCCTCCTTTGCCAGGTTAGCAATCTCCACCTGACTCTTTCGAGCATTGTAAATGAAGCAATGCATATTTCTAGTTTTCTCGGCTTGGGCCATGGCATTGGCGACGGCTGTACCAACGGCGGGCAGAATAGACAAAGGGAAGACGCGAGTCCCATCGTTCATGAGCACGATCTTTTGGTTGGTCAAGTCAACATTCAAAAAACCGGTTCGCAGACACCAGTCCAGAAAGGCACCGTTCGAAATAGCAGTCCACGTAATCTTCTGGTCATTGGCGACCTTCTGGAGATGATCGTAGATCTGCGCCTTGCCGCGAAAGATAAGGCAGTGACCGAGTCTTAGCGTTAGGATAGACGGAGAACTCCGAAGCGATGTAGCGATAGACTCCTGCAGTGACCGCGGCATCAATGAGGCCAATAGAAACGGTATGGTCGGGACTCAGAACTGCGTCGACCACGGCGTCCTGTCCCTCCAGGGCAAGATTTAATGCCGAAGGAAAACTGAAATCCACCACCTTGGCTGTGACACCGACGGGGAAAGTGTAACCAGTATTCCGAGCCAAGACGGTAATATTGAAACTCCCATAGCTCACTAATGTAGTCAGGATATGGCGAGCCCAGGTTTCCGGTGGCCTGAGATCATGGATTAGTTGGTATCTCTTGGAAGTCACTGCGATTAGAAGTTCAAACCCACCCCGGCGATTACAACATTCTTGATCTGTCGCGACATTCTGAGGGTCAAATAATGCTGCTGAAGGTGATTCAACTTGAGCGCTTCTGAGTTCTGCGTCTTCTGGGATCCGCAGTTGACGAGGAGGACCTCTATAGCTACTTATATGGCTTAGATTTCGCTTGATCTATAAGGTCTACGCTGACAAAGCGGAGACCCACCTCATACTGCGAATCAAATATAGAGTTTCTGATCAGGGCACCCAGGGAACCCGCCCCGAACTCGCTGCGGGTTGAAGTGGCTTTGCCCTCAAACCTCAGAAGAGTCCTTCATTGGGACTATCTGCAACAGAAAATATAGGCTGCCAGCTAGAGTACTACTGTAGCAGTAGGGGCGGGGAAAAGGCGTCTAGTTCCTGCGCAAGAGTGATAGATATTCACCATCAAAACCATGCCGGTGTACCCACCTGACTACATGGCCCCCCAAAAAAAAGCTCGGCGCGAGCCGCGGCGCTATCGCCATGATCTCTATCTCGGGGGTGGGCTGGGCGCTGGACTGGAACTCAATATAGTACATGCTGACAGCGGAGCTTTTTCCGCCGCGTATTCGGGCCAGAAGTCAGTTGGCCACTGCGACTCGAGAATTACAAAACAATAGGTGAGAGAAATTGATGAAGAATATGAAAGATAGGGGTGATTATTAGCACCTAATCACAAAGCTAGAGAGTAGACAAAGAATGCGCCGCGTGGTATAATAAATAAATAATCCTCCGTAAAATAGAAAAGATGGGACACGTGATCAGAGTTTCAGGGGATTTGACTCTGGTTCCTTGTTTGGCCTCTGGAGGTGCTCAACGAAACATATTTTTCGAAAATGACAAAGTCACTCCCTCTTCTCAGAGGAAACAGCATCTCCTTAGAAGACGCCTTGACAGATGATGACAACATCCTCCATCGATTAGATTATCCGCAGAAACAGAAAGAGTTCTGGTCGCACTTACTCTCCCATCAGAGTGACATCGAAGAATTGGTGTCTTTTCATCTTCGCGCGAAACATTGCCAGATAGCTGATGAAACTGACTGGTTATCTGGAAGTTATAATGTGTGCATTCCAGTCTACGTCAGCCCACCGTCCGAGAAGCGCGTCCTGGTTCGGATCCCCCTGCCTTTCAAAATTGGAGAGACCAATAACCCCGGAAATCTGGATGAAAAACTGCGGTGCGAAGTAGCTACCTACATCTGGATTCATGAAAAATGCCCAACCGTTCCCATTCCCTCACTCTACGGTTTCGCTTTCCCTGATGGGCAGACTGTATGTAAGCCAAATGACATTGTCTGTGAACATTGACCAAGTGACCTGTTTATCTAGTTCGCCGAAGCATCTTCTGTATCCTTCCTTTCTCGACTCCAGTGGCGCATAACACGGACTGTCCGCTCATGGCTTGGGTTTCCCATAACATGCCCCTATGTCGGTCTCAGACGTTCGAACCCATTGACAACCGGGTACATGATTACCAGCTTTGTGGATAACGGTCAGATGCTCTCCGATTCTTGGGCAACACACCTTCTTGAGGACAAGACACGCAGGCAGACTCTCTTTCGTGATCTTGCAAATATCATGATCTCATTGAATCGTACCCGATTGCCGCATATCGGTTCCCTGACTTTAAGTAATAACGGCATGATCGGTTTAACAAATCGCCCCCTTACGCTACGACTTCAGACATTTGAAAATGAGGGCATCCCTACTATCCCAAGAGACTCAACTTACCAGAATGTGGAGCCTTACATCCTAGATCTGCTGCAGTGTCATGACAACCGCATTTACTACCAGCCAAATGCCATCCACGATTCGAATGATGGTCAGGAGCAATTTGCAGCTTTGACCATGATGCGTGGTCTCCTTTGTCAATTCGTATCCCGTCAATATCGCAATGGCCCGTTTGTACTTACGCTTACTGATCTTCATCCGAGTAACATATTCGTTGATGAAGATTGGCACGTCACATCCCTTATCGACCTGGAATGGGCATGTTCCTTCCCCGTCGAACTACAAACGCCACCTTACTGGTTATCTGGTCGGCCTATCGATGACATTGAGCATGGAGAACATCTACGGACATTTGAAAAAATCATCAATGAATTCATGGATGCTTTTGAAGAGCAGGAGCACAAGCTTCAAGGTTCCACTTTCCAGGCTGAGATCATGAGAACATGTTGGAATAGAGGAAGTTTCTGGTACTTTCAAGCTGCACACAGCCCGAAGGGCCTGCTTCGGGTCTTCAACGAGCATATCCAACGCAGGTTTTGTGAGGAACATTGCACCCAACGAGTGTTCGATCGAACTGTCAGTCCGTACTGGTGCGTAGGAGCCGAGGAATTTATTGAAAAGAAGGTGGCGGAAGAAGCGGAATACAGGGACCGGTTGAGAAAACGGTTTGGTGATCTTGATTGACGATGCTGATTCGTGTAGTTGGGATTGTCCCATCTTGCTTCTGGTGTTTTTCTGTACAGTCATTCTATGCTAGGAAAAGTGAGACAAATGTGGTGTCGGGTCTTTTCCATGCTATCTTACCTATCAGTCCTTCTTATTACTCTGTCTCTTTTTCTGTGCCTCTTGCCCTGAAGATACCACTTGTCCAATATTTGGGTTGTTGGCTATTTGTTGAGAAGGTAGTTCAATATCTTTTTTCCCTCTTGCTCGCCGAGCTTCTTCACCAGACGATACAGACATATTTATCAGCCGATTCTGTTCGGCAGTATCTCCTTCACCCATATTAAAGGAGATGAGAAGTCAAAGACTGATAATGAAAATAGTCGTGTCCTGGTGGCGGAAGATGGGGTTTAAATGTGGTGTGATTCAGCAGCGGGGTTGACATGGTATTATATCCTGCCTGTCAGAGGAAGCATTCATATCAAGTGAAAGCGGGGTAGAGCACCACATCATGTAGCTTCGACACGTTAGAACATTGGGTTATCCCTCTCCTCCGGGAATCTCCATGACAAGGGTGCTATCGACATCTGTGGAGAAAAGTGCGAGATTATCAATCTCGTTCAAGGTCTTCTCATCGACATAGATGGGAAGAGACTGAAGGGAACTACAACATAGTAGAGCCAGATAAAGTATGTAGAGATCAAATGAGCAGTAGGGGCCAGGAAAAAGCAAGCTCTCTTTTACTGTGTTAAGGACCGGCTGCATGTTCGTCAGAATGGAGGGAGAATCAAGAAGCAGTTCCAGGTCAGGTGGGCGGTGGTTATAGTACTATTGGTGCGCCATACATAAAATGGCAAAGCTAACCGGACGCGGGAATTTACAGGTGCTTGCTTTACAAACTGGAAGATGCGCGCTGCGCACGCTGCAGCCCTGAAATAACAAGAAGGGAAGTACACACACACACACACACACACACACACACACACACACACACATACACACACATACATACATAAAATCAATTAACGCCTGGCGGCTAAGCCAAAGGGATAACTATTACTGATCTATCAAGACAGGTCCTGATGTTTACATGCCGCATCCTCTTCGAGCCCATACATACATAGAACCTTGCCGTATATGCCCTCTCCGCTGTCAGTTTTATGGGAGGAGAAAGTACAGTATAAGATACTCGAGGTGATTGACATGGATGGAGATGACTTGGTGGACTAAGGAAGGCTAAAGCATGCAGGAAAGAACATTGCATTTAACAAAGCAGCGGAGGCCAAAGAACCCGATTTAATCAGGCAAAAACATCTGCATACGAGATTGTCCGCATCCTCTGAGAGGCTTGACGATAGACAGCGGGGAGACATAATAGCAGACGACTCAGCACGCAGGGGAGTCCGGCAACCTAGGCATGGCCGTGTGTCTATAGCAAGTGGCGTCGGCGGCAACGGACAAGTCGGATAGAGAGCTGGCTCGATATCTGCTAACATACAAATTTGACGCCCGCAGTCTCTGCAGGTTCAATGGCGCAGTATTATGAAGAAACGGCGAGTAAATGTTTGAATCCGAGGGCTCCAGGGAAAGGCAAAGTAGGAACAGCAAAGAAATCTATATAGAGAATGAAACATGATAAAAGAGTAGACATGCGTAAGAGAAGGCCTAGATAGCAATAGAATACGAGTTAGGTATCTAATCCCAATGAGCGGGCAGCAGGGCCAGATTGAGAAGAGATATGTCAAAGCACAAATAACAGGTTATACGACCGAGAAGCTGCCTGCGAATGACAGTGCCTAGATAAGAGATATTGTATAACAGCAGATAAAAGCATCAAAGCTGCAACTAGCGCATGAAACAGGGCAATCACGAAGGGCACAGCTGCAGGAGAAGCCCTAATGCCCTAACCTACAGCAGCACTTGACTGAAAGAGTCAACCCAATAAACGAATCAGGTGAGTGTGTGAAAGGAAACTCTTTATAGCAAAACATCATGGCCTTTTGCGTACGCTCTCACAGGCCTGTTTACTTTTTCCCTTTCTGTCACCACGTTCTTTTCCATCAGACCAGGCGAATTAGGTGTCATGGAAACAGTATATCATCCACACATGGTATACCTTTGCACCGACAATCTGTGCGCTGACAGTTTCACCTTGATCTTTTTTATTGGGACTGCTAGATAACAGAGTGACCAGCTCGCCCTGGTAGCGGATAGATAGCCAGACAGATATCATTATCACCCACATGACCGTGCTGACCCTGCTATGGAATATTTGTCCTTCTGCTGGCGGACACTGTCCTAAACTCCACTCGCGAGCGTGAAGAACTAATTTAGGTGTCACGCATTCAGCTCCGACCAAGGCTCGACCAGCTGTTATGGTAAGCTGATGCTGGCAACGGCGAAGAACACACCCTGGGAGATAATAAGAACGGGAGAAAAGCTCGCGCTGATGAAACAGTAGAGAAGAATCGCTGCAATCAGCTGCACCCTTGTTCGATCAAGACATGCTCCCCTGTACTCTTTGAAATCTTGACACCACAGCTGTGTCATGAGAATGGTGAGATCATTTGGTGAGAGGCTATCTTTTTCCGTCTCCTCCTCACAAAGGCCTGCTTTTTTCTTTTAGAGCTTGCTTTATCCACAATGATATTAGTCATTTGTGTTCAATGACCAAAAAGTGTAAATATATGCTGGTCTCTCGGACGGTCGTAGAGATGTCTCCGGCATAATTTAGCCTCGTAGTACAAGTAGCCCAGCCTCGAACCTTCTATGAAACCCATTAACAGTTTCAATTGTTAGCGTCTTCTTGCTCCCAAGTTATCCCTTCATATATTTAGCCACAGATTCCAAAACCCCTTTATATGATCAAATATCAGGCAGAGACACAACTGCTGGATAAAGAGCAAGAAACCTGCAACCTGTCAGTTTCCAGTCTCTGGCTTTGGCAGGGCACAGAACTAACTTGTCAAATCTGCAAAGAGCCTGATTATACTTCGTTCTGTGCATGGGAGAATCACTCATAGCTTAATGTTATCATAGTTTTCGATTGAATTATCTGGTAAAATATTGACATGTCTTGTCCTGCCATATTTTCCACGTCTTATCATATAGTTTAGATTAGAAGTGATAATATTTCAAGAAGAGAAGACTAACTAGCTAGAGAACAAAAATCTTATCTACCAAGAGAAGAATATCAGTGCTATTTCTTGACCTTGTGTACGCAAATATAACTTTCTACTAGCTGTATAGTCTTAGGGTGGGTGAACAGGGGCCTGAATTGCCCTGAAGAAAGACTGAATAGGGCGGCAAGCTGTCCACGCAGCGCCTGGTGAGCACCACCATACTTATGCTGTTGTGTTTTTTTGATTTTATTTACATTTTATGATCAGGATATGTTGTTGACTTCTGGGTAAAGACATGCTGAAGAAACATAGCCATGCCGGGTCTGAAGCAGCGCAGGACCCCCACACATGTCCCTTCATCAATCTACGTAAGTCGCAATTATACTATAAAGCGCTAGAACAAGGCCATTATACTCGCACTATAAAATAATAAACCCGAAGAACTCCAAAATCCAGCCCCGGCACCCATAACCAAAATAGATAGGACCAATTGGAAACCCTATATACCAGCACGTAGGCGTTGGCTGGACGCTGACATCCTTGGACCAGCCCATCAACCAGCCCCATATATTATACACCATTACCCATACAGTGTACGCCATAATCGTCAGCCACATCACAAAAAAAGCGCCAATAAGAGCTCGCTCCCACCACGTCATGGGACCTGTCGATCTAATAGGACCTATCGATCTAATAGGACCTGTCGATGTAGAAGTATATGATAATCTTGTAATAGGGCGGCCGGGACGTTCCACACCGAAATGCCATCCACTTTCATGATGTTCGTGATAGGAAACGGAACTGACATGGTCCTGTCTGATGAAAGAGTTCCCTGTAGGGTAGTGGACATGCCTGTTCTGGAAGACGCTTTGCTGAACTGGTTCGAAAAGATTGCGGGATCCGCTGCTTGCGGATGTCCAAGAAGTCCCCGGGGCTAATCGAATGCGCTGCTTAATATCTGCAGCTCTTCCGGCGTCCGCTGGACGAGATGGCGGATTAGTGTCGTTTGTGGGATTAGGATTGGTGAAGGTCTCGTTCTCGCCGCCATCCTCCGACCAAGCCCAGGATTGACGCCGTGATGAGGCTTGCTTTTCTGGAATAGACATTGCTCCCTCAATTTTTGGTGAGAAGAGTAAGTTTACCTGGAGTCATGATTCATCGAGAAGGTTGGGGTTTTTATGTCCGAAGGGACGTGCATCCGACAGTGACCTCGGCCTTGTCTTGGATATGTGGGATACGAGCGCGCCTTGATGTCCCATTTGCTTTCTGTCACTGCCAGCACACTGTTAGCACTTTGTTACAGCACGGCCACCCTGCCAAGCGTTGAGATGGTTGAGATCTCGTGTTTAATAAAGATTTCGCGGGGTCTGTGCGGGCCGTATTTCGCGAAACTTTGATGGAAAGATCGCGTCGATAGTGCTCGCAGTTGACCGTCCTGCTTTATGCAGTGATTCTGTAATTCAATTCAGATAAGAGATACAGAGGGCAGTTTGAAGCAGCCTCGTTCGATATTTGAAATCTGCGTTTCTGCTGTCCGGACATTGATTTGGCGGATATCAAGCCGAGCAACGGTCCCGTTGTCACAAGACAAACATGACTCACCAGCAAAAACAGATATGCCTAGTCAGCCAGTCGACATTGCTTCGATGTTGATAGACTACTCCGTCTCAGAATTCGTAACCCCAGAGACAAACTTGGGGTATCCAGCTACCTCCATTCCCATGCCTTAAATTCTTCCTCACCAACCGCCCGAGAACATCATGCTTGCCAATCTCGGGACCAGTATGGGACATAGTCACTAGCGCAGCCTTTGGTCTTCTATACTCTTGGCCAGCAGCACAGGGGGCAAGAAGAGCGACGATGATGAGGAATATCTCCTGCTGAGTCTTAGATTTTCTATCGCGAGTCGACCAAATGGTAATTGGCACTCTAGTGTAGTACAACAAGATATGCTGATTAAGATTTGGAAGTACCATTAGCTCTCTCTGTACTGTGCCATCTCAGAACCATGGGAAGTACATCGTTGTTGCAATATGATGTAAATAGATCACTTACAGAGCTCAGGTGTCTATGGAGTAGATATTCTGTGGGGCCGGCCGAATGGTAAACACCCTGTTTGTTTTGTTTGTCCCCGAAACAAACCAGCCAACCCCGCCATATAAACAAACACACCAAACACGACCGACACAACAGCGCGATCCATTCAATGTCAATGTGAGTCGATATCAAGTGCAATAATCCCATCTGAAGACCCCCGGTCATTCTATCTATCTATCTACATTACCAATCACCATGTCCCGATCATCTACTCCCACCGTCTTCGAACAGCAACGCGAGGACCTCGTCCGCGAGATCGCCGTGGTATGTCTCCCCTCTATCTTCTATTTCATTCCATGCATGTCCATGCATGTCTTTGCTTTATAGCCCCCCTCCCCCACTAAATAGTGGAAATGGATGATAAAGCTCACTCGACCAGGGCATGGAGCAAGTTCTTCAAAATATCAACCGATTGAATCGTAATTTGGAAAGTATTATTTCGGTAAGCCTAGCTATATAATGCAATTTCAATGACAGGTAGATAAATGATCGAATGGCTAATGTGTGCAGGTTGGGAACGAGTTCGGCTCAGTCGAGGCTCTCTGGTCGCAGTTTGAGAACTTCATGGGACGACCGGAGGAAGAAGGGAAGGACGCTGCGGCGTCTCGCGAGGAGGAAGGCCGGCATGATGACTCGGAAGGGGAGAGGCACAGTTCGTGAGGATGTTGTGCGCCCTTTTTAATTATGCATACACGTTCATAGATTCAGATAGATACCCTTTTTTTTTTTTTTTTGCCTACGGGCAGAACTCAAATAACATGATGGCATTTTGTATTGTATTCATTACATGGGATCATTGCGCCAGGAAACACCCATCCCATGCATGCAAAGGCTTGCTGGTTCGTAACAGACATACATCATCGGTTGGAGCATGGACGGGTGGATCGCCAGACCAAGCAGAAACAAGAACAGATTAGGAAATGGTCGTGTATGGAGACAGTCATGGGAAGGTATAGCAACAAACGAGGAGTTGAGGGAATAAATCGAGATGAAGAAAAAAGGCCGCCGTCCCAAAAGCAAGAGAACAAGAAGAAAACGTGAATGGTCACTAAAGTCATCCCCACGTCCACGCTGGACCGTGGAATAGTATACCGTCAAAGCATCCAGGCTGTTGAGTCGGCAGTATCATATCGAAAACATTATAGAAAGAGAGGGTCGACATCACAGGATCTTGCAGGTGCGCTTCTTGACCTTCTTCGAACGGCCGCCGCCCATCTTGCGTCCACCTGTCGCTGAACCGTGGGCGCCTAAGCTCTGCCGGTGGTCTTCCCAGCCTTGCTCCTCCGTGGAGACGACTGTGTCGACGGCCAGGTCGAAGACGCCGTGCACGCCCCGCATCTCTTTACTGCTGCATTCGATGTAGGAGGCGTTCATTCTTTGCGCGACGGCCTGGCCCTGCTCTGGCGTCACCGGCGTGAGGCCTTGGGTCTTGAGGAGCTCGATGCACGTCCGCTTATCTCTTAGGTCGCACTTCAGCCCCACGAGGATGATGGGCGTTGTCGGACAAAAGTGGAGGACCTCGGGGTACCACTATCGGGGTTAGATCTCTGCATCTGCCGGATAGGATATTATACATACCTTGTCCATCACATTCTCCAGAGAAGCTGGACAGTCGATCGCAAAGCACACAAACAGGAGATCTGTCTCCGGGTAGGAGAGCGGGCGCAGTCGGTCGTACTCTTCCTGGCCAGCAGTATCCCAGAGAGCCAACTCGACAGATTTCCCGGACGGGCGGTGGATGGTCTGCGTGATATAGTTTTCGAACACGGTTGGGACGTATTTCTAGACCGTCAGCACCTGTCGCTGGTCTTGTTTACCCGGAGGAACCTACCTCTGGAAAGTATCCTTGTGAATAGCTGATCAACAGACATGTCTTGCCACAGCCCCCGTCACCCACCACAACAAACTTCTTGGAATAGGCGGGTGGCTGCGTGATGTTGGTGTTCTCGGACATCTTGCCGCTCGACATGCTGGTGTTGGTGCTAACCGTCCCATTGCTCACTCGGACACTTTGGCTGCGACCACGAGTGTGTCGCGGCGTCATCGAGGGTGGGGGAGTGACGAGAGAGTGGCGACGCGAGGCCGCATAATATTGGTCGTCATACATGGTGCCTGACATCGAGTGGCTGACCGCAAGACAATTTCTTGAACAGCGAACGTGGTCTGCAATCGACTTCGGAGATATAAGTGTTGGCACCGAATTCTTACAACGGATGATTTTCTTTTGTTTTCGTGTTCTATCCTCGATTGGGTCGACTTCTTTCGGAACGTGGTGGTCAGAACGTGCTGCAATGCGGGATGCTTCTCAGGCCAAACAATGAGATGGTGTCCGAGAGGAGAGGGAGAAGAGAGATGAAGGAAAGAGAGAAAGGGCTAAGAAGACGGGAAGAGGAGATCGGGCGATCAGGACTCGCCGAATCAATTATGGCAATGGAGGAGGCGAGAGTGGACTCGCTGTCTTTCCTCCTCTTCATGGGAATTTCATCGGACGGATCGTGTTTACGGGTCGATACGCTGCCATGGCAACGCTGGCCAAGATGACGCCAGACTTATTTATAGGCGGTCTCCATGATGAATCGTCCAATATGAGTTGACGAGTTGACCATTCTTTTAGTCAAGGTGGGAACCTGGGATTTGTTGTCTCGCATCTCATCCACCAATCGTCCGATCGATCTGTTCGTGCCAGTCGATCTGATGGGGCATTGTCCACGTCGGGATCCATGCTTGGCTCCGCTGTTGTTCCTTGTCCAGAGTGGTCATCAGGATGGGATGGGATAGTCCTAGTGGATTGAGTCTTCATGATGTGTTTATTATTATTGGATTCAACTCCCACCGATCGCTGTCGATATCTGACTACAGAGTAGAATGTATGACGCGGTGCCGAGGCAGAAGAACTGGGAATATGAAGATATATATCTGAGCTGTACGGCATTAGACTGTAATGCACGGCATAACTCCAACATCTCCACCTCGCCACAACGTGAGAAAACATATCCTAGTATAATCAAGAGCAATTGAATTGTAATAAGAATCATGACATAATTAAAGCATCATTCTATAATCTACAGTCTGTTGATTGCTGATTATTGTTTTCTCAAAATCATTGTGTATACTAATCAAAAGGGACGGATGACTAAGCCTCCAATGCCGCGGAACAACGACTTTCTTCCTTCACTGTCGGACTTTCTTTTCTGACCTTTCTTCTGGTCCACCCCTGATCCTCGTGCTCGGGTTCCTCATCGCGACGTCATCTAGGATTTCTTTTTGTTGTTCTTTGGTCAACCCTCTGGATTGGACGTCTCTCCTCCTCACTCATTCCTGATTGAGACTTCTGGTCATCGTCGCGTGCCCCGTCCAATCCCGCTATCCTATGGAGAATCCCGCCATTGCGCCGCGTTCCTGATTCCCGATTCCCCCGATACCAGCATGTGCAAAGGGCCAAACGGCCGCCCTGATGCTGGGCTCCGAAGCCTCAATCACTGTAAGAAGCACGGTCGTGGACAATGAAGCGAGAGCGAGGCGACGATGGGCGCGTTGGCTAACTGACGGGGCGTCCTAGACCGCAATCAACTCCCCGCTTGGCGGTACTGGCCACGACAGAAACTCCTCCCGCTCGTTCGCTATGAGACACCCTACCTGGCATGGGTCCAGGAGAAGGTCCGCACGCCGACCCTGGATTCGTACTTTGCCTTTACCGCCAACCTGGGCACCCATACGTTCTTCATGGTCTTCCTGCCGTTGTTCTTCTGGAGCGGTTATCCCGATCTCGGTCGAGCGTACGTCCATCGGCCCGTGTCCTAGGCACTCTCCGCTAACGGAATGATTGCCCAGGATGACTCGCCTCCTCGCGTCTGGGGTGTTCTTCAGTGGATTCATCAAGGATCTGCTCTGTCTGCCGCGCCCGCTTTCCCCCCCGTTGCAGCGGATCAGCATGTCCGGCTCCGCCGCCCTCGAATATGGCTTTCCCTCGACGCACTCCACCAACGCCGTCTCGGTCGCCGTGTACGCCCTGGCCATGCTGGGCTCGCCCGAATCCACCCTCGACACCCGCGTGAACCTGTTCTTGCAAGGTCTCACCTATCTTTATGTCTCCTCCATCGTCTTGGGTCGCCTGTATTGCGGTATGCATGGATTCTCGGATGTTATCGTGGGCTGTGCCATCGGAGCCTTGCTCGCGTTTGTGCAGAATTTCTACGGTCATGTGATCGACGGATTTTCCATGTCAGCCAACGGAACCCAGGTGTGCGTGGTGGTGCTGGTCATTTTGGCTCTCGTGCGGCTTCACCCGGAGCCCGCTGATGATTGTCCCTGTTTCGATGACAGTGTTTCCTTTGCGGGGGTGATGATCGGGGTGCAGTTGGGTTGTTGGCACGTGGCGAAATCGAACGCGGAGTGGGATGGGCTGTATCCACCGGCGCAGATCGATCGCTTGGAGGAATTGGGATTGATGAAGACCGTCCTGCGGCTGCTGTTGGGCGTGCTGCTGCTCTTCGTCTGGCGAGGATTCACCAAGCCCTTCTTGCTTCGCGTCCTCCCGCCCGTCTTCCGGGGGTTGGAGAAGTTGGGCCTGATTCTGCCTCGCCGGTTCTTCACTCAGGCTTCGTAAGTTTAGGATCATCTTTTTCTTTTTTACAGACTGACTGACCCTCTAGGCAATACACCCGGGTTCCTGCGCAACTCAAAGACCACGATCTTTTCCCCAACTTCTCGGAAATCCCGTCAATTCTCACGAATATCCGTCATCCCCGACGACGGGCCATCTCGGTCGGTCCCCAGTCCGAGGCCGACGCGTACGAAACCCTCGCATACCGAGAGAAGCGTCGACGGGAGAGTTTGTCTGGCAACCGGGCCCCGGTGGCCAACGACATTGACCGTGCGTCGCCGGCGGGAATTTCGCGGATCCCGTCCAAATTAAACGAATACGAGAACATGATGGGCACGGGCAGTCCGCGTGTGCCCTCCGGCGGCGGCGTGGGGACTTCTCCCCCGCCGCTGACGGAGCCATTCCCGCCTCTGGAGCCGGAAGAGCCCAACGAGGAGGAGGTGTTTGCGCAGATCAAACGGCCGCGCGTGCGATATGATGTCGAGGTGGTGACCAAGTTGGTGGTTTACAGTGGTGTGTTTCTCCTTTCTTTCTTTTTTTTTATTTTTACTTGCCTTTTCTTCTCCGTCAATTGTTCTTACTGACCGGGTGATAGGTATCGGATGGGTGGTGCTCGAGGTTGCTCCTCTGATCTTTGACATGGCCGGTCTCGTGCCGTAGTGGACAGTCGGCTCGTCTTTTCTCTTCCTGCTAAACTTCTTTTTCTTCCTCCTCCTCCTCCTCCTCCTCCTCTTATTATCCTTCTCTTTTAGTTTATTTTCCTTAGTTCAGCAGGCTGAGCTGCGCAGTTTTGTACCATAGCCGGCTTTTTGTATATAGAGATATGACGGGGATGAATGGACGGCAAGAATGTCGCAGCACGAATGCATGTATCTTAGATGATCCGTTGGATTTTTTTTTTTTTTTTATATCTAAGTATGAATCTGAATATCAATATCAACCTGTATCAACCTGTGCTGTAAGAGTATGTCCAGGTCGGGCGCTAGTCCCAAAACAGACAAGGCCGGATCCTCCACCGTTCATTCACTTCTCGCTCGCTCAACTCCGACTTTCTTCATTCATCCATCCATCTTTCATCTCATCCCGCGTTGCGACAACCTGGCGCATTCACTCCCAGATCGTGCTCAAGGCCCGTGGTCACTCATGGAGTTTCCTCTGCTAGCAACGAACGTTGTCATCTCTGTGACAACCATGCAAAGTCACCCATGACCCCTCAGTGCCTCGACGTTTGTTTTGATTTCCCACTTTTCCCACTTTTCTTCTTTCTTCTCGCCTCTCTCTTCCTTCTTTTCTTCCTCACCCACGGTGTTCCTCGTTGGTATTCAGTACATCGATTCGAATCCCCTGCGTCGACTTCCAAATCAGCGTCAAAGCTTCGTTCGAACCGGTCAAACACGCAAATCAGCTCTAGCTTACCCACCGTACCAACAATGTCCGGCATCGTTTCCGTCCAACAACCCGACAGGGCGGACGAAGCCATGGACGTCTCCATGCAAGACTACTCTCCCGACGCGTCTCAGGGTCTGCAGGATCAGCCCGGTGATCCCATGGACATCAGTCCGATCGTCGCGCCCAGGCTGTCTCGATCCTCCGAATCCGCCCTCCGCTTGCACTCCCCTCCCTCCGACGCTCCTCTTCATTCCCTCGCGTCCTACGGCCCGCGCAACAAGAACAAGGCTGGGGAACCGGGCCCGCTGTGCGTCCGCACCGATGGCAAGCCGATGCCGCCTACGACTCGGTCCACGTTCCTCAAACCTTCGCAGCGCTTCTCGCCCAGGTCGGCTCGCATCAAGGCCGCCTCTTCGATCCCAGCTACAATGCTCAAGTCTAAGCAAGCCCCCACCTTCGCCAACACCGGCTCTCGCAGATGGAATCCGAGTGGTTTCAACCTGGACTCGCTTCCTAGCAACTACCATCTGCCGTCCAACACCAGCCTCAACCCATTCTCCAATAACGGCAAGCCGATCTCACTCACCCAGAACCGCGCGACCGGCGTCGGTCTCGCCAACAATGGCCCTCATCTACACAGCTTCCAGGCCTTGTCTGGTGCGGCCACCGGAGCGCTTGAACCCACCACGCGTGACTCGTCTTTCAACAGCCTCTTGAGCAATCCCTTCAGCGATCAGACCCATAGTTTCGAGTCGACCACGTCGGCTGCGTCCGTCACTCCCCGCAAGAGATCGATCGACCCGGAGACCACCGAAGACCCCAAACTTGTCGATGCGTCCGAGTCGACCCTTCCTACGCCTCCGTCGGTCACCAAATACCGTCGTGTGGGTCTGGACTCGTTCCCGCTGTCGGCCACTGCGAACGAGAACCAAGCCGCGGCAGCCGCCACCACCGAACCCAGCCAGAGCCATCTCTCCGCCCGTGCGGCGCACACCCAGCCTATTGCCGCCGGCACTGCGCAGGCTCCTATGCAGGCTACTACAATGCAGACTTCTGCCGTCCATGCCCGTGCTTTCCACACCGCCGCCGTTCCCCAGTATCACATTCCCGGTCACTTCCCAGAAGCCGCGTCTACTGGCCCCGAGGAGACATCTGAGCCCCTGATGTCTGGTGCACTGCCCGTTCCCACGCCAGACATTGATCTGCGAGCTGAAACCGACGCCAGCATGCGCGACCCTGACACCCATAATCCCGCGAACCCCATTGGGGGCGGCCCCTGGATGGCCTTGCAGGGCTACGTGGATCACCTTCGTACCCTCAACCACGAACTGTTCAAAGTTATGGGGAACACGGCGCGCACTGCCTGTGCGTATCTTGGGTTTGCCGGTACCTTTGCGCAAGAAGCGTATCAACGTCTGAGACGACGTCCCGTCCGCGCGGCCTCCCCCAACCGTACCAACGTTCGTGCACTTCCAGAAGAGCAACGTCGCCGGATTCTCGACCGCCAGTGGCACATTGATCGTGGACGCGCCGCCCCGCAGGAACTTCCCTTCCCTACGTTGAATCTAGACGTCCCACGCTATGGAGTGGCTCCGTCCCCAGTTCGCACGGCACCGTCATCCGCCAGCCTTCCGCCCCCCCGCAAGTCCGCCCTCAAAACCTCAACACATGCCTCTCGACACAACCGTACCGCCAATCGCTCTCCCGGCCAGGATATCCTCCGCCAGACCATGCGTTCCAGCATCAACAAAAAAGTCAGAATGGGTCCCCGAGCGAGGTCCCATGGGGCCCCCGGTGTGACCCCTGACGTGGGACGCTCCATGCGCCATCGTCCAGAAGTCCGTGAACACGCCCGTCGCGTGAGAATCCTGCAGGAGCAGATTCGCTCCGGCAAGTACGATGCCAAAGAGATCCTTGGTATCAAGAGTGAACGTCCGTCCCAGACGGAGAACCCTGAACCATTGCAGACCCCCCCACGCCATCAGCTCGTAGACAGCCCACGCCGCCAGTCCGTCGAAATCGCCGATGCCACGTCCAAACCGAAGAAGGTCCATTTTGCCAGCCCAATCTCGACCCAAGTCAGTTACGAGTCGATCCTCGTTCCAGATCTTGCTCCTTACCTGCACTGCTCACCCACGACCCTCCAGCCTGAAAAGGAGGACCGCGCCAGCGTCTCCGAAGAAGGGAAAGAGAATATTCCCCCCGTGGAGCCATCCATCGAACCGGTACAAATCCAGCCAAAACCGATTGAACTGCAGGAAGAAGAGGAAGAAGGGCCTATCCATGACCCATGGGAGAAGCCAGTCGAGTTCCCCCTAGGACGCGCCGTCTCAGCCGTCAGTCTGTTCTACCCCACTCCCAAGCCACTGCCCCCCGGCCGCACCGATTCCATCTACGCCGACGAATGGAAACAGATGGAGGAGGAGGAGCGGCGCAAGCAGCGTCCCCGGCGCATCCGGCCAGAGGGACCTGCTGTGCGCCCCCTCTCCGCCAAATGGAACACGCGCGTGCAAGAAGCCATGTCGGGGCCAGCCAGCCGCAAGATTGCCACGACACTATCGGGCGACCCCCTGACCAAGAAAGACCTGGCCACATGCTTCACACCCATGGAGTGGCTGAACGACGAAGTCATCAACGCATACCTAGGACTGATCGTCGACTATCTTCGACGGACGCACAACAACGCGGGGCGGCACGACAAGCCCCGCTACCACGCGTTCAATTCCTTCTTCTTCACGAACCTTCGAGAGAAGGGATACGCGTCGGTGCGACGGTGGGGCACGCGGGCCAAGATCGGCGGCCAGTCGCTGCTGGAGGTGGACACGGTCTTCGTACCGGTCCACCACCAGCACCACTGGACGCTGATCCTGGTCAAACCCTCGGACCGCACGATCGAGCACTTCGACTCCCTCGGAGCGTTGTCTGCACGGCACGTGGCGACCGTGCAGACCTGGCTCCAGGGCGAGTTGGGGGACTCGTTCGTGCAGTCCGAGTGGCGTGTCCTGCCGTCGCGGTCGCCCCAGCAGGACAACGGGAGCGACTGTGGGGTGTTCCTCCTCTCGACGGCCAAGGCCGTGGCGGTGGGGCTGGAGCCACTGTCTTACGGCGCAGCAGATACCCCCCTGCTGCGCCGGAAGATCGTGGCGGAGCTGATGAATGGGGGGTTTGAGGGGGAGTTTGACCCTTCCCTTGACGGGGAGGTGTTGATGTAGATTTGTCTTTCTTCTTTTTTTTGATTCTTTTCGATTCTTTGTTTTTTTTTTTTTTTTTGTTTCTTGCTTTATTGTTTTGGTTTCCTTATCTCTTTCGGGTGGTTTTTGTTTTGTTTTGTTTTGTTTTGTTTTATCTTTAGCCTCGTCCCGGCGTTATCATCACCGCCAGAGCGACAGGCAAGCACAGCATCATGTACGAGTGGGATAGCGGGTAGCGGGCGGCGTTTGTTGTTTCTTCGGGTTGATATTGATGTCTTGAGTGATACCCGCCAGAAGATCTGGCATGCATGGCACAGCGACAGCGACAGCGAACAGCAGCATTACTAACGCGTTTAAGCATTAAACATCATGATTAGATGGATGCATTGGATGGAGTAATACATTCTTTGACTTACTGCTTACTGCTTTTGATCTTGTATACCTGTATAGTATACTCTAGGTATACTCTTGGAATCATGAGATGAACGAGTAGACTGTCTCAATAAAGAATACGCACCATTAGACGAACGAGGAGACAATCTATCAATCAAGAATACCAACCACCAAACATACCGAATAACCCAGTAAAAGCAATAAACCAAATAAAACTACTCCGTAGTAAAGACAACCACCGAAGTAAAACCAACCAAACAATAAATCAAACCATCAGCTCCACATCACAGACAGTCTCACACTGCCCCACCGAATCCGTACTCATATTATAAGCCAACTGCACCCACTCAATGGCCATCCCAACACTACTCCCAACAGGCATATCACCCGTCCAGCCGCCCCCATCACTCCACAGATTCAGAATCGGCCGTCCATCCGTCTGCATAACGCCATAAGCCAGCCTCGCGACAAGCCTCCCATCAGCATACCAGGCCGACTCGCCCGGAACCCAGTCCAGCCTGTGCGTGGACCACTCCGTCCACGGCCGGGGGAGATCCGGAACGACGACCATCGAGCCGGGGATGATCGCGTCCGTGACAGGGTCATAATCGGGCTGATTGGCGTAGTGCGCCATGGTGGGGGGATCGTGCGTGAGGATCTCAATGTCCGATTCGGAGGCGGAAGAGTTGTAGATGAAGAGGCCGGCGCAGACGCCGGGGGGCACGGCGGGGGCGGGCGTGGAGGACAGATCGAGCAGACGCATGCGGACGCGCAGCGAGCAATGGCTGATGGAGTCGATGGTGGACTCGATCTCGGCGGTGGAGGTGTGGTCTGCGTGGCGGGTGGCGCGGAGCATGAGGGCTGTTGCTGGGGCGGGGGCGTCGGGGTGGGCGGTTAGGAAGACGTTGGCGTCTTCGTTGTGCATGGGGGAGATGGCGCGGCCGGATGGGGGGCGGTGCCAGGTTTGGGGACGCCAGGAGGAGACGAGGGGGGTTTGCGAGAGGAGGATGGGTTGTTGTCCTTGCTGGGGTTGGGATTGGGGGAGGGGCTGCGCGCGGAAGTCCCAGATCTCGTTGTGGGTGAAGATGAAGGGGGTGTCGGCGGAGGTGAGGCTGTAGCAGGTGCATGGTGGGGGTGGAGGGGGAGGTGGTTGTTGCGCGAGAGGAGAGCTGGTTGATAGAGGGAGAGTTAGGGTTAGGGTGAGGATAAGGCGGACGGAGAGGTGAGGCTGCATTGTGTGTTTTATGGTGTTGTTCTGGCTGATATGGTATGGATGTGCTGTATCCGTAACGACGGTGAGATGGATAGATGATTTGGATAAGCTGGACAATTGGCAGAGTTGAGAGACAGAATCGAGTATGTTGTAGTGACGACGTCAGGATGAGATGGAAGGCGCATTGGGTTTGGTTATACTTTCCTGGTCTATCTCAACACTCTTGTCTACATAGAACAACATGTAATTGCTACTACGGTATGTATCAAAGGTTTAAGCATCAATACTACTATAAGTATAAAGAATGAAGTGATGCGAGCAGTGACAGATATATAGATCTACTGTAAATATATTCTTAATAGACAGTGATATACATGTAAAATGACCGCCAATTAACCTACTGCGTATGTGTTGTACGATCTTGGCATCTTATGGCCACTGTATCAACATCAATCATCTTTTCCAATCCATCCTCCTTGTTTAGTCAACCCCCTTGCAAACCCTTTCCTGAATCCCATGGAATCTTTACCTCAATGTGCGATTTGTTGCGGCGAGATCAGTCATGAGGGTTGGACGAAATATGTGAAAACAGGCACAGGTTCTCCTTTCTGCCCGATATCCACCAGGCAGTCTAACACGCAGTAGTCCTCCTAAAAGACAACAGAATCGACCTCGGCTCTTTCTTGTTCCGTCGAGATGTATACTGGCAGGAATCGAGGAGCGACACAGCGTCCGGAGGCCGGACCCAAATCAGAATTTACCCAGAACCGTATCACACCTCGACAGACGTCTTCCTGATGCATTTATCATGCCATGAGCTGTTACTGGAGTTTGCTGGGTCTGATCTTGGGCCCCATGAGACATTCAAACTCTGCCAGGCCATTCTGCCGGACCGAGACAGGATCTTTGGGCATGATCTAGTAACAAAATCGTCGAGTAAGACTACTATCCCTCGTGAGCGGCGATCACCTGGGATTAAAGCGTTTCAGTTTGTCCAGACCCATGCCAAACGATAAGACCTTTGAAATGCCTTCTTCCGTCAGAAAGAACTGAATTGCTCTTACAACCAGGTCAGACTAGACAGGACAGACCTTCTCTGCTGAGGCTGCCATCGGAGATCCTGGTCATGATCCTCGCATATCTGTCACCCTCAGATTTGGCTTGGTTTTTCCGGACCAGTAAGGAGGCTTTGTCCTATGCTGATATATTCTGTCGCACCAGCCCTCTCCGGACAGTCGGCCATTCGTTCGGCTTCCGTGAAAGTTTCGTGGATATTCCCGACCACGCCAAGATGATGGAAGTTTGCAGTATTGTACTAGACGACGAACGTTACGTTTGTGGGATTGGGTTTGTCTCGAGAAAACTAAGCGTGTTCTGTGGCCACAGGACCAAATGCGTTCAACAAGTCAGGATTACGAATCCGAGAACTGACACGATAGAGATGGCGGTGGACGCCCTAGGCGTTCGCAGTATCAAGTATGGCGACGCTCCGTGGCTTGGGGACCCTTCTGTCACTCGCTGCTGGCGAGGGCTCAGTCTGAGAGAGAAACGTCCGAGGATCCGGATTGTCCATGATGTCAGAATGTGTATCATATCTGATCGACGGCGCTGACTGTCAGATTAGGCATTGAAATTCCGAGACCTGAGCTGGGAACGCAAGACCGCGCCTTCATTTCCCGAGATCCTCTAGTCAAAGACAGTACCCCATCGCTCTGGAGTCACCGGCTCTTTACCGAGTGGTATTACGCGCAGCCACACCCTGAAAAGGAAAGAGTGTTGGTAAATCGATATGGTCGATATCCTGTCGATGCAATGTCCTTTGAACGGGGCCTCCAGGCCATCAACATACACGGCACCGGAAGACCGAGGGCGATCCATGGACTCTCCATCCAGACCGAATCCGGGACGTATTATGCCGGTTCTTGTGAGGCTGCTCCGGAATCCATGACATTAGATGCACCGGATGAGCGACTCGATGAGATGGAAGTGCAATTATCCCATGTTTATTCTCCGGCAGTCACAGTAGGTATTTTTCTTGATGGATGGGAACAAGCTAACTCTTGCCTCGTAGTTCAGAACCAACTACGACCACGAGATCTCCTCCGAACGAAGTGGGTTTGAAGGATGGTGTGTGCCTTACCGTATGCTCACCCTCCAACCAGCTCGTGGATATCGCATCTTGGGGATCTACTTTCGACTTGACGAACAGAGAGTCTACTCCATTGGGTTGATCATGAGTTCGGAATCGGAAATCTGATTTACAGGATCATTCGTTCCTGTGAAGTATACGAGGTGACCGTGGTCCGGAGTAGTTTGGATGAACTACTATAGAAGTGGGCCCCCGAAAACGATTTCCGGACCACCGATCGTTTGTACGGCCCACCCCGTCCGAACTGATGTCGGTGGGTAGATAGGAACCCTCTACTATGGTAGTGCATGATTTGATATTATTTACCAATATTATTTATTATTTTATGATCATGAGTACCATCACTATTATCATATGAAAGTATTCAGGTAAACATTCGAATGGACCTGGTTCCCCTCCAAGCCTGACTGACTCCATCGCTTTATGAGAGATTATTTTATCAGTGTCAAATTGCTGAAATAAAACCCATTCTTACCGTCCGGTATGGAAACCGCCCGCAAGGCCGCACTCGGTGACGCCACGGCTATTTTAGGGCGCCAATCGGTCCCGGCTGGGTGGCAGAAGTCACGGTGGGATTGGCTCGATAGGGGGTCAGCAAGGGTGCCCCGTGGCGCCAAGCTGCTAGCTGCAGGTATGGTTGGGTATATCTTACCGTATGGTCATGTATTTGAATACTCAATACCATCATCGAATTCTTTTCGATATATCTTCATAATTATAGCTTGTTATAGATACTATTAAACTGATAGTTTGTGTATTTAGAATTTTCTCTATTTTGTAGAATTTTTCTTTTTATTATAAAATGCTGTAAATAAAGAAAGGGAGGGAGGAACAAGACAGGGGTGGGTGCACAGGAGGGGAACAACAAACCGACTCTTGTTACCTAGTCCGTCTGACCACCCGTTCCAAGGTGGGTCGTCTCGCTCTTCCCACATTTCCTCCCTTTCTTTCTCTCTCACTCTCTTCCACCTCTCCCTCTCCCATCCGTCAAGCAGACTACAACCATATCGAAACCATCAACAACCATCACCATTTTGATCCTTTTATCACCAAATCATCGCCAAAATGGAGCCCCCATTGTGTTAAACTTGTAGAGTCCCGTTATGTTACTGGATTCCTTACCACGTCCGAATTCTCACCATGACCACCACCCTCGAACGAAGTCTCTCGCGGACGTCGAGCATGTCCATCCCCATGTCCTCGCCTCGACTCTCGCTCCCTCATGAAACCACCCCCCCCACCATCGCCCTCTCCGACCCCGCCATCAGCCATCTACACGACCGTCTCACCCTGCTCGACTCCCGCGTCCTGGAACTGCGCTCCGCCGTCCTCACCAAAGACGGCTACGTCGACCGTCGGAACCGCGAGGACCAGCACGTCCGTCGTGAATTCGAGGCCCACCGCTCCAACTCCAACCGCATCGACCTCAACGTGGTCGCCCTGCGCACCGACGTCGACCAGCTGAAGTCCGGCGTCTTCCAGCTCAAGTCCTCCGTCGGACAGTCCGGCAACGAGATCGTCTTCCTCCGCAGCGACGTCGACCGTCTCTCCAAGAATGTCGATCAGATCCTGTCCGACTTAGAACATCTGCAGTCCGACGTCTGTGCCTCGCGCGTCGAGGTCAGCAAGCTGCACGCCACCGTCAGCCAGCTGCGGACCGACCTCATCACCCTGCAGCATGAGACCTCCCGTCACTTGAACTCCGTCTTCGATCGGTTTTCGCTCATCGAGTCGCGTATGAGGCACTCGGAACGCGTCCGTTTCAATTCCCTGGCTCATACGACCCACGCTCCCATCACCTCGGTGCCTGTCGTCGAGGAGGATGGCACTTTGCAGTGGCCTCAGTATTTTCCTCGGACCGTCTGGCGCTTCTGGTGCCTCAAGAAACGCAGTCGTCGTAAGTCAATAGGTGGATGCTCCTTCTGACCTCGTCTAACATCCCCAACAGTCGATCGCTTGGTCCAGTTGGCCGACTTTTACCAGCTCGAAGGGTACCAATTCTGGGGCCGAATGCACCAGACCGAACCCATGTTCGCCAGTGACAGCGACTCGAGCGATTCGAGTGACTGTGCGTCGAACCTGACCCGTGCGGAAGCGGTCCGCATGTATCCCGAAGCCGCCCACCAAGCCCTTGCCGCCACCCTGGGTCTCGTGTACTACAAGATTCGCAACGAAGTCGGCGAGGGCCCCAATACCCATCTCCCCCCGCGGCCGCCCAAGCGTCAGCAGGAGGATGCTGCCTCGAATTCAAGCTCCAAGCACAAGCCCGTCAAGATGCCCCGGCGTCCCAACCACGTGTCGCCCACCCGGCTGCACCGGTTGGTCACGGGGCCGTCCCTGGAGTGCAAATCGTTGACCTCGGAGGAATCCGACAAGCTGGGATGGAATGCCCACTCGGAAGTGTCGGACGATGCCATGAGCAAGATTCGCGGTCTGGTTTCGGAAGAAGTGGGCACATTGCTGCGTGCCCTGGAACGCGGACGGATTCAGTTGAAGCCCAGTCGGTCGGAACGGATGAATATGTCGCCCACCGAGTCCCGGCCGGCGCGTCCGGACCACGGTCTGGACGGCGCCCAGGACGAAGAGGTGCAGACATATCCCAACACCGTTCCGACCGAGATCGTGTCTCCTTCGTCGGCTCGCACGGAGAAGACGGAGGAGAATGACCTGCCCGATACGGCGTCCGAGACGACCAGTGCGTCGGGATGAATTTTGGGATATCTCATGTACAAGCCTGACCAAATATTGGTTCAGTATTCTGGTGCCGTGGTTGCTGCGCGCCCTTAACGGGGACGAATTCAGCCAAACCACAGCCGTCCCATGGTGTATCCGTGGGTTTACGCTCATACAGGGTCGCCTGATGAGCCATGCACGTTCATGGTTACTTGTCGGATATCTGACATTTGGTTACCATGTCCAGACGTGCATATCACACTGCCGTTGTGACATTTAACATTCGCACGAAGTCGGTGAGGGCCCAATGCCCATCTCCACTTCGAACTCGAGCTCCAAACAAGCTCGTCGATCTTCGGATCGTCCTCATCCTATCATGTACGATAGGAACGACCAAGTCTTTAGTAGACAGCCGGTCAGCCTTCGCATTTTCAGCCCGGACAAGCATCGCTGTTCAACAGCACGGAAGGCGCACGGATAGTTTTAAGATACCCTGTTGATTTTGTCAAGTACTTAGCATTTAGCGTTTGTTGATTTTGTTCGGATGTTCGGGCTGGTGTTTGGTTTTGTTTAGTGAACAATGAGCAGTGATATTAACCTACCTAGACAGACCGTCTCCATCTTCCTCGATCGTCGTATTCGGATATCGTGAGCCGGTCCTAAACGGCGTCCGATCTAGTTCTACCCTCGATCTACCCTTCCTCCTTCCTTCCCTCCATACCGTCGATAGACATCGATAGAATCGGTAAGCGGTACAAAGGGTAAGCAAAGGGTATGACCAGGTAAATACGTATATTACTCCATCCATTGATCATGGCATGGATGGTACGCTCACAAGTAGTTACACCTGTACTCTCCACCGACCCATGCATAGGCAGTCCAACCTCTAGCCAAGGTAATCCAAACCGGCAATCCAACCTAGACAGATCCATGCATTATTATCCGAATCTACGTATATACAATCAAACCCAATCCTCCCGATGATCAAGAATCAGCAGGAACAAGTAAATCCTTCTGCAACATCTCCACAACAGTCCCCTCATCAATATTCCCCAGATCGACCCCATCTTCACCCTCCTTCTCTCCGTTATCCTCACCCTCGCCAACCCCACCACCACCACCTCCACCGCCCTCGATGGTACACCCAGCATCGACGCGAAAATCCGGATTCTCCCTCAAAAACACCTCCTCCAACACAAACGGCAGAGCCTCACCTCCATCTTCCCCACCCCCAGCCAGCCGCTGCGGGGAATAAGGCAGCGCATAAACAGTAGGAAACTCCAGGACGGTGCGGTCTTTTAGCGCCGCTGCTAGCGAGGAAGTTGCTGACAGTGGGATGAGAACGGGGTGTTTGGTGGGTGTGCGCGGTCGGTGTAGGTAGAGGTGGATTGTGCGATTTGTTGTGGGGTTTTTATTGTGGTTTTGGGGTGGGGGTGCTGATGTTGGAGTAGCTGTAGCTGTAGATGTAGCTGTAGCGGTGGCTGTAACTGCAGCGGCAGGCGTGTCTGTAGGCGTGTCTGTAGGGGTATCTGTAGGTGTAGGAACATGCGTGGAAGTAGCCCCAGGAGTAGGAGCAGTAGGCGCAGGACCGTCCACTGTTTCCGAAGATACACTCTGCCCCTCTACCTCCCCCTCCCGGTGTTGCTGTACAGAGGTAGAATCGTTTGTCGACACCGCCCGTGCATCCCGCTCCTCCTTAGACAACGGAAAAGCCTGATTATACGCATCCGCAAGCGCAGTCGACTCCATCACATGGCGTAGTTTCCTCCGTTCAGTCTCCGCAGGATGGCACGGGGCGAGCCATTCGACGAGCCAGTTGAGGCATTTATGTCTGTTCACCGGAAATTAGCAATGTCCGCCACATCTCGATAGAGGATAAAGACAAACCGTGGGTTCCACTTGGAAGCATTCTCCCTCCTCCGACTCAGCCCCTTAGGCGCCCTGACCACAACCACGCCCGCATTCTTCGCATTATTCAAAAACGCAGCTTCACCTTTCGCGAGCGCAACCCTTCCACTCCCACCACCACCTCCTCCAAACGTATGATCGCCCACCCTCCTCCGCTTAACATCCCCCCCGTCTACCCCCTCCCCCTCCCCAATCCCTTCCCCATCCAACCCCACAACAGCAGGATCCACCCCAGACGGCACAGCCGGCGCGGCAATCTCCCTGCGATCAACATCCCTCTCAGCGCGTTCAAGACCCCGCTCAATACCCGTTAAGAAGTTGAAGTCGCGATCAAAGGCAGCCGGGGTAGCGAGGTCGGCGCGACGGAGGTACGCAGCTGGGTCGCGGACGCCGGAGCATTGCGACCAGAGTTTGTGGCGCTTGGAGCAGGGGAGGGAGCATGTTCGGGTGCTGCATCGTGGACAGCGGTATTTGGGGGGGTGGATGTGACTGTTTTTTATTGATATTGAGTTAGTTTATTTCATAAGGTGTGGTTGATTGAGGTGATGCTTTTGGGTCGGTTTGGAGAGGGGAGGGGGGAGGACGGACCAGATTGTGCAGAGGTCTGTTAGGAGGGAGTCTTCTTCGGTGGACATTTTGTTGGTTATGTAGACTCTCAATATAAGGAGTTGAAGACGAGGATGTGATGATAGATAAGAGAGGTTGAGGCGGTTCGATCAGGGTCGAGTGAGAAAATCTGGGCGGCTTATCGATAAGATAGGTGCCTTATAGATGCCTTAGGCAGACATCTTCAGTAGTTCGGTCCATATATACTCTAGATCTGTATAAAGATTTCTCGAGAAAATATTTTTCTTTGGAGTAAGACACCATTGTAACATCTGAAGTACGCATGACCCAAATCTTAAAACTACTCAACCAAAGTAAATTGGCATGTCCAGACTGTAGAAGAGAGAATGAGAGAGAGACGGCGAGAGAGCCCTGGGACACCTCAGGCACCTTACGTGGACTTCCTTCACAATTACAAGATCTGGATGGTTCGAGTGACCAGACGTCCTCTCTTTACCATACATATATCACGGACGTTACGATGAGATTATGTTCTAGTTGTTAAGCCTCTGGGTAAGTTGAATCTACCACCTCTATACCATTTTGATTCACCCATCAACGGTAAGACAACTACTACTCCTGAATCTCTGCGCCCTTCCTCCAAAACCTATGGCTTTTCTGAACCAGATGAACCAGGAGCACAAATAATCAATAGTAAGATCAATGATAATTTTGCGACATCCAATGCTGATGCCAGTTCTGTCCTCCGGCCGATCTAATCAATGATGAGGTCATAGTAATTACATGTTCTCCGCACCTATTTCTAAGCAAAGCTCCATCATCGCCGGAGTGGATCACGACATCCACTCAACATAAATAGCGAGCTGTATAGATCAGTCAGGGACAATTGACCAGCCATTACTCACACACAGTACTCAACCAGAACACCATGACAAAACCCCTAGCTATCATCGCCGGTGTGGGTCCCGGCACCGTAAGTCCACATCAGATTGATCACCAGTTCTTAAACACATCTGATAAACCAAAGGGCGCCTCCATTGCCAGACGCTTCGCACAGGCATATTCCGTCATTCTTCTAGCGCGTAATTCCTCAAATTTCGACCCCCTCGTCAAAGAGATCAACACCGCCGGCGGCCAAGCCGTGGGCATCCGCACCGATCTGTCCGACTCGAAAAGCGTTCACTCGGCGCTTGATCAGATTACCAAGCAGTACCACGGTTCCTCGCTCGCAGCGGCCGTATTCAACGTAGGCGGGGGGTTCGTGCGAAAGCCCTTTCTCGAATTAACCGAGACCGAGTTCTCCCAGGGATTCGAAAGCCAGGGGTTTGTTACATGCTTCCATTCCCCTCCCCGCCAAGACCCCACAGGGAAGACAATTATATCGGGACCTGCGTCACTGACATCAAATCAGGAAAGGTGGATTCAACTTCGCACAAGGGGTACTGCCCCTCCTCCTTCAAGCCAAAGGCCTACAATACCCGCCGACACTGATCTTCACGGGCGCGACCGCCAGCGTGAAGGGGTCGGCTAATTTCTCGTCCTTCGCGGCGGGGAAGTTCGCTCTGCGCGCGCTGGCGCAGTCACTGGCGCGCGAATTCGGGCCCAAAGGTGTCCATGTGTCGCACGTTATTGTCGATGGTGTGATTGATATTCCGCGGACGAAGGCTTGGCAGTTTGAGCATGAAGATGCCAAGCTGGATCCTGATGCTGTAGGTTTATACTATCAAGCTTGGAACTGCCGTTGGGGAGTACGACTGACCCACTGTTTACTGTCTAGATCGCGGACTCATACTGGCATCTGCATACGCAGCCCCGCACGACCTTTGGGTTTGAGCTTGATCTGAGGCCGTATGTGGAGAAGTGGTAGTTGAATCGCTACTTACTGGAAACGGAGGTCTACCTATGACGAAAGCTTTCTAGATGATCGACCAATGCAATCCTTGATATACTTGTAGAATATTGCACGCTTGTATCAGTTCAGAAAAGATGAGCGATAACTACCGTTTTGTCGACGGGCGGGTGTTGCTCCGAAACATGACGCCTGGATCAAGATCCGTGTCGATCACTCCGTTCGGAGCATGTCCCGGCCTAATCTTTGCATGTGCCGTGTTTCAGTGGAATTAGTTTGGAAGACTTTCAACATAGTATGATACTCATCTCAGACTGCTGTAGTTGCAATGTTCGATGGTCCGATATATGAGGCACTATACTCCAAGGCAAGATATAAGTAGCATCATCCATCCTCATCCAGTCCTACCAAACCATTCAGACATTCAAGCAACATCAGCTGCACCAACACAATGCACACAAAAATCCTTTCCCCCGCGCTGTGTCTCCTGCCCCTAGCGCAAGCCGGCAAGACTCTCATCGACAAAACGTGCTTCGACTCCAACGAGGCCCTCGAAGAATACTTCGACTACCTCTACCCCTGGGGCGAGGACCACAACGGCTCCGCGCGCATGGTCGGCAGCTCCACGGAGCACGAATACGTCTCCGTAGAGGACGGCACCTTGACCCTCGTCGCGAAGCCAGCCAGCGGACAGCCGCCCACTGAAGGCGGAGACGAGATCCACTATCTGTCAGGCGCGGTGCACTCCAAGGATACGTATACCGTTGAGGCTGGGTCCGGTTTTGACATCTCTGTTGAGCTCCAGGCGACTGTGGACAAGGGCACTTGGCCGGCATTTTGGCTGAATGGGGCGGAGAGCTGGCCGCCAGAGATTGATTTGGCGGAGTGGAAGGGTAGGCTAGGCTTCTGTTATGGATGGCTGGATCATCGTTAACTAGTTGGTTTACTAGGGACGGGCGATATCAGCTTCAACACCTTCAATGTGAGGATCTCAGCTTTCGGTCATGGGTGCAGGCCATGTTGACAAGAAACAGTCTTCTTCCGAGGTCCAGGAGCTGAACACTGAATACGCATCCCCGGATGAGTTCCACACCGTCAGGACGGAGATTCGGGATGTAGACGGCACGAATATCTCCGTCCAGTTCTACCTCGACGATACCCTCATGGCGACACAGTACGGGGGAGAGTATGTGGGTAAGCCACTGCACTTGTGAGTGTCCCCTAATTGAAATTCGTCGGGAGTATCCTCTAATAAAATTACAGAATCATCAATCTGCAAATGGAGGGTTCTTCTGGAACTCCAGGACCTGATACTGGTAAGTGGCGCGTGTGACTTGATCTGAATATAGCTGACCTGGCAGACACTTATTACCGCATTCGAAACCTTTCTTTTGAGCAGATCTGACGGGCTGAATGTGATTAAAGGGATGTGATTGAAGCAGTGGAGATATGTTG
Organism: Aspergillus taichungensis; assembly: GCA_002850765.1. Lineage (NCBI taxonomy): Eukaryota > Fungi > Ascomycota > Eurotiomycetes > Eurotiales > Aspergillaceae > Aspergillus > Aspergillus taichungensis. The sequence goes on along the minus strand of KZ559496.1, from coordinate 281,923 downwards.
TTGGAGCAGCAGGAGAGTTTCTACTGTTTTCATGCGAGCTGAACTGCCACTATAGGTGGCTATATGCCAATGCTTGAGAGTTGAGATGGTTGGATTTGTAGTATTATTTGCTGAATAAAGAGTCTTCTGCAGATATAGAATTGATTGTTCAAATATGATGTTATAGATATTGGACAATTCTGTATCAAAGTATCAACAGTAGATGCAGAGTGCAGTGCTTGAATAATGCTCTGCATAAATACAGCTGACTAACCAGCACAAACAGCTACCCCAGCTCCACTTCCGTTCTTCACATCAGCTCACCTATCCGAAACCAATTCCCATCCTCTGATCCGACCACAAACCATTTTCCCTCCGGATCAGAAATGGCCGACCTCACGCCCCCAAATTGGCGATACACGCCACTCCAAATCAAGGGCTCCGCCATCGAATACCCACACTTTCCCGGTCTCCAACTCTGCTTCCTCACCCGGGGACGGTTCGAAAACGCCCTGACGAAATACGTCACAACCCGCATCGAGGACTCGCGCGTGGTCCTGCAGCGCCTACCGAGGCAAGATGAAGTCGACGCGTGGACAGAGCTCGGCAGCGCAGTCGTCTACGGGAAGCGACTGGGCTGGCCACTCGGCATCATCGGAGGCGCAGGCATGTCGTACCGGAACGCGAAGAACTCCGACTGGTACGGGATATACGTGAGCGAGGGCAAGGGCCCAGCCGAGAACTCCGCGGTGACGCGGGTGCTGTCGCATCTGAACCGCATGGCGCAGGGGTTCGGCGAGTTCCTGCGAACGGACCCGTCTGCTGCGCGGGGGGTACTGGCGGTTTCGCTGGGCCGATTGTTCTTCTGGGGCGTTGGGGCGACGATTTTAATGCAGTCGATGATGAACTACAAGGAGATTGTTACGACGACGACGGATCCGCGGTTGAAGGACTTTTGCGAGTCGTTCAAGAAGCACTACAAGGACGTCGGGAACCAGAAGATGAAGGAGGAGGTTGCGATTGCGAGGAGGAGGGCTGCTGGGCAGCTGCCGCAGCCGTCGGAGGCGGATGAGGCGAGCCCCGTTGCGGATGAGACGGCGCGTGGCTCGTGGGAGTCTGCTTCGCAGGATCATGCGCGAGAACCTGCATCTGGGCCTTCGGATGTCCCGTCTGTTGGATGGGGACCGGGGCCTTCTATCAGAAAGGCTGCTGATGCGAACAGGGACGACGAGGCCAGCGGGCCGCGCGACAGCGGCAAGACCTTCTTGGACGATGACGATGACGCCAGCCCGGTAGCGTCAGAGTACCGAACGGCACCTGCGTCGGGGCCGGTATCGCGGAGCACGTTCAAGACGGGCGCCTGGGACCGGATCCGGGCCGACAACGGGACCAGGACCACTAACCCGCAGTATTCGATTTCGTCGAAAGACGCATATATCAAGCCTAGCCCGTCTTCGAGTAAAGCGGCAGATGGCAACGACAGCTTGAGCGAGCGAGAGAAAGCGCGCGAAGAGTTCGATCGGTTGCTCGAGGCTGAGAGGAATGTGTCGACCGAGCCGAATGAGCGGAAGGGGTGGGAGCGGTGGTGATCTGCACGTTGCGATATATGTATCTAGCTATTGTTTTATTATGGGCATGAGGAGTTGCTGTCAATACAGCGTTGTATGATTTTTATTTTCTTCTTAAACTATTCGGGTCTTGTTTCATAAGTCCAATGAACACTTGTACATCGTTTTGGTGACACTTTTGGTGACTATATAGTGAATGAGTCTATGTAATATTATATGGATAGATGAAAAATCATATTATCTGTCCCTCGCGGGCCGATTTAGATACGAAATAGAACTATTAAAATCAAGAAATCTTAACATCCAACTGGCAGGTGTGTAGATCTGGTGAAATCTTACCACATTGGAAGACAGAAGGGTATATCAATCAACAAGCGAGCAAGACAAACTGGGCATGAAACAATTAAGAAAAGAAAAGGAGGAAAAACAAGAGGAAATCAAAGTCGTTAATCGTGCAGGGGAAGCAGATATTTCATCCCTGTAAAAGAGAAATGATAGCAACGTGCTTGCGTTAGAACCGACCATCAGACGTAGCCACACTTTCATACGGGACACGCGACTCTGGATGAGCCCACACATCAGACGGTCGACTGGTACTGCCCATGCGGGTCAAGTTTCGAATTTTAGAGGTAAAGCTTTCGTTGACGCTCTTCCCGCGGCGGTGCTCGAGAGACATCCGACGGGACTGGACGACGGGGCGCGTTTCCACGCTGAGCGCAGGAGCAGCAGTCATCGCGCGGGGGAGCAACCGGCCCACGTCCTCGTTGTCGATGGCTATGTCGATCGTCCCGGAAGACTCGCGAGGCGAGGCACATCCCGATAGCGGAATCGGGGGAGGGGGTGGCGGTGGCGGGTTGAGGTGTTGGAGCTCTGGTAGCAGTGGAGGATTCTCACCCCGTTTCTGGAGCATGGCGTTCTCGATTGTCTCTTCGATGCTGACGCTCACGGGGGAGCCCCCGTAGCTGTACCCGCCAACACCGCTGTACTCCCTGCTCTCGCGGTGGTGGCCTAGGTTGCGGTTCCTGCTTGTCGAGCGACTTCTTGGGAGGTTGGGGTTGAATCGCGGATGCATTGGCATGTCTAGGGGTCTGGTACTTGGCTGGCTCTCGGGTACAGGGACAGACATTGAGCGGCCGATTCTCTCTGCATCCTCTTGGTAGCGCGCGTCACTCAACAAACTGAGACCGTCCGAAACGGGTGGACCAGCCTCTTCGCAGCCGTTGTATCTCGGATGACGCATGGCCTTCGGGGTGGTGGCCAATCGCGTCGGCTTTCCAGACTGCGACGAGCTCGAATCAGAGCTGCTGGGATACTCGGGGGATTCTTTGCTCGTCGCTACATTGCGCCGGCCAGGCGTTCGCGGGCCAAATGAATTTACCGAGAATGGGGGGCTTCCTAGAGGTTCCCGAATCTGAGCTTCACCTGGGAATGGGATATTAGGTGCTGAGGGATTCCGCGCCAGTGACAGACGTCGTGCCTCCAGCTCCGCAGCCGCGAGCTCCTTTCTCTTCCGTTCTGCAAGACCCATTGCGGGTGCAGTGGCAGAATGAAGGTTTCTCTCTTCGGTTGACATGGCAGGTGGACTATACATCAAGCCATCGACTGAAGGGGGCTCATATGCCTTTCCCGAGAGTAGTGGGACTTCAACGGTTCTGTCATCCGGTTTTGGGGTTTCGTACGACTTGCCAGATAGCATTGGGGCTTCGTACGACTTGCTTGACAGCAAAGGAGCCCCGTATGTCATACTTGACAGCAATGGCCCTTCAGCATCATTAGCATTTTCGCGAGGTTCCTGTATGATCTGTATCGGCTCGATATCATGGTGGCTGTGGGAACGGTCGCGAGTTTGATGCCCATCTGGAGAAGGCTCTCTCCTCGCACCCTTGTCCGGACGACGACTACTGCTGCGCTGATGAGTCCGTAGTCGTTCTCTGTCGCTCGTCACAAGGCGAAGACTGTCATCTGTACTAGACATGGGCACCGGTGACGACGGCGACCCAGCTCGCAGATCTTGAGCCTCTTCACTGCGACCCCTACTCGACGGATCACCTCTGCCGGAAGCAACATTTCTAGCCCGGCTTGAAGAGCGGTTTTTTCGGCGTTCCGAGGAGTTCCGTGAGCGTGGTTTCCGAACTCGGCTTGAGCTGCGCGTCTTAGAGGACTGCTTTGCCCTGCGGTGGTCGTCTTGATTTTGTGCCGCCACGCCATACTGCATAATTTCCTCAGAAGACATTGGAACCGGAGAAGACGGAGACCGTTTGGCGGGTTGAACGTATCGCTTGTCGTCTCGTCCGCGTGTATCCTGTGATGTATTCCGCATGTGATGTTTGTGGGTTGATAGATGGCCAGCAGAATCATCGGTATTACGCCGACTACGGCCATGCTGACGATGGTGTTTTTTAGCGCGATAGCTTGCTTCGTCCAAGCTGCTGATGTAGGGGTCAATACTCCGGCCGCTAACACTCGGGCTCCGAGCAGAGCTATAACTGTTCAGCGTCGATGCCGGGCTCCTGAAGTCACTTTGGTCGAGCATTTCAGACTGTACTTGTTCTCCCTGGCTCAGTCGAAGCGACAGGCCATCGGGTTTTCGATCGCGAGACCCATTATGGCTGTTTGACTGCTCCTGTAGCGCCTCGAAGACCCCTGGAGCAGGGGATGGTAGCCCTTTGATGGTGGCAAATTGAGCTGCAGTGGCTTGAACTGCAGTCTGTGGGCTCGGTTTGTATCCATCTTCAGGATCATATCTGGTAGCGGACAGAAGGCCACGTTGATCTTCGCTTTCGTTATCTTGTTGGCTCGTATTGGCGAGCTCCTCGTTCTCGGAAGTTGATCCATAGTCGACTGATTTGTTCACACTCCTGGGTGGGAATGACGGGGGGTGAACGTCTACCGGTGTTTCGCCAATCGATGGCAAACGTCGTCGGTTAAAGCCTGGGGTACCTGTGCGAGATCCCATTGCATTATTGAGACTCTGGGCATTATTGAGTTTGTAAGAACCGAATCCTCCGGGCGACAGTGCTGAATCTACAACGGCAGATTCCGCAATAGGCGTGACGCCGGGCGCGTTCGTAGGCGTACGATCATCCGATTTCAGTCCCGGGAAGCGGAACTTTTTGCCAGGTTGAGAATCAAAGGAGGTAATCAACTTCAGTGCCGGTGTTTTCAGCGGGCGAGTGTTCTCTGCAGGCTGCGGCTGTGAGCTCGGCGCGAGAAGGTTGGCCGGGTTTTGATACTGGGGTTCAGGCGACGTCATCGGGGATCTTCCTGTAATAGCCTCCGCAAAGGACGTGACCTGCTGCGCTGCTGGTGGGGACCATGGGTCGGAAGACTCCACCCCGGTGCACATGAAGCAGCGTATTGCCAGCTGTTGCTGGGAATGCGAGACAACATGTTCACCCCACCGCCGAACAAGATAGGACTGCCTTTGCCAGTCAGTAGGCGTCACCAGGCAAGTCATCAGAATCGCTTCCATGAAATAGTTCTGTGACACGTAGACCTCGATAGCATCGATCTTATCACCGATACCCAACAGTATCGTGGCTGCAGTATGTACGTCCGATGCCTCGAGCAGCTTCTGAACGAATGCCTGGCCCACTTTGTTGGCCTGGGATTCCCCATTCATCTGGCTGAATGCTAGAAGCATCCAATCCACGACAGAGGCAGGACCGGGGCCCATCATTGACACCATGTAATCAGCGTCAGACTGGCCGATCCATTGGGCCAACAAAACGGCGCTGTGACTGCCCGGACGATGCCGGCTGAGTTCATCCTGAATCAGATCTCCGATATCCCCATCCCAACCAAAGACAACACTGAGCATCTGACGGCGTAAATCATCGGGGCTCAGGTGTGCTTCGTCTAAGAGGCGTTTATTCCCGTAAAGAACCTCGTTCAAGCGCGCACGGGTAAAGGGGAAAAGGTCGGCAGGCTTGTTATCCGCAGGACTAAACTGAACTTCGTTTTTCAAACGGGATCCTGCACGCGAGCTCTTCACCGACGACATCGACACCGAAGGGGCGTATGCGTAAGAAGCATTGGACGGCTGGGGTGTATCCCGCTCACTGGCCGATGTTAACGAGAAAGAGGTCCCTGTCCGCCCAGATCTGCTGGGTGGGGAGAATGTGCCCGCTCTATACTTGTCCGATGAAGCCTTGGAACTGACGGAGTTTGCGTGACTTCGGGATGATACTGGGCTCCCCGTTTCGGCCCGTTGCTGTCGCACGGCGTCAATCCCGCTAGGATCAAAATGCGCTTGTGCCGGAAACATCGACCCTGATTCTCTCATATCGGGAGGATCCTGTAAAGAGCGAGGAGGCATGGCGCGGGATCTAGCTTCATCCAATGGGGCAGACATCGCACCCGGTGGAACATGCCGCACGTTTGCCACCATAGCCGGGCTATCCACGTCGTACTGCTGCACTGTGTATTGAGGTCCAAGGGTGAAAAGAGTAGCAGTCGGGCCGTAGCTCGCTAAGCCACGAGGGCTTTCTACCGTCGGTATACGTTCGTAGGTGACGTGTTTAGTTTTGACATCCCAGACCCATGTCTCCCTGACCCTCTCGGATTAGCTTCCAAACAAAACATGTGGACAATCAACCCACCCGTCAAGATATTGAATTATCTTCCCGTTCTTTGACCATGCCATCCACTTCGGTTCCGAGGACGAAAAGACATCCGATCGTTTGAGGACTCGGATAACCCGAGGCGCTTCTTTTCCTGGAGGCTTTGCGACGCTCCAAACACGCAAATCACCATCCGACGACAGGGTAGCCAGCATGTCAGACTTCTGTTTTGATGACGAAGCATGCCAAGCCAGTTGTAAAATCGGAGACGGGCCCCGAGCGGTGGACATGGTATGTAAAATGGAGAATGTCGGATGGAGGGTAGCGATAAGAATGGATCCATTTTGATATCTATTCTCTAGTCAGCACGGAGGACATAACGAACGCAGCTTGGAAGGGGTTTACCCGATCGAGTATGTTCGGCAATCTACAGCAGGTGCTAAAGCGGTGATAGGATCAAAGATCGTACGACACGAGATGTGTTCTGATGTCGATGGCTCGAAGAGAATGACATCGCCTTTGGCATTGCCTATTGCTCAGTCAGTTATAAGCCCACGAACAACGGGTTTGAGTCAGTACCAAAAGCCACATTACCATTTCGCATCCAGGCTGCGACCTGCAGCTCCTCGAAAGATGCGAACCTGGCAATGACACTCCCCGTGAATAAATCCCATACGATCGCGGTCTTCCCGGTGTCATAGCTAACAACCAATCTCCCTGCACCCCTTTCGCTCACGTTGTCCACGCATATGAAGCGGACATCGGCTTGGTGGCTTTCGAACCGGCACTCTAACGCGAGGGTATCATGGTGCAGGCACAGAATCGCCGAGCCCTGGGCGTAGAGAAGCAAAGAAGCAGTCGAGGCACATGCATCGAATTTGGCATCAGAAGCTTGGGGTTGTGTCATCGGAGGAGCCGAGGCAACGATTGGCTTCATCCTGGTAGATCGGGAGTCTGGAATGGGGTTCCTGTTCCATGATAGCTCAACCATGTCTCAGTACCGCTCCAGTGGTAAATTTTTCTTTCTATGTCCGTTTCTTTAATGCTGAAATGACCTGTCCCGCTAACCTTGGCGTCACGAGTCGGTCAGAATGGAGCTTTACTGACTGCTATGAAAAACAGCGCTGGCTATTGTCCACAGCTGCTCATCAAGCTCCACAACGCATACAGGCACTATGCGTCAGAACCTGGATCATTCCAAATCAGCACCGATTATTTGTCCTCGAAATAATGTTGTCGGGGACCGATGTCGGCAAGCGCCGGTGCAACGTAGGATCTAGCGCAGAGCACGTAGCAATCACAAGTCGCTGTGTGAGGAGAATGAGACAATCTGCGATTTCACAAAGAGTCTGACCTGAGTTCGACTATCGATGATCGAGTCTTAGGAGTGGTATAGCAATAGAACCGACAGAGCGGTTCGCACAACGATATCCTCTAGTGAGGGGGTGAAAAGAAAAAAGCACAGTCACGACAACAGGCTAACTAATGCCCTTAATTTTACAACGAAGCAGCAAGCGAGGCGTACAAACATGCAAGTGGAAAGTAAGAAAGATGCAGGTGAGGAGCTAAGAGGGAAGCGCACTAAGCAGGAAGCACGTTGGCGGCATAGAGGTATGGAGGGGAAGCAGGAAAAGAGCGGAGGCGGGGGGATGGAAGAGAAAAAGGGAGATGCGACCAGGTAAATCAGACGCATTGACAAAGCGATCCTCGCTGTGGACTCCGTAGGTCGCACCTAAGAGATACAGTTGGTTACTTAGGCGCACTTTCGTCCAGGCGGCCTCTAGAGCTCTGGTATGCCCAGCCCCCATGTTTGAGGCCTGATAGGTGGTCTATCGAGTATCTGAGGCGTCACGAAAGGCAACGGCGACAAGACGATCGAAATCTCCAAGCATCAAGCAATTAGAGCTCGCGACAAGGATTGTTGACGGCGCTTCTCAGGCCAGGATATTATCACGGGAGCACGGAGTGTCCGTTCGAGGACTTAATTAGCGGATAAGTTAGATAGAACTCCGTCGCGATGCATCCGATCCTGCTGGTGGCTCTAGCATGGGCTCACCAACGAGCATGCAGCGATGGGTCCTGATCGGGAGGTCTCGCAGTCGATCGCCCCATCCTTGTCAGAAGCATCATCCCCGTCCTCAGTGCAAGGCATCTCTATAGGGTATGGAGCCGTGATCATGCCCTGGCCTAATCTACAGCTAGAAGACCAATTAGTTCAGCACGTACGGAGGATTGGAGCAGAAAGTTTGCGACTAAAGCTCGAGCGACAAGAGACCTATCGCCAATTGTCGCACTAGCGAAGGCATCTCGGGACGTCAGCGATCCAAGGAATAAAATCGAATCATTTAAAATAAAACGTGGTATTAATAGCCAAAACGATGGCAGGAAGTGCAAAGGGTTTGCATACATCCGGCCGTTCTGCATGGGCTCTCGGGCGGGTGCCCACCGGGGATAGCCCTGATTGGCCGCGGGAGTGCAGAAGGCGTTTCTTCATGCTGCAAGTCTCATCACAGCCTTCCGCCAATCAATAGCCACATCAGGCCCCTCACTGACCTCAACTGACCATCTGGGCGCGTATTTACGTCCCTTCGAGCACTGTGCTTGGACTGGTGGAGAGTGATCACGGCCCGTTTCCCCAATCGCAGGCCGTAGCGCTGGGGAAGGATTGCTGTTAATATTTCAAGGGCGGTTGTTAGAAATACCACCGACCGAATCACACCCTGCGATCATTGAGAGGTACGACAAAGCAGCAGCAGATGCTACCTGGGATGGAGGAGCGAGTAACAGCGGCCATACCTCACTCAGAGGTGGCCGTTTGGTGGAAAGGAAGATTCTCCACATAAGTGCAATAATCCGACAGATTAGGACAAGACTATATATCAGATCCATGAGCCTGCGGTCGTCGATGTCCTTCGCTTTTCATGACCATATACGCGAAATGGTGGACATCCAATACAAATCATTATCAGTAATTCTTAGCCAAGCCAACAGCGTTTTGATCCGACCTTCGACCATCCTAAGGGTAGCGCACAAACCCCTGGGTACCAAACACCTTGACAGGGTTCCGGACGACAGACCAACTTCGCAAGGAGAGATTAATATCAATAGCGGTCAAATCAAGAAATATAATGAACTGAATCAGAAGTCCCCAAAGAGGATCATCGACTGAGACAAAGCTCAAGTCTATCACGAATCCTTCAGTTGATTGTGGACGCAGGGTGATGCGATCGGCAAACAGCTTTTGTGACTGTGGCATGGTTAGTGCTGTTGATGCGGGGATGTTTGAGAGCTCAGACAGTGACGGCGCATCCTGGCCGATGTGACAGTCAAGCCTCCAGAGCTCTGGGGCCGATCACCGTGTCAACGAACGATGGGGCCTGGACTCGAGCTTCACAATACCCAGAGTAGACCAAGTTTGATTTGTTGAATTCTGACGCAATTGTCTTGACCGATGGAAAATTCAGAACGATAGCTAGAGCTATACCTGTCGGTCAGAATCAAAAGTGTAAACCCGTCACCTGAAACAGCAAAGCAACGAGTCAGGACCTCCGAATGCATCTATGTCACCCCATCACAGTACAATGATTGAGAGGGGTGATGAGAGCATGATAGACGGTGTGATAAGTCGCCATCGGAGAAATTACTTGATTGCCTATTGCTTTAATCTCCATCATTTCGAATGGAATAGTTCCCGACTCGTGACCGGCGACAGGTCATGTGACTCAACCAGAGCGATAGCGATAAGGTCACGTGGTGATACGGGGATAAGTCGGGCCGGAAGATTTTGTAGAATATTTCTCGTGCAAGATCCATGACATCGTCGGACCATCGCATTGCTTGATTCCCTAACTGAGCTTGTTTATCATTCTTGTTAACCTCTACTTCTTGTCCATTCTGTGCTGATCACAATGGGTGTACAAAAGAAAACCCGCAAGTTCGCCCAGGTAAATCTTCCTCCTGACGACCTGCGATCGAGGCTCATATTGACTGGATTGCGCTAGGTGAAACGCACCATCAAACAGCGCGATGAGCGCGTGAAGAACCCCCCGGCCAGCGCCAAACAAGAGAAGCCGAAAGACGAACTCACAACACAGGCTCCGCAAGCCCCGTCGAACATGTTCTTTACGGCCAACACCGCTCTCGGACCTCCCTACCACGTACTCGTCGATACCAACTTCGTCTCCCACGCTATTCGCACGAAGCAGGATCTGCTCACATCTATGATGGACTTGTAAGGCTCACGTTGGGTGGGATCGGATAGATGGCCGGGCGCTCATCGTTTACCAGGTTGTACGCCAAATGTATCCCGACCTTTACGGACTGCACGATTGCGGAGTTGGAAAAGCTGGGTGACAAGTTCCGGCTGGCATTGCGGATGGCCAAGGATCCGCGATGGGAGCGAGTTCGGTGCAGTCACTCAGGCACTTATGCGGATGACTGTATTGTCGATCGGGTAGGTGGTTCTTCGTATCTCACAAGAGTGGATGAACTAATTAAGGAAACAGATTACGAAACATCGCATCTACATTGTCGCGACCAACGATAAGGACCTCGTTCGGCGAATTCGCAAGATCCCCGGTGTGCCGGTGATGAAGGTCGCCAGAGGGAAATTCACCATTGAGAAGCTCCCTGACCACTTTGAATGAACGAGCCGATATGCATGATTTGATACCCAATACGAAAATTCCGAAACCGGACTTTCTCCCTTACTATCCAGAACTTGAGTATACTTGCTGGTCGGCGTTGAACAGCGGTGTTACTCGGGCTGGCCCATTCCTCGCTTGCCCTGGTCACTATTCAATACGAAATTGGCCCTATGGACTCGAATGCGTGTTCCTTATAGCGGATAAGAGCCGGGTGGCTCCTGAGCGTATACATCTTGAAATCCAGATCGAGGGATAGAATATGAGGACTGCACAATTGACTACAATTATGACTCATGATACACAAATGAAACTTGTCTTCATTCGGACACTGTCTTTGCGCTGTAGATGTAGATCATCGTTGCACCATTACTTGGGCCTGTCGAATAACCTCGGAAGCATCAGTAGGGAGATGGCGCGATGATCGCCCAACTCCAGAGTCATAGATAAGACCAAAGTATCATAAACACACAATTTCAATGACAGATATTACAATCTCCTCACCACTGACACGGCAACCAGATAAAATGCCGCATCCAATATCGTATGACATAAAAAGAATCGCCTAATCACGGCGCACTATTCCCGATCGCGGAGGGATCCATAGTTGATTGCGGGCCGGGACTAATTCAGTAGTTATCGGAGACACTCATAACCCCACGATTTCCCCCCATTCCCTATGACTCGATCACAGATTCATCCCCCAACCTCAAAATGGCACAAGGAAAAGAGACTATCGTTGTTGTCGGGTACACAGCCCCCCCGATCCGTCCATTAACTGACAATAAAATACAAATCAGCTAACCAACCTCAGCGCCGGCGTCCTCGGCCTCACCACCGCTCTCCGTCTCCAACAGGAGTCCCAACGCGCCCAGCAAGTCCTAATAGTCGCCAAAGACTTCCCGAACACGACCTCGATCAACTACGCGTCCCCCTGGGCAGGCGCACACTACCGGCCCGTCCCAGGCTCCACCCCGCAAGCAGTGCGCGAAGAGAAACAAGCCCAGCAGACATACAAGCACTTCAAGACCGTCGCGGCGCAGGAACCCGGCGCAGGCGTGCAGATCGTCGACGGCGTCGAGCATCTCGAGAACCCACCAGCGGAGTACCTCGACCCGCAGAACATCCGCAATGCGTACGCCCATCTGGACGGCTTCCGCCAGCTGACGGCGGAGGAGTGTCCCGCGCCGACGAAATGGGGCGTGTGCTACAAGTCGGTGGCGGTCAATTCGCCTGTGTATTGCGCTTGGCTGTTGCGGCAGTTTATCCTCAAGGGGGGGCAGGTCAGGGAGTATACGCTGGGGGATGTGATGGAGGCGTTTTATTTGGCGGAGAATGTCAAGACGGTGATTAATTGTTCGGGGATGGGGTTTAAGGATCCAAAGTCTTTTATTATTCGAGGTGTGTTCCAGCCATCATCATCCATCTACTGCGCCTATCTCTCTGGACATGTGATTTCGCAAATTACATCCAACAGACAACTAATCAACGAACAGGCCAAACATGTCTCGTCCGCAACCCATGCACAATGACACTCACGCGCCAAAACACCGACGGCAGCTGGTCATTCTGCATCCCGCGTCCACTGGGCGGAGGGACCATCATCGGAGGCACGAAGCAGCCACGAGATTGGGATCCGAACCCGTCGCCCCAAACGCGCGAAACGCTGCTGTCGAACGCCGCGAAGTGGTTTCCGTTCACGCCCGAGAGCGGGGGCAAGTTCGACGTGATCCGCGACATTGTGGGACGGCGGCCGGCGAGGGAGGGTGGGATGAGAATTGAGGCGGAGAAGGTCGGTGAGGGTAGGGTTGTTGTCCATGCCTATGGGGCTGGAGGGAGAGGGTTTGAGTTGTCTTGGGGGGTTGCTGGGGATGTGTTGGATATTGTGCAGGGGAATGGGCTTTTGCAGAAGGCGTCGTTGTAGTTGGGAAATAAGTAGTGGTTCTTATTGTATACTTTAGATTATGCATATATGCATTTGTTTATAGACAGGAGTGTTGCTATGGTATGACGTATAGTATGGTGAATTCTATAAGTCCACTAGATACTGAATGTAGAGTAGCTTCAATGATGTCTAAGGAGGGAGTGCTATTCAACCTTGATACAGCCAAACAAACCACTGTCAAAAGAACAATCGAAAGAAAACAGTTGATCTAGCAACGAGAAAGTTTTCTACCTACAAACAGGCATAACATAGACTCATAACTTCACGTCCCATCCATCCATCACACAATCTTATCTCAATCTTGCGTCCCCCTCACAATGGCCCTCCGCCTTCCTCTCCGGCTCATTCAATCCGGATCAAGCAGCGGCCGGGCCGAAGGGGGACAACCCTCCAGAGCTCATCAGGCGCGAATAACCACACAAAGCGATTCAGGATGTTTTGTTAACAACAACCAACGATAAACCAGCCGTTTGCATTGCTCTTCCAGCGTCTGATCAAACACCACGGGTCCGGACAATATGCCTGGTACAAATCTGCTCTGCACAGTGTGACAGGTCCGTAACCCGAAAGCCCCAAGAATCCTCGTGTCTCGGTGAATTTCTTGGGAATGTGGCAAACAGGCGGGCGCTCAGCCCTAGACTCCTTGACTTGCGACTGGTACCTCGACGCCGGCCATCTTCGCGAGGCGCTCCTCTTCCTTCTGGGCTTGGATTCTCTCCGTCTCGCGACGCAGCGCCTCCAGGTTGAAGGAATCGTCGTCGTCGTCGTCTTCCTCGTCGCTGCTCCCCTCCTCCTCGCGCCAGTCGCCAGCTTCGAACATGGACCGACCGGTGGCTTCCTTGGCCTTGCGGGCTTGCTCCTCGGCGGCCTTCTTGTCCATACGGCTCTTCTTCCATGCGGCGAATGTCTCGGGGTTGACAGGAGTCAGATCGCCCGTCAGCTTGTGCCGTTCGGACTCCAGCCAGTCCTCTAGCGTCAGGGTGTTGAGGGGGGATTTGTCCATGAGAGCCTTTTCGGCGGCCCGCTGCTCCTTGGTCTTGAGAATGAATCTGTGATCGTCAGTATGAAGTGGACTTTAATAAGGTAGGTTGGGCGGAAATCAGGAGGAACATACCCAGGTGGCAAACTGTGCTTGTACATGCACTTGTCGCCGCCATTAGGACAGGTCCAGAACCAGCCGTATTTCTGGTTCTCGACAGCCTCGATGAAGTACTTGCAGACCTTCTCGGTCGTGGTACGGGGGTTTCCATGCTTGCTCAAAATGACATTGCGCAGCTTCTCCTCGTCCCAGTTGTCTATCGTATCAGCCTTCTTGGTCTCCTCCTCGGCGGCCTTGACGTCTCGCGAGTCGGTGTAAAGATCGATCTTGGCCGCCTTGCGCTCAACGTTGGGGTCATGGCTGAATTTGCACTTGCGGCCCTTCTCACAGTTGCCCTGCTTGAAGAAGATGCAGAGCACGGTCTTGGGGTCCACGCCGAAGGGCACCTTCTGGACATGCACGGGCTTGAACAGCTCCGCAGACTCCTTCTTAGCCTGCTCAGCGGCCTTCTTCTCCGCGGCCAGCCGAGCCCGCTCAGCTTCCTTCCTCTTCTCGTCAGGTCTCTTGTTCGACTGTGCTTGAGCCTGCAGCTGAGCGATCTGTTTCTTGGCCTGGGTTCCTTTTTTCTGTGGCAAATCTCCGTCAGTTGGGTCCTTGGGCGGGGAGGTAGGTGTAGGGTTCGCGGAGGTATTGATGGTAGCGATGACTACGTACGTTTTTCATGCCAAAGGTCTAGAAAATTATTCTGTTAGTCCTTCCATCCCATCGGGGAAAAAGAGCATGCGACCGGTACAAACCTTGTCCTCGACCGTCTTCTTCTTCTTGGGCTCATTGTTCTGCTTCTTGGGCGGCATGATGGCGGTCTTTTCTTCTCCTTAAATTGTATATGTATAAAGAATCAACGGGGACGCGCCAGCGACAGTGGCGGACGACAGCCTCGCTCCCACAATAAGGCGAGTAAAAGTCGTAAGTGGGGTGGTCCCAGTGTAATCAAAGAGCGGAAATGACAGAAAGAGACTGTCAGAAGTCGTCCAAACGTTCGTCAGAAGAGAATCAACGAACTCCGTCAAAAACCAACGATCGTGGGGGAGTTTTTTGAGGTATAAAGCGTATATCGGTAGGTGATAATCCGTGGTGGTGGTGGGAGGTTCAAGGTTCAAAGTTCAAAGTTGTTCCTCCACTCCACATTTCGAGTCGGGTGTGGGTTTCGGTGCAGGATTCTGATAGGTTTGGTGTGGCGGTTGCCAACATAATCATTTCATCTGCTGCGCTCCGCCAATGACGCTTCTTCTTGTGTCTACCTATTATTTCTCCCTTCAGGTATTCTTGGAAATTATTGGTTTTTTCTATTTTATTTCATTTTGGTATGTCTATGGCAATCCTATGGTGTGGGTGATTCGACGTCATGTCGATCAATTTACGGTCGCAGATGGGCCCCAGCCCTAACCAGAACAGACAGAACACATCCGATCCTACGCGCAGTTGAACAAAAACAGGTCGATAGGAATGAACAAGTCATGAATTGCTCGTCCTCGTATTATTCATGAACGGGCCTATTCAACCCAATAATGTACTACCTAATATGCCGGGCAAATGTCGGCAGGAGCGTAAAACACTAGCACTCGCCAGCCAGAACATCTGAATACCTCGTCGATAACACCGCTTTTCAAGGAGTTTTTATTGACTTCTCTTGGAGTCATGCGTCACTGGTCCTGTAACTACGGATCTTGCCCATCGTCATATCATCGTCATTTATTTAACCTCCTCGATCTTGGACTTGGCCGAACCCTCGTCCTTCTCCGCCTCTTCGAGCTCCGGCATATCGTCATCATCCTAAAGCAAGTCAGTACTCATATCTAGAAGAAGGCTGGAAAAAGGATCGGATCGGAGACGACATACCTCCTCACCACCAGCGCCGGGCATGCCGGGCATACCACCCATGCCACCCATACCGGGCATACCGGCCATGCCGCCCAGACCTTCCATGCCGCCGAGCTTGGAGAAGTCAATGTTTCCAAGACCGCCCTGATCGCCGCCCATGCCCTCCATGCCACCGAAGTTGTTCGCATAGTCATCCTCGGGTTGCTCGTCTTGCTCATCCTCATCAACCCACTATTCTCCAGTCAGCAAGTCTTCCTCGTTTCTCCCGGTGGGGCCAGAGCGTACCTTGTCGAAATCGGTCTTCAGGAAATGGGCCTTCTGGGTGGACTTGAGCAGACGGGGCCAGTACTCCTCCTTGAGCTCCTTCTTCCGCAGAACCAGCTCCACCTCACGGTCACTGTGGTTCACCTTGGTGTGCTCGGTGTCGATCTCGCCGTACAGGTCGAGGGAGACATCATAGTTGATGCCCTTCTTGGAGTAACCCGAGAAGGAGACGTTGGTCGGGGTGATGGACAACTTGGCGACGGACTTGTCGACGTCGGGGGCCTTGATGTCGACGTACAGGTAGTTGCGCTCGGCCTCGGTGGACGACGACCGCTGGGCCCACGTGACTGCGAGAAAATAACATCAGCCATAAATCTTCGACAGACCAAAAACGGTTTCCAGTTGATATGATCGAGAGTCCAGGATTGTCACTGGTGGGCGGGGGAGGGGGGGAGGTTATGGTAATGTAGATAATTTCATTTGAACAAAGCGGGGAAGCATGAGGGACGGAAACAGCACATACCTTCAGGGTGGAGAGTCGGAACTTCAGGCATTATGAGATAAAAGTAAAATCACAAGGATCTTGGAGGGAAGAACAAAAAAACAAGAAGGACAGAAAAATGAAGTTGATAGAGGTATGATGAGGGTAGAGGTGGGGGGTGGAAGAATGAGGAGAGGAGATAGGAAAGCTAAGGTGAATTTGGAGCTGGATGATCCCTCGAGTGATGCTGCTTTACGGTAGAATCTACTGGAACTCTCCTGCCGTTTGTCTGGTTTGTTCCAGGTCCCGGGCAAAGTCACACGTCACCGCCTGACTTTTATGTGTTTTTATGCAGTGAGATGTGCAGTCATGACTCAGCAGCGCCCAGACTGTCCTTCTGCTTGGCCAGTGGCCACCCATCGACGCTTTCATTCTGGATGCTCTCTTAGGCAACGATGCGATTGACACCCAGAAAGAAGCGCTTGCGTGGACTGTAACATTATTGTCTCTGTGTGAGGGGTCTTGTCATCATCTTTGCTTATCGGTGGAGCTGTCCGACTGGTGTCTGGAGTCCTTCAACTACAGTACCCCGCCTATCTTGGCTCGTTCGACTCCTCGATCCCAGGCTAGAATCTCTCCGCGATATCTTCCTGCAGGGTTCTGTTCACCTTTTGAAATATTCTGGCTCTTATATCACAATCTCGAATTTCGCATACGATTCTCCAGCCTAACGACTTTAGCCGTCATCTAGAGCCCATCATCATGGAAACTCTAAAAGCCGTCTTCTTCGGACCGGATCCGCAGGTCCAGGTATGGCTGATCACACCCTTGTTTGCCCATTTGATCTAACCGTCCTGTCACCAGATGAGAAAATGCAACCAGCTCATCCGTGCCAACACCCGCCAGCTAGATCGAGATATCTCCCAGCTGAGACAACTCGAAAGCAAAACCCGACAATTCATCATCAACGCCTCCAAACGAGCCGAGCGGAACCCCTCGCAATCCAAGCAGGCCATGACCGAAACCAAAACCTTTGCACGAGAGCTGGTGCGGATCCGCAAACAATCGACCCGTCTGAACACGAGCCGCGCGCAACTACAAAGCGTCCAGATGCAGGTCAATGAGGCGTTCGCGGTGCGGAAGATCCAGGGCAGTCTGAAGAAGTCTACGGGGATCATGAAGGATGTTAATACGTTGGTTCGTCTGCCGGAGCTGTCGTCGACCATGCATCATCTGTCGGCGGAGTTGGTGCGGGCGGGAATCATCGAGGAGATGGTGGACGATGCGATGCCAAACAACGAACTGTACGAAGGCGAGGAAGACGAAGCGGAGGAGGAGGTTGACAAGGTGCTGCAGGAGATTCTCCAGGGTAAGCTCTCGCAAGCCCAAAGACCCGTCTCGGAGCCGCCGGTGGAAGAGCCCAAGGTCGACGAGGAGGAGTTCGAGTCTCGTCAAGCCACCCTGGGAGAGATGCGGGACCGGCTCGAGGCTTTGAAGAGCTAGTGTTGGCGCTGGGATCTAGAACTCTGATTTCTTTTTCTCCCTTTGTTGATTCTTATGTTGTATGGGAGTTTGGCGGTGCAATTGTTTCTGCGTTTTATACATCTTATAAAGGCCGGTCCTTATTCACGTCTTGGTGGTCTGTCAGTTATACGCTTTATCTTAGTGGTAAATATCAAGGACCATTCATTGGAATATAAGATCGTTAAGTGCGTTTTGTCTACAGTAAAATTTATGCTACGTAATCTATTTTATATATCTTGATGTTGCTCATTAGTGTTTTGTCCCGCTCAGAGAGATATATATATGCGGATAATAAGAAAGTATAGTGATCAGCCTCCTAGGTTGGATAGGCTCATGGAGTCAGGATCACTCAATCATATCCTAACCATTTGAATTAAAATCCCACTGGTCTATATTTACCAACGTTCGCTTCTTTGATACTCATGGACCCTGTTATCGTTCAGACAAGAATATTGCTTACATAATACAGAAATGCCACTGAAACAGGACTAGCGTCAAACGGCCCAGAGTCATCCCCGTGACCTTTCCTTTCCCATCTTTCCGCCCTTGCTTATCTTCCCATTCCTCCTTCTCCCTCTGTTTCTCCATCATCCCGCATCGCGTTATTCATCATCGTGTGGTCATTTATCTTCCAAACATCCATCCCTATTGATCAGTCTCAGCTTGTTCGACTGTCTCTGATCCGACCTTTCTGAAGCAGACTCGCGTACTCTGCCTTCCGTTGCTACCTATCTCAGCAACGCCACACCCGAACTCGCGTACGGAGTTCAACTTTGCCAACCTCGTGTTCCCATTGCTCTATCCATCTCGAAGTCAACATGTCGGGTAAGCTGGACAAGTCGCTCGACGAAATCCTCGTCAACCGTCGCCAGGGCGCTCGTCGTGGCTCTGGTCGCCGCACCGCTGCGCCCAAGCCTGCCCCTGCTGTTGGCGGAGTCAAGAAGAACACGAAGGCGGCCAAGGCCGCCGCGAAGCCCGTCCACCACAATGCGCGACCTAGAGTGACTGAGAGTAAAATCATGGTCAGCGGCTTGGTAAGTTTTTTTTTTTTTTCCTCCATGCCTTTTCAGTATGAATGACCGGCTAACGATCCACAGCCGGCCGATGTGAATGAGGCCAATATCAAGGTATGTTGATCGAGAGGCCTTCGCCTTGGGTTTCTATCGCCATGTTCTTTCGTCGAGATTATCGAGCGCAAACGGCCTCCATTCGTGTCACGACCTTGCCACGCGATACATATACCTTTATCTCCTGTGATGGTGTCTCGCATAGACAGCAAGCTCCTTCGGAATTTCATGCCGGCCAGATCAGACAGGCGATTGTTTACGAAGTTGAGCTCTGTCGTTGTCCAGCAAAACGCGCATATTGCATGCTAGGGTTGATCAAAGATCCCCGCGTGACCGCGCTGCGGACTGTGCCAAATGTGGTTGAAATACACCATACTTCTCTCGTCCCGTCTTGCCATGTCTCCTCAACGCATCGCGGATGACGGGCATCAGCGAGCGCACCAGCAGACCAGCAGTAATTCAAGCATACGTGGGAATCTTGACGGAGCATCACACACGGCACATGGCAAATGCCGTTTCTTGCAGTCGGAAACATTGTCTACTTTGGGGTGACCCCATGCCAATCTCTCGCTCTTTCTAGAGTCTCAGGAGCGTCTGGGATGATGCGCCCAGTTCATTTTATTGCCGCACACTGGAACCGGGGTATTCCAAGGATGTTGCATCCTGTGCATTGGAGCGAGAACATAGGGCGGTGGGCAGTTGTGGGCTCGTTGAAGATTGAGGTGCAGGATATTACGCCTTTGTTGGATACTTTACGTACGGTTGGAATGTGATATGGTTGGCTGGTGTGTTGGGTTACGAGGTGTCTTAGTAGAGGCGGGGCTCTGCTAACACTAACCACGCTGTGCTCTCGCTGATGCTCATGTCGACTTGGGGCCGTTACTACGCTTCGATGTTCTGTTTATGCCAGATACCGATCTCATGTTTGATTCTTGAGCTCGATTACTGATTCGGTTCCATGTTTAGGATTACTTCACACAATCTGCAGGTCCCGTGAAGCGGGTGATGCTCACCTACAACCAAAATGGTACCAGCCGGGGCATCGCTTCGATCGTTTTCAGCAAGCCTGAGACTGCTGCCAAGGCTGCCAAGGATTTGAACGGACTGCTCGTTGACGGAAGACCCATGAAGGTAGGTCGTTCATCTTCGACACCTGTATCATAGTCTAACTGTTCTAGATTGAGGTTGTTGTCGATGCCTCTAGCGCCCCCAGCGTTCCCGCCCCGAAGCCACTCGGTGAGCGCGTGGTGTAAGTTTCCCTCCTGGTTTATGAATGAATGACTGCTCATTTCAACAAGTCAAAACAAGCCCCAACCGAAGCCCGCCACAGCCACCAAGACTGCCGGAGCCACGCGCGCGCGTGGTGGTCGTGGCCGTCGCCGCGGAGGTGCTGCTGGCGGTCGTGCGAACCGTCCCAAGCCCAAGACCGCCGAGGAGCTGGATGCCGAGATGGTCGATTACTTCCAGTCGACGGAGAACTCCAACCCCGCCGAGAGTGCCGCCCCTAACGGCAACGCCCAGCCTGCCGCCAACGGTGGTGAGGATATGGGAATGGCGGAGATCTCCTGAGCGCTTATGATACCATCCCGTCGAATCTGACGGAGGACCTCTTGATTTCCTTTTCATGACGTGTTTTTCTAGTTTTTTTTTCTTTAATTATTACTGTTTTCGTTTAGTTTTTTTAAGCCCTTCTGGGTTATGATGGACGGGGGTTCTAAGAATGTATGTATTTAATAACAGCCGCAATGAATGTGGAGCATTTCACTTGGTAGTGCGGAGCACTCTGTGAATGAGTAGATATACGTATTAGCAGTTGTGAGCAAGGTTATAATTAGCACAAGTCAAAACTTCTTGGCAGCTCTATGCCGTTGCTATAGCCCTACATATAAACCACGGTATCACCCTCCCTGGGTACCATGTAGTTAGAATTATCTAGGACAGGATAGTGAGGACGACTACTACTACTACTACTACCACGGTATTACCAATCCTCCATCTACGCAGTACATAATTTAATCAATATCACATATAGATCTGATAAACTGAATCAAGCCAAGTGCCTGACCAAACATGAAAAGACGCCAACCAATACCGACAGATAGTCTCAACCTAATGTAATACCCAGTTAGTCCGACTGCCTTGAAACAGTCCCCTAAATCAAACCCCATCCAACCCAGTCCAGACCGATTCCAAGGGAGTATCATATCATTCCATATTCATTAACTTTAAAGTCCCCATTACACACCTAGCCAGAAACTCCCGCTCACAAATCCAACCCAACAGAAAGACAGAATCAATTCATCCTCATCCCAGCAGTCAGTCAGTCAGTAAGTAAGTAGACATCATCCCAATCCCAAACTCTGTCAACCCAGACTAGCCCCCCCACGGGTCAAGAGAGCCCAGCGGAAGCACCGGCTTGCTGCAATAGTAGCGCAGGAAGAGTTCCGCCGGGGAGAAGACCGGGTCATCAAAGGCGACGCGCGAGGTGTATTGGATGACGAGGTTTTGGCCGGTGTGGTGGGCTTGGATGATGCGGCCGTGTTTTGGGGTGGTGTAGGAGAGGAGGAGGACCTGATTGGTATTATTTGGTTATGCGATGCAGTATGGGTTGGATTGAAGAAAGAGGGGAACAGAAAATAGAAGGGGGAATTGGAAAGAAAGAAAGAAAGAGAACTTACCGGCACCAGCAAACACTCCCTGTTATACTCCCGCTCCATAACAATCCTCATTATACGGATGATTGACCTGATCTCACCAATCTTGAGACTCGACTGCCCGTCAGACTGCCCACCATCCGTGGAAGCCAAGTCGAAGATGACATGAGGGTGGGTATGGTGGGCGCACTCGAGCACTTCAGACACCCTCCACCGGTGGGACTCTCTGTCTACCTGGTACAGGGCGAGTTCGTCCCGGAAGGGCCATTTTCCTTTTGTGATTGTGCTTATTTCGCGTTTATTAGCGAGACGAGCTGCTGCTGGTGGTGGTGGAGAGAAAGAACATACCCGTCGTTTCGAAACGAAGTGAACCCCGCCACGGAGGACCACCGCGGAGCTACAGTACTGGCCAGCTGGTTATCTGCCCGATGCAGGAGAAGAGGATACTTCAGTTTAGGAGGGGTGATATCGTCCTCTTCGTCATAACACTGCGAGATATGGGTCGAGCGAGGATACGGCGTCTCGAGGTGAAAGCCTTCCTGCGGGGGGAGGAAGAAATTCGGGCTGAATTCGGGGAGGCAGGTGGGGGGCATATTGACGAGGATACCATGGACGCGTATTTCATCCAGAAGAGAGCGAGGACAGGATGGACCGTTGACATTTTCTAACCTCTGGTGTAGTCTGACGAGATCGTCGCAGATATGGGTTCGCTTCTCTTGTAGGGTTGTGCTGTCCATTGTGCAGGTGCGATGGGCTACGAAGAAGGAGACAAACAGAGGTATGAAATTGTGTAGGAAAGATGGTCAGTAGTTGTAAGAAGGTTTGAGTCCATATTGGGATATGTTTTGCAGTCGGTTGATGTCACTCTGCGCTGTTCAGTTACCTGTCGAACATTCACGTAGGAATGAGCTCATCTTTCATCTTCACTTGACAGACAGATGAAGAGACTACACATATGGTTTCAGGAATCCATATATGCATATTAGTGTATTGGATGGATTGATATCTAAAACTGTCCAGGACCTGTGCAAGCTTACTATATTAAGAAGCTACATACAGTTTATCTTGACGCAAAAGAGAAGACGGATCTTGTCTCGAGAAGAAGCTTATTGTTCGGCCAGATATTGCTTAATACTGCATATAACTTGAGGTAGGAGGTATGCAAGGCAAGGGGAGGCACGTCATATAAAAAACAGAAGCTTACACTGTTACTATAGAAGGGTTGAAGGTATCAAGGGTATAGATCTGAACTAGACAACACTTGCTGTATTTGCAATTTTCTATATCTAAGTTTTATACACTCTACCTATGTGTACTTCTGCTGTCTCAGCTAAGCTCTTGTACTATTCGTCTAATAGAGCTCTATCTACGTACCGCTCCCTCGGTCCGGGTTATTCACTTGGCATGTTGAAATCGCGCCTGATTGATACCCCATGTTTCTTATTAGCTTGTCTCAAAAAGTCTGGAAGAACTGCCTCCGGTTGATATTGCAGGACAGACTCGGCAGAACATACCGAGCAGCTAGCTGAATATAGCACGGAGGCGCGTCCGATGCCCTGATCTTACAGCTCATAACTACGTCTTGTTTGACAAACTTGTTCTATTTAATCCCCCACTGGCATTCTCATGCAGCTAGTCCGCAATTTTTCCGAAAGAAATGACGAAGAACCAGATCTGATCCTGGGCCAGCTAGTGTGGCAGGCCCACATGCCACAACTATAACAAGTAAATGTCCGGATGAAAGGAAGCGTATATATAAGATATTCAAGATATCCTAGGGAATTGAATGTTTCATTTCTCCAAATCCTCGTTGCTAGCAAGATGAAAATCATACTTTCGCTGGTATTGTTGTTCCTCCAGGCCTCGGCCACCATTCTCGAGAACGGCCAGGTCAGGAAGAACCCATATCCTGGACAAGCCAAGAAGGTGTCCATCGGCGACAAGGGATGGAGAACGTACAAGCCCGATGCAGCGGAGATCTCGTACAAGGGGCGCTGGGATGATC
This sequence comes from Aspergillus taichungensis, assembly GCA_002850765.1. NCBI lineage: Eukaryota > Fungi > Ascomycota > Eurotiomycetes > Eurotiales > Aspergillaceae > Aspergillus > Aspergillus taichungensis. The sequence continues at coordinate 258,311 of KZ559496.1, read as the reverse complement.
AGCATATTTCGTGTTAGTTAAATCCAAACGAGGAGATTTATATCTAACCTTAGGATAGGGTGGTCGTGAGTTATCAAGAAAGTCATGATTGATCTTGACTAAAATATACAGAGCACCGGGAATAAAGTTCGGGTTCACTGGAGAAAAGGTATAATTGGCACGGATTTTGTAGGTCTATACTGACCTGTTTAGCTGGCATTAAGCTTCGGCAAGAATACCGACCAAGGTGTCCTCGTCGCCTATCGGTATGTCAATACCACGACCTGACCCGACAAAATCTAACTGGATAGAATCGGAGGCCTCGACTGGCAATTCTCCAACGTCACGGCCAACGCGACATTTCAATTCGCGGGGCATGCGTCCGCAGGAGTGCACCCGACAGCTCCGACAGCTGCGAAGACGTTTGAAATGAGAGGTTGGGTCCCTACCATCTGATTAATGGAAAACACTGACGGAATAGTGACAAACTGGGCCTATGGATATGTCTTCCCGCCCCATGCATTGATCCTGCTGACATAGAGATACTGTTCAGCTTGCAGGAGTATCCGTGGCAGCCAATTCCACCCTCACTAAGGTGAAGGAGTATCCGAAAACCATCGAGATTATCGGCGATTCGTACGTCTCAGCACACATGTCAATTGTTTACTTGTCTTCTAATGACGTTCAGGCTGAGCTCAGGGCAATATGGTACCTACGAAGGGCTCTCATCATGGGCATATACATTCGCCGCGGGGCTAGGCAATGTCGAGTACTCAATTACAGTATGCGTGTACGTCCAAGATAAAATAAGATCTAGCTAACAGTGTAGGCCTTCCCAGGAATCTGTCTCCACGACCAAGAATGCTGGGGAAATGAGCGAGGCCAAGTAGGTCACCCCCTCAGTCGACAACCAATACTAACAAAATAGGCATACCAATGGTACCGCACGGTGGACACCTCCGGACGCGCACGAGCACTCTACGGCGAAGACCCTCCAAAATGGGACTTTGCCGCGCATCGCGCGGCAGACCTGGTAGTCATCAACCTGGGCACAAACGACAACAACACGGCGAACAACGTGCCCGGGACAGACTACGTCAAAAGCTACGTGAGCCTCATTGATGGCGTTCACGAGAGATGGCCCAAAGCGCAGGTTGTCTTGATGGTATGCCATCTGCTCTTGTCTAACGATCTTTACTATACTAATAGAAGAAGTCTCTCTGGGGAGGATTCAGCCAGGTCGGAGACACATACGCTCAAGGACCGCTGTACATCGACGAGATCAAAGCCGTGCACGAGCACTACAAGGAAGATAAATTCGTGCACTATTTCGACACAACAGGCATCCTGCAACATAATGATATTGCGCCGCTGTGGCACCCGACAGATGTGGGCCAAATCAAGGTTGCTAGCCATCTCATGCAGTGGGTTAAGATCAAGTTTGGGTGGGAGATGGGGGCGACAGGGCCGGAGGTGTTGCATGATACGCTTTATTGGAATGATGAGTCTAATTATTAGGGTTATTTGGTGACTACAAGATCAAGGCTGGCTGAATGATATGGTGGACAGTCATCAGGCAGCCATTACAGTGTCACGATGATGACAGATGGGTCATCGATCTGCAAGTGATTTAGCTTTCAACCGCCTCCTGATTAAGCATTCTCAATCTATCTTCTTACTCTTAGAACTAAACCAAAGTATCTAATTTCCTAGACTAGAATGGCCATCTTTTCTCGACTCCGCAACAGAGTCCTTGGACGGCGACACAGCATTCCTATGTCCGCATCAGAAACCAACCCATCGTCAATCCCCCAGTCATGGCATCAATTCGACCCATCCTCCAACAAATGGCTTCCCCTCGACAAGCCGCACGAGGCCTCCCAAGAATGCACCAGCACAGATCCCACACCAGCAAAAGACTCAAAGCTAGTCCTCGCCACCTGGAACATCGACGCCGGAGCCCCCGACTCAGCAACGCGAATCTCATCAATCATATCGCATCTCCAGAACGCAATCCCACCCATTGACATAATCTTCCTCCAAGAAGTATCTCGAACAGCTCTGTCCACAATACTAGCAACACCCTGGCTCCGCGAAAGCTGGTACTCTAGCGAAGCAGACACTACCAACTGGGGCGTGCGACCATTCGCAACCATGACGCTCATCTCAAAACCCCAGCCAGACACCGCAACCAAGACACCCACAACCCCCGGTCCAATATGGCGCGTCAAATACCCCAGCCGATTCGAAAGAGACGCCCTCTGCTGCGACATCTTCCTCCCCTCATCTGAATCCTCCCCGCTCTCCCGCGTGCGGCTCATCAACGTACATCTGGACTCTCTCCCCATCCAGCCGTCGAAACGGCCTATCCAGCTCTCTATCGTGGCTTCGTGTCTTCGCGCGGCTGGACGGGGTCTCGTAGCAGGGGACTTCAACCCCGTCCTTCCTGAGGATGACGCGCTTATCGAGACCAATGGCTTGAAAGATGTATGGGCGGAGCTCCGCCCAAACGAAGACGGGTTTACATGGGGCGCTGATCGGGCTCAGCGGTTTCCGGCGAATCGACTTGATAAGGTGGCAATGGTTGGCCTGAGGGGGTTTGATATTGAGGTTACGCGACCGGGTAGGTGCGCAAGTGCGAGTGCGAGTGCAAGTGCAAATGGCCAGGGCATGTTGGGACAGGAATATGGGGAAGGAGATGATTCTGTGGTGTGGTGGAGTGATCATTCTGGGTTGTTGTGTTCGTTTGGGTTGGACTCATGAGCATTTTTCTAGTATTTCATGATGAACTTATGGTAGTGTCTTGAACTCAAGATTCATTTATTAAAGTGCCATTCACAACCTTGACTACCTAATAGGAATTGGAAGGGAGCGTCTGTATAGGCTTATTGTAGTCTTACCAGACTACTGTGTCAACCACGAAAACTAGAATGGCAGTATAGGGCACATTACGAGGTATATGAGCAGAGATGGCGGAGAACCTGGAAGGACAAAGTAGCCATACTTCGCTCATGTTACCAGTTATCCTTGACTAGATGTGTTTGTGGATGCAGTATGGTTCTAATCCGATGCTGTATATCTAGAGGCCTGTTACCATGCCCGGATATATGCCGCAACACCCAATAGCATACTTTATCTATTGAATATCTGATGTGTTAAGACGGCTGACATAGACCAGCCAAAAGGGTATTGAATGGAATAATTCAACTCCGCCAATAACGACTAAGCCGCAATCTAGACGATACAATATCGATAATGCACGATAGCGATACCAAGCACGGTAATCTCACTCCACGCACCCCACCGGTCAACGGGCCGATCTCCATAAGAAGACAATTGTGTAAAGAAAAAATCAAAATAGAAGATATTCAATAAATAAATAAATCAAGATAAGAAATGGAGTCGCTAGAGACGGTCAACAGCCTAAACACGAACCAACCCAGCTTACCCGTTAGAAAGAGCCGAAGCGGCAGAGTGCGGTAGAGTCAGACCGGTAGAGCCAGAATGTACATAGTATTTCCCCATAATCGAAAGGATTTATTTATCCGCCAGTCAAAACAGACCAACCGACCACCGATAGTTACACCACCGCCAAGTGGGTTAGCCGGTAGTATCATCTTCCATCAGACCGGTGTGACTGGGTTAGGAAAACGGGGAACGGGCCGTCTCGTCACCGCCAGATGGATGTGACTGACGGGAGATGTGATTGCCGGGTATTATTAGTGATTAGTAGACATTAAGAGAGATGGTTGGTGGTCGGTGTAATGTCGGTGTGAACTAAAGCCTTTCTTTTTTCCTTTTTTGATTCCCTTTTCGAATGGTAATCACCGAATCCTTCTCGAATAAAATCAATCAATCAGATACCAGGACGGGAACCCCGCGGTCACAGTTTCATTTGTTCCAGTTTCATCTTCACATCCCCTAATATAGCCGCGGAGAGCCGATCACACCATAGCAGTGGATTGTTCGTGGCGGCCAGGATTAAAGCGATGGAAACGTTCTCGAATCCGGACGACCGTGGCAATTGCCGTAGCCAGTGGAGAAGGCCTGCCTTATCTGGTGATATCCCGGTTATTCGCAGGGTTTGACTGACATGGTTGATGGGAGGCCTCGTGTTGGATTATTATATTATCATGAAGGAGGGTTACATGAGTGTTGAGGCTCAGGCAGTCCGTCGGTCGGTGGTTTATCGGCACGTTTCTCGATATGAAGGATTGATTGGTGGTTGTAGAGATACTAGGCCGAGGTGGCAGTGAGCTGCATGGCTAACGGAAGCCCCGATGAATCTGACTAGACTTGACTGAGGCTTATCTGGATAACTTGTCAGTCATCAATCATATAACCTCAAATGCAATCCAATCAAGAGCAACGGGGTCAAGATGTACCGGTACATCCACTGACCTCAGCTTATCAACATGTCGCACATGCTCAGACGCTCGTCATCTGTCATGTACTCCGATGATGAGCGTGTTTCCCCGGATTGTGTCAAACATCATCATTCAGTGGAGGGAAGGGATGATGATAGGAACACAGACTAAACATTTGATCAGACTGTCAGGTCGCAGTTGCGGTCGCAGTCGCAGTCGTAGTCGAGCAAAGAGTCAGCCAACTCAAAGACACGCCACGTCACATTCGCATCGGTCGCAATCCCACACAAGACAATTAGACACTATCAATGTTGCCTCAAACACATATAATGAGAATAAGACAGGTAATTGTTCAAAAAATAGCATTGTGGCTGATGGAAAGCGTTCCGGAGGCGAATTGATTCTGCAGTGCCGATCACGAAGTCCAGACCGTCTAGATATCTACGCCACTCGGTCTATACACGGCTGCTTGTTTACTTTACGGAGTGTATATTTCTATACTACATGATACTATCGATAATAATCACATAAAGGGTACTACGTAGCAGTTATCAACCGCTAATACTAAGAGAAAATGTAAGAGAATAACACATTACCACGATAATCCAGCAGAAAGCAGGACACACCAAAGTAGACATACACCTACATTATACACATTTACACATATAGCACACCGTACTCGTGCAATTCCCCAACCAAAAAACCCATCCAGACCGATCGACCGGGGAAACCAGCACCAACATCCAGGAAGTATAAACAGACCCACACTACACATATATACACACCGCAATGATGCCAGATCGCCCCACATATGCACAACCCCAATAAACCAATCCAGGAATGCACGTACATATATACGTACGTAGTACTGTAGTGTGAAGTACTCAGACCCAGTCCCCCGTTCCCCGGTCCCCATCCCATCCCTTCCCCATCCTCGTCCCGATCCCCAGTGGAGAAAGGGACCAAGCGCGGAAATGCTGGGGAGCGCACGGTACTGGCGGAAAGGATATCCTGCTTCCGGATCCGCTTTTGTCTGTCTCCTCGCTGTTCTGCAGAGATACATACCTACATACCGCCCCTTCGGCCCCTCCCCCCCCTTCCGGCCCCATCGCCCTTGGGTTCCCGCCCCACTCTGGGGAGAGGAAACCGGGGACTGGGGAAGGATGGATATGTACGCTGTGGGAGTAAGTTCAGCGGATGACTCCGAAAAGCATAAGCATGCTGGGGGAAACGAGCAAGGGGTGGGGGAGGAGAACAGGGAGAGAGGGGGTGGCAAGCTGTGCAAGACTGGAATCTGGGTTCTGTAGGTGAGACCGGGACTGGAATCCGGTCTCCGTGAGCTTTACCTTGGGTTCTTCAAATATATATATATATATAGAGTTACCCCGTGTTTGTTTGGGGTGGTCTGATCTCGCGGGGTCCAAGCTCCTGCTGAGCTTGAGCTCCTGGCCGGGTACATTGACTTGGATCTAGGAAGGCAGTTGGAGCAGAGGGGAATGGCAGAGAGAGGAATGATTGCCTTGCTTCTTGTTTGTACGAGCAACTGATCTGGTACTTTACTCCGTAGTACTCAGAGGTAGAACCAGGCGGTCGGACCCAGACTTAGCACAGCTATAGATGAGTCTCTTCCGACCACTAATTCACTCTATAGTGATATATAATCAAAGTGCAGGTACACATATCTACTCTGTAGCAAAGATCTATACCAGACACGACACATCAACATATACTTTGATATACGGAGCATACAAACAATCGCCCAGTCCAGACAAATCCAAATCGACAGATGATGCACGGTGGAGACTGGAGAGAATGGATTGTCCTCTGCAAATGGCTTAATATATCAGGCTGCATGGAGCTAGTCAAGCTGCCGGCGGGGATGCAGGGTGCGACCCGGCATCATGGGAGATCGATCGATTTTGGGCCATACAGAGATTGATTGATTTATCCATCATCTACAGAATATGTAGCATTGTTTGGGATAAGTGTTATAATTATCATAAATACACCTTCAGCTCACTATATAGCATGCTATGTTACATCCAATCTATACTAAAGAGCATATATTGCTCAACAAAGAGAGTGGGCAAACAACCTCGGTAACAAACACAAACAAAGGGGCCAGACAACCGACCGGTTCCTTGACGGCGGCCGGCCCCCCTTCCGCCGGCCGCGGAGAGCTTACCCGTGGAGAGAAGAGACAAGTCGAAAAAAAAAAAAAATCAATGAATCATAAATCAATTTCATGAAAAAAACAAATAAATAAACCGACGCGTCGATCGTGCTTTTGCCGTGCCCAATTCAATGAATCCAATTTCCTCGGGTCAGCCTAGGGGCGGTGGAGAAGGACCGGTATGGTGGGTTCGATCGAGAGTTCCGCGGAAGGGGGGGAGGCCTTCCGACTGTTGATTTGGGATGAAGGAGTTGATTGATCATTATTTGTGATTTTGATCTTTACTCCATACTCTATTGATCTATTTGAAGTGATGGTTTGTGATTGACTTGTGATTGATATTCATAAGCTCTAATGAATTAATAAGTACAAGTTGATCTGTACATAAATAGAATTTCACAGTCTGGGTGAGTTACCTCGGCTGACCGAGTCAGTCGACCTGTCTAGACATCGATCTCCTATTATTATTTCCTACCGTTTTTTATGATCAATATTATCCCATTTTATGATCCCCCTTTCTTTGTCCTTTTATCATCACTAATGAATCAACGAGTCAGTACAAAATCACCAGTCCCAGCCACGGCGGGGAACAAAGAACCCCAGACATCACAAAATGACTCCCGTCAAATCACATCCCCCTTTCTTCCAAAAGAGATCGAACCCAATCTACTGATCCGCGGTGGCTGAAGTCGTCCCCGTGTCAGGTGAACGCACTCGACGCGGCGGTCCGGAGGTACAATGGCCGTGTGGTGGTGGCGGCGATGCTACTTATAAAGAACCGGGTAATCTCAAACGCCAACGACGGAGTAGTGAGTTAGCCCGGGGCATAAAGAGATGTGAGACACGCCTTGATAGTTGGTGGTTTGCCGCTACGCGTGCGCGATCGTCGAGTTGGGGGGAAGCGTTCTAGATAATCACGGCGTTCCTGGATGATCACGGAATAGTTAACGCTGATCGATGATAATATTGGTAGCTATATGGGTTTTGGGTACAGAGTAGATTATGATTTTCACATGAGTTGTTGGTTTACGTCACGGGCCATTCCCTCGGGTTATCAGGTGAAGAGGACGGAGGAGAGGAAGGGAAGAAAAGGAAGAACGATGGATCGCACCGGTGCACCGGAGCCGGAGAGACGCGGAGGTCGTTCCTTAACAGTCCGTCTGGTATAGTGTCTCGACTAGTAGCTAGTAGCTACCGAGGAGGTGGTGTCCGGTCTATTTTCTTTGTATACAGTTAGTGTTAGGGTCAACGGATCAGTAATCCAAAGTACCCGTTGTCGCGACTCGCCGGCAATTTGCGAGACGATCGGCGACCGAACGGGAAAACTAACGGGGAAACCAACGGGACACGGGAGACGGGGACCGTTTGGAAGGAATCCATGGAACAAAGAATTGGGTCCATTACGTTGGCTGTTCTTACTCCTGATCCTTTGAATTGATTTTGGGGAGTTGGGTGGGGCCGTTCGGGTATCCATGATTTATCTGTTTATTGAAAATTTAGTACAGAACAGTATATTTTCGATGCTATCTATTCTACAACTCAACTCAATGTCAAGATACATCAAAAGACATTGATATTCAAACTGCAGTCGACAGTCTAGAATCTGAAGAGCAAACGGATCCACCGGGATACATACCGCGGCAACGGAAGACACCCGTCGCTCCAGGATCTTCTTCTCGGTCAGCACGAGGAAAGTACGTACACACCTCCATTATAGGGACGATCCCAGTTTGTGCGTGTGTACTGTGTAGGACCGACGACAAGGACCGCCTCCAAATGTAGACGTGTTTGCCCACTGACCGCCAAAGCGACGTGGATGCAATGTAGAGCATTGACAATGGTGCAGGCAAGCCGCGACACCGCCTGACGTACAGATATACAGACATGAAGAGCTGCAGCGCTTCTGCCCTAATCCAGGGACAAACACGGAGCGGTCAAGGTTGGCGCGAAATGATTCGATCGGGGAAGATGGTTGAGACAGCTGTTCGCTGGATGCACGAGAGCCCAAATCGAATGAAGGGATCCGTGGTCATGAATCAAATGGTTGAAGTGTTCGTCTCCGGACCATGTGATGGTGTTGATTCGATTATTCTCACATTCTGATGCTGATATTTTGATTGTGGGGAATCATATGCTGAAACCGACCCCGGGAATCAGAATGGTCGGGAGAAACAGGAACTCCTCAATAGTCAAGGATTTATCCACTAAGCGAGACCGGTTAGCCATGGAAGGAAGAAGGAAGAAAGAATGAAACAATCTTTATCCCCACTCGGCTTCCGCCCCCGATCGTCCCCGTCGCGTTATTCAATTATCCCAAGCAAAATCGATAGATCCACGCGCCGTCAACCGGGTTCCCAGGTGTCATTTGCATCTGTTGGACATGGACGCGACAAAGTACAGACAAGGACAGAGACAAGTACCAGTACTTGACAGGAATGTACAGATCCAACTGGACTGATCACCTTGATTCTTCAATCCGGACGCCCTTTCCGCCTGATCGCCGCGGTTGACTGGCCGGGTGTCATTCCCCGTCGCATTTCGGCTGTCAGGAGTCTTACTTGGTCTTACTGGTGGGTCTGCCATAATATTTATTTGAATATTATTATTATTATAATAATCCATATTATTTAAATAAATAATTTCTGCACCGAAATTAAATAAGGATAAATAAAAAAAATAAAATAAAAAAAAGACAGATCACGGCCAACCCCCCGCGACTCCGACCGGTTGGGCAACGCAAGGAGTCCAGACCCCCATTCATCAAACGTACTGCCCGTTCTTTATATTCATCCATTCACTCCGGTTCTTATCATTCACCATATCTTCCATCTCAACTCTCCCTCTCACCTTTATTTACCTTCCTCACCATCCTCTTCTCCACTCCTCTTCTACATCTCCACTCACTTCTATATTCGACCTGACCATCTCCACAACCTTATCCTCGACCAGATATCTACTCTATACTCCGGTCTTATCCTTCTATCCTCGTCCACCAGGATCACAGTACACAATGGTGTACCCTTTCCCCTTCCAGCCCTGGAGCCACAACCAGGCCAGCATCCGCTCCACTCCCAGCGAGGCTTCGTCCAGCAATCACAATGTTTGCCTCAGCTTCAGCTTCGATTCCCAATACTCCGCGACCAGCATCACCAGCATCACCAGCGTGCCTCCCCCTCCGCCGCCTTCTCCCTGCACCAATGACCTGACCGACATCACCCCCCGCAAGTGCTCCTTCTCCACGGGCTACGATCTCAACAACTCCTGCGCGTTCCCGTCCTGGCCCAAGCGACAATCCCTTCTGGGCGAGTCGGACGGTTCGACCGCCAGTGCCTACGTGTCGGATGAGGACCTCGGCATCGACTGCGCGATTCCCTGCGACATGACCGTCGACGAGGAGTCCGCCGCTCCGCAGCCCACTCCAGCCGTCGGAGCCAGCCTGACCACCGAGCAGCAGATCCAGATGCTCCGCGCCGCCGCCGAGGAGGAAGCCCAACGCGCGCGATTCCTGGCCCAGGTCCAAGCCCACGCGCGGGCCCAGCAGGCCCTGCGCGTCTCCCAGCTGGCGACGCTGGAACGCGAAAACTCGAAGCGCAAGAAGCGCAGGGCCATCGTCCCTGAGCGCCGACGACGCACTTCCTCCAAGCCACTGCGCTCTTCTTAGTCGCGAGTCAGCCTTCAGGACTCTGACCACACCAACCGAACTGAGCGAACCGACGCCTGCCCACGTCATCCGCGCCTCATTCTTCACCCGCGGGGAGATTAGGGTTCTCGAGCGATCGGCGAAGATCGGCCCCGTGTCTAAATTACAGACGTGGTTGCTTTTTCCCCCCCCCGCCTCATCTATCTCACCGATTCTTCTTTTTTTTCTTTCGACGGACGGTCTAGGCGCGGTACCCGGGAATATTTCTTTGGTCGCGCCCACGCCTGGGTGCCTGAGGCGCTACCCCCTCACCTCCAACCCGTGATCCGGCCTCACCGCAACTGTGTTCGTGACTCACCGGACCGTTCGATCGATTCAGGTGCCTTGTCCTCTGGATCTTATTTGCCGTTTTTATTTTCCTCGTGGATTTTCTTTCATTCCCATTACCTTTATTAATGTCTGGTATTACGATAATCTTTGCGACGGAGTTGGTCGGTTCAGCGATTTGTGATCGATTGATTTGATTACCTTGGGTTCCCCTCATCCTCACCCCGATTTCCCGACATCCTTGCCTGAATTCCCCGATGACTCAAGGCATCCCCTCCATCCACTTTCCAGACTGGCGCCTTATCATGTTTTCCAACTTGTTCTTCCTGTCTGCTCTTAGCGCCTGATACCCCTACTTTTCGGCCTGATCTTTTGTCTTCACTTTTTATTTGGGGGTTCTTTTAGTTTTCTTATCTTTTCTTGATTTTTCCATTTTTTACGACCAGTTCATACCCCGAGCGAGCCCCGCCGCTCTCGTTGTCTCCCTTGATATTTGTTTCCAGCAGCGGTGTTCCGGGCATACATAGGTGCATACACATTTACATACATAGCACGGCGGACTGGTTCCTAGTGAATACATACAAACATCTACATACTCTATTTGTCTATCAGTAAACCCAAAAGAAGTAGGAGAAAACCAGAAACAGCAGGAGACATGTCCTCCAAAGTAGAAGTCGGAGACTACTCCTTACGGAAAACCCACCTCATTACGTACACACGGATGTAGGAGTACATACATACGGACGGAACACAGCACAACACAGCACAAATGCATGCAGCAAGGGCATGCTGGATTGAGTGAGTGGGTGAGTACTCCGGAGTAAGTGAGTGAATGAGTGAGGCACGGCATACCAGTAGTGGGGTGGGGAGTGGGTAGGCAAGGAAGGGCCGTGCACGGGGATCGACTTTGTCGGAATCTGGTTCTACCAGTTTATCACGTTCATGATCACGTTCATTGAGTACGTAGTGGATAAGGAGATCCGCTGACGTAGTTGGTGGCTGTCAGTAAATTACTCCTCCTGTTTTCCACATTCTTGACACTTGATTCTTCTATCTCTCTATCTTCAATTATAATTTTCAATGATAGATTACCATAAAATAAAAAATAAATAGAAAGTTAAATATAACCCAAACCAAGAAAGCAAACACCCCGTTTCAGAACCTACCCAGTAACAACCTACACACAGACATCACACCAGTCTAGACCTGACCTCGAACATCAATCAAGAAAACAGGGCTCCATGACAAATCAACGGCCCGAATCCCAAGAAGCCCTATTTCCAATAAAGACCGTCTTGGCGCCGTCAACAGCGGCAAGTGATAATTGCATATATACCTACAGGTAGGTAGGTACCTGCTGTGTTGGAGTTGGGCTGTTCATGTGAGGCGGGTGAGATGAGGCGTTGTTGATGGTTGGGTGTTTATCAATACATGAATAATAAATGGTGCATGATCAGACGAGGATGCCTAAAGATGCCTGATAGCTTTCCTATACGGTTTAGATAGCTACCTATCTAAAGTACCTAATACCTGTCGAGCATATCTACAGCCTGGTATCCTAACCTCTTATCCCACTTGGTATATGAGCAGACGTCCTGAACGCCGCGGCTTGGGCGATGGATTGGGTGATAGGTGTGTTCGCAGACCTGGTTGGCTGTCGTGTATTTACCTAGTAGGGTCTCTATACCCAGGCGCCAAGTATGAGAATTGATTTATCACAATATACATAATTATGGAATACTAGACTCTCTTCTCTTAGAGATATGAGATATTAAAGTGGTATGTCAACACTGCAAAGCATTGCAATCAAGGAGTTGACCTGGTTGGAGGATGTATACAATCTTTCATTTTACTCTAGTTTTTTTCAAATCAACTTTTGATATAGGTTAGAGGGATTAATATCCACACATCACTATATGGCTCAACTAGAAGTCGTGTCAGAATATAAACATCGTTATCAAGAAGTCTGAGTCACTGCTTTGATATCCGAAGTATGTCTTTTACTAGGGCTAGAATAATTAGCATGCTGCATAACCAACGATATTATAGACCAGGAAAAGTAGAGGAAGGATGCTCGAGGGTACCAAAAAAGAAATCATGGAGTACGGTTAGCAAAACACACTGAAAGCTATCAGAACCATGCTGAACAAACAACCCACTTTATAAACATCTTTCTGGGATACCCAGAACCTGTCTAGTTTAGTTCAAACTTCGTTATTAGATTCTACTAATACTAGTATACATTGACTCTGAAAGTACTCCTGAGTATATAAAAATGCTTTCACATTAACTCAAGGAATGAAACAAATAAGTATAGAGATGATACCCTCACAACATGTCAGCCTTGCCCAAGGCCTAGCTAGTAAGAGACCATGCTCATGAATTGTGCTTCCTATACTAAGAGCTGCATGCTAGTATAGAAAGCTGAAATATTCCTTATCAAGAATCCTTGGTCAGCTATTTTTGTAGCCCTTCCACAAAATCTTATCAAGTTGCATTCTGTGAGATCTGGACCTGGTTCACATCACTTCTCCCAAGCCCTGATTACAATTGATTTATCCTGAAAACGTGCAGAAGTTTCTCTAATCTTGGCCAAAGTCTGGGCGATAGACCTGTAGAGCATCTCAGTCATATTGTGCCCAATGCTATTCTACTTTTAAGATAGTGCAATTTCAATGCGTTTCTTCTAGAGAAGAACTATACACTAGTGATTTAAGAGAATATTCCGTGCTTTATTATCTCTAAAGGAGTTACATGACTGGATCTCTCCTTCTCCAGGATTGAGATAGGAAAGTCAATATGTCAAGCAGTACATGAGAAGACATTTTTAGTACTACTCGAACACTAAAGGAAGTGTCTGATTATCTGATAGTTCTTAAAACTTAGCAATCACTCGATTGTGGGTAGCATTTAATTCTTATATCTTTTGCAGAATCTACTATCTAATATTATATTTGCTTAAAAAACGTATCTACCTTCTGAGTATAACCTCTGATTTTCAATCTTGATATTCAGATATTGGAGTAATCATATATTACTCAGTATTGCATTATTATGTTACCTGAAATTAAGCTCTTCAGAAGTATACCAGATTTGTTTTGCTCTTTTCAGGCAGATGCATGAAATCTATGTTTTTCTCTGACCAAGCATTCTTCAGATGACCTAGTATATCTTATTATACCGAGCAGAACTATACAAGCAGCTCATACTTATCTTGTTAGGTTATTATTGAGTTGTATAACAGGTATTCTATTCACCTATGACCGGTCTAGGGTGTTTTATCTGCTCTGTTCCTACACTTCACGGCACCCTGATTGCTCCCATCCTGGGGCAGTACATGGGAAGATAGTCTGGAATTTCCCTCGCACAAACCCCTGGAATGTATCGTTTCAATATTAATTGCAAGGTCATAGCATCAAATGCAAGTAATCGATATTTCAGGCGGCACCAGACCACATTTTACAGGCACCGGCCACCTTTTCTGACATCACGCCCCTGGGCCGCGTTAGTCACCGGCTTTTCAAGAATGTCCAGGTGATGGATTGATCCTATGCTGATTTAATGCGGCTTTTCCCTTCAACCTATTCCAGGTCATTGGAATCTTGGTAATGATAATGAGACTATTCCAGCATGTAAGTACGGCGGCGCGGTCCTGGCCCACCGCTAGCAGTTTCACACCTTGGTTCACTAGTAACACTCCCAGTTCGCTAACACCGCCACAGAAGGGCTCGGTGCATTGTGTATGGGCTGATCTGTGCATCTCCCAGATCTTACCTGTCCGTAAACCGCATGGACTGCCGAGAAAGGAGTAAGGCTATCCCAGATTGTGTCATTCAGCCAGGTCAGTCGATGCAGCCTGGTCTGTAGGAATGCATTACACCATCTCGCATACTCCGGAAAAGACAGAGCGGTGTGAAAAAAGATAAAACAATGATCGATCTATTGATAGATTAACCGGATGATCGCTTAGACATGGAATGCTTCGGGCTTATTTTCGATATTGCGCTGTAAGGAGATCCGAGTATATTATACCTACACATAGTTCGAAAAGCTAATATACATTCCCTACAGAACTGGCGGTTAGACTGAGAGATATACACCATCATGGAGACTCGATCACTTTCAAACGCCAGTATACCCGGCAACCGCAATGGTCTATCTCTTTCACAAGAACCTGCAGCCAGAATATCAACATGAAATCGTGCTCGCGAATAACCGCGAGACAATCCATTACCGGCTGTCAGTGATAAATCATTGAAGGGCGGCAATCTATTCCGCCATGATCCCGTCGCAAACAGCGGTCAATGCGACACGTTTGGAGTATCATTAATCGCCATGAGTTCTTTGATGCTGGGTCTAGAAGCGTGTGCTCCGGCGCGATATGGCTTTCTCCCCATTCAGCCACCCCTACAAGCACTTGAAAGTTCGTATTATCAGCCATGGGAAGAAGTTTGCGCAAGACTGCCCTCGTTGATCTCCCGCGGCGCACCCAGAGCAGTTGTCGAGAACTTGCCAGTGATATCCACAAAACAGCTACGGTCAAAGCCAGAGTGGCGGAGAGCCTACGTTCTGTTGACGTTTATGGTTCAAGGGTATACCTGGGAAAGTCATCCAGGAAAGAGGTAGGTCTGTTCCTCATGTTCCATACAGTTTGGGTCCTCATGAACGGTAAATAGTTCCACCATGCTTGTCAATTCCACTCCTGGAGATAGCAGCGCATGTGGAGCTCCCTCCCGCCGCAACCTACGCGGGGTACTGCCTGTGGAATTATCGCATCATTGATCCCGAGCAATCCAGCGAGGATCCCCATAATCTGGCCTCCCTAGTGACCTTCACCGGCACCGAGGACGAAGAATGGTTCTATCTGACCTCGGTAGCCATCGAAGCGCGCGGGGGCCGCACAGTATCTCTCATGCTGCAGATGCTTTCTGCGGCGTCGAGCGACGACAAGGAAGGCGTGATAACTGCTTGAAGACGCTGGCAGACGAGCTGCACGGTGTAGGGGTGTTGCTGAGCCAGATGCGCGAGCGCTGTCGACCACACGTCTTCTACCATCGCACCCGGCCTTTGCTGAACGGTAGCAAGAATATGGCTGCCAATGGGTTGCCGCAGGGGGTGATCTACAACGTCGGCAGCGGGTCGCAAGAATACAGACAATAATGCGGCGGAAGCAACGCGCAGAGCTCGCTTATCCAGCTGTTTGATATGGCGATGGGGGTCGAGCACGAGTCCTCGGCTTTGCGTTTCATTGTAAAAATGCGCCAATACATGCCTGGTGAGCACCGGCGGTTCATGGAGAAAGTGGCTGCAATGGGCAGCGTCCGGGAATTTGTGAAGCGACACAGTTCAGATGGTCGTCTGATGGATGTTTACCATGGTGCGCTTAGGGAGCTGCGTGGACTCCGGGATATCCACTTGCGGATTGTGTCCCAGTATATTGTGGCGCAGTCGTCGCAGACAATGTGCACCATGGACTGTTGCAAGAGCAGGACAAGGGAGCATTCTGGTGAGACGTTGCGCGAATCGGGGACTGACAAGGACATGTTGAGAGGAACAGGTGGGACGCCTCTAGTGCAGTATTTGAAGAGAGTGAGGGAAGGGGTTTCCAGCACTTGAGTCCAGGGTCAAGTCTCAGGTTGATAAAATTCCTTGACAGTGTAGAAGCCAATTAGGGCATAGAGCAGAGAGCATAGAACACAGAGCATAGAACTCATAACACACAACATGAACACACATTAAGCTCACCAGACCTCGTCGATGCCAACACAAATGCGAACTGGGACAACTGCTCCAAAGTGTCGAGAAGAAGAACAAAAAAAAAAAAGTAAGAAACAAGAAAGAAAAATAGATCAAACAGTATACTGACCAACAAAAACCGAGATGCATTCTTGCATGCCGGTCTTTTACATCATTTTGCACTTTGAACTTGGATTGGTTGAGTGATGAGCCTCTATTTCATGCACTATGACCCAGTCAACAGGCCCAAGCTACCTTATAAAACTACAGCTACATTACATGTTGCTTTCCATGTTAAGGAGCAAGGGTGGGATGTAGCCAAAGGAGGAGTTGTGCCATGTACTGATGTGTCGTGCAGCTCAGATCGAATATGCATATGCGATGTGCTTGTAAAAAGCTATCAGCTAAAATCAATTGTCTGAGATACCGGGTATAGTCTGTATGGCTGCACCATGAACCAGCCTGGTGGAACGAGGTGCTGAGGTCTGAGATAAGAACAAAGGAAGAGATTTATATACCTGCTGAGGGTGTAGGGTAGTTCTATTGCAAAATAAGACAACTCTAATTATCATATCAATTCAAGCTCCCCAGCAACGACCCCACCTCCTTGATCAGCACTGCATCCTTCTTCTCCTTTCCCACCACGCCCTTCACATTGTCGCCAGCCACTACATCCCCCACGCCCATCGCTCGACACAAGTCGACGACACCGCCCTCCACAGGAGCCTCATACACCAACAGCCCGATCGTAAACAGCAACCCTCGCAGCGCCTCAGCGCTCTCTCCCTCCTGCGTTAGCGCTTCAACCACAGAAGCTGTCAATTCGACCTGCTCCTCCTCCGTGAGGGGGTCTGACTGTCCATCGAAGCGCAAATTGTGGTTCACCGCCGCGAGATTATACGCTAGGGACGCAGCGACAACACGCAAGTTGGCATGCTCGTCCAGCAGGGAGTTCGTCAGGAGGGCCAGCACAGGTTTGTGCAGCGGGGAGTGGGGCGCGACGATTTGATCGCGGTAGAGAGGGGTGCTGAACAAGTTGCAAACGAGCTGCAGCGTCGTGATGCGGAAGTTGTAGGGACAGGGCGTTGCGGCGTCGGGAGACGCGAATGACAGAACGGAGAGGAGGGTCGTTTGGTTCGGCTCTTCGGCGAAGTACCCTGCTACGCGCGGGTCGAGCAGGAGCAGTCTGGCTAGGTCGACTAAGGCGAAGCGCGTGTCTGGAGCTAGGGCTGCGAGGGTTTCTTGAAGATAGGTCGCAAAGGACGGCAGGTCGCTTGGGACTGGGATGTCGGCCTGGGCGGTGGCTGCGTGGCGACGGGTGAGGAAGTCGATCATGGACCGGAGGTGTGGGTTGTCGTTGTGGGGTTGGAGTTTGAGGACAAGTTTCTCGAGCGGTGGGACCTTTTTGTAGGCGACGTAGTTGGAGATGGGTCGCTGGAGGCTGGGAAGGTCGAGTTTGCGGTGCGGGTGTGTTGGGTGTGCCATGTCGATGAGGATACGCACATTTCCGCGCAGCTGGGCGGGGTTTGCGCCGCTCCATTCGTCCATCTTGTTACCTCTTAAAAAGGTCATGAAGGTGGGTGTGGCGCGCACATTGTATCTAGTTGCCACGTCGTATGCGGTGCTGATGTCGACCTTGATCAGGACTGCTTTGTTGCCTGCTTCTTCTGCGAGCTCGTCGTAGGTTGGGTACACTATCTTGCACGGCGGACAGGTCGCGGACGTGAAGAAGACCACGGCGCAAGTCTCTGATGCTGAGGCCATGTGTTCGTCAAGTTGAGCTGCATTGGTGACTATTCGAACTGTCCCTTCAAGCGGCCGCGGCGCTGCGGCTTGCGGTGGGACTGGCCCGGGCGCCTGGGTGACACCGCGAAGAGCCATCTCTATTTGCGGCTTCATCATCTGCCCAAACGGGGTCTCCAGAAATTTCTGGGGAAGATTCCGGATATGCTCCGGTATACTCTTTCCCACCAGGAACATGGCGAGATCCTGGGTGAAGTTGTTACAGTTGTGAAGGAAAAGATCGTACGACTGTGTTGTTAGCTTGAGTCTACCATATGACAGATGTGACATACCTCGGGCGAGTATATCTCGCTCAGAGACTGAATATATTCGGTAATAACGTCAACAGGCAACTCAGTGACCCCAAGGTGCACCTTTTCTATGGGCTCGCCATGGTGCGTGCTGCCTGGGGCAGCCGTTTGGATACCATGTCCGAAGTAGTACTCCACGCCGCTGACCACCAGCGAGGTGTGGTAGATAGCGTCTATTTGGGTTCCCGTCAAGGGAAGTGAATACTGGGCGGGTTAGACAAGTATATCTCAGCCATAGCAGCTCATAATTGCAGAAAGGGAGCATCATTGGCACACACCATGCGCGCTAGACCCTGTGATATGACAATCAGTATAAGACGTTCCGAGTGACGTTGCATCGCGTACCTTTGAGAGGTCATAGACGTAGAGTTCTACATCCATGTCTAATTATGCGTGTAAAAATAAATCAAAAGAATACAGACTCTATAAAATCAGTGTAAAGGCGAACAACTTCTATAATATAAATATCACCATGGAATGAGCGAGAATAAGGAAGGACGATCACTAATGCGGCCACAGGCAGCTACAGTTACGTCAGCGGGCAGTCACGGGGTCGAGGATAGTCGCATCGCAACCGATTGATCGCGCTCTTTGCCTTAACCATTGACGACAATGACAGAGTCATGTATAATGTTTCACCAGGCAGACAGCCAACACGTCGCTTTTCCTAACCGTTCCACTGCAACCACCACAAGCCACAGCCACAGCTCCTCCTCAGCTGATCGCGAACCTTCTCTACACCCCAAGACTATCTAGCTCCTAGCCACCATGGTACGCGCCACCAAACTACACCAAAGAATACTTTAGCAACAAAACTGACAGACCGTAACAGCCTCCCAAAAAACGCGCGACGCCGTCGACCGCACCCAAGAAAACGCGCGCGTCCAAACTAGCCCGCGAAAACGACATCTCCGCCGAAGAGGAGAACGAAATCAAAGAAGCCTTCCACCTATTCTCCGCACCGCACGAGGACTTCCCCGACGAAAAGGAGGGCGTGATACCGCAAGAGGATGTGCGCAAGGCATTGGTGTATATCTTCTCTCCCCCTCTCGCTTTCGCTCTTTTCCGCACTTCCCCCAGGAATGCGACCCGTTTAAACGACACTAACAAGAATTGAATGGCCAGCGCCCTAGGCCTCCCCCCGACGGATTCCCAAGAACTCCACTCGATTCTCTCCGCCCTAGACCCAACATCCACCGGCCTCGTCCCCTACGCACCCTTCCTCGCCGTCGCAGCCGCAAAACTCCACTCGCGCTCCGACGACGCCACAGCCGCAGAAGTCGACGCCGCCTTCCAGCTCTTCACCCGCGGATCAGACGGGCCCATAACCCTCAACCATCTGCGGCGCATTGCGCGCGAGCTCAAGGAAGACCAGTTGGGCGAGGACCTACTGCGGGATATGATACTTGAAGCGAACGGGGGTGAGGGCGTACAGGCTGGGGTGACGTTGGAGGAATTCAAGGATGTTATGACCCGTGCGGGCGTTTTTTAGTCTCTCTTGGTATTCGTTTAGCTGGCGTGGAGTCGTTTTTTCTTGATTTTTCTGGCGTTCAAGTGCGGTCGACTTGAGCGGCTGCTAGCATGGATGGTGTTTACGGCTTTTTTACACTTTCATTCTTTGCGGGTTCTACATCAAGATTAGATATTTAATCGCATTGTATCTTACTATAATCCTACATAGGTAGAGAACACAATGTGTCTATTCAAACTAAGTTGCTTCACTGCATTACCATGCATGAAAGTACGACCTTTGAAAATAGACACCTGAGGCATTATGATTATGTCATATATGCACATCCGGTCTCTCCAACCCACCGTACGTTTATCGATAGCGGATTTGCGGCGGCTCCACAAAAATATTCTACGCAGCGGGCAGCTCAGCTTGATCTTTTTCAGTGTTTTCACAGCTCACTCCCAACCCTGCACAACACACCATGGCCAAAGTACGCAGTAAGTATTATTTGAAGTTCTCGAATCATGTCGTTTAACTAAAAATGATAACTACAGATCAATCCGTGCGCTCGCGCGCAGCGAGACGACAAGCCTCGCCGAGCCTTGACGTCGATAAATCGCTGACTTCGCTGCCGCGTGCTGAAGACACCCCCGTGTCGAGGGAGTCTGTGCTCACGGACCGGCGGAACTCGGGGATTATGAAGAAGCAGAAGGGGAAGACTTTGACAAGAGCGCAGAAGCAGAGGCAGATGAAGGGGGTGGAGCGCGCAGAGGCCGTCATGGATCAGTTGGAGATCAAGGTGTCGAGGAGTTCTAATCGGGCGAAGGCGATCAAGGCGCGGAGGGTATGTGCACTGATTTCGCTGGTTTCTAGAAGTGTGGAGACTGATAATCTTGACGTTTTAGGCCGATTGGGAGGATCTGAACAAAAAGTCTAAAGGGAGCATGTTCCAGGCTCTTAACGATGCTGAGGGTGCTGATGAGGGTGATGCCATGGTCGACGATTCCGGCGCCTCTGCTCCTGCAGCGACTAACGCGCCGGTCAAACCTGCAGTGAAGCCCTTTTTCCCGACAGAGAACCCAGCTGTGGCCGACCATGCCGATAACGATGAAGACGAAGAGATTACGTGAAGGACGGATAGATCTGTATAAATGACGGAGGCGCGGCGTTATTTTCTCGGTCTTAACTGATTGATCATTCGCTCAACTTCGCTCGCGGCTGGCCCCGAGGCTCTTGCCCGCAGGAGCTCAAGGGTGTTGACATCCTTGGCCCGAAAGGCTTCTTCTCCTGCTTTCACGACCATTCCACATTTCACCCACATGTCTACCTTATCCGCAACGGGGAGGTTGTTGCATTTGGGAACGAATAATGACGCGAGTTTTGTGTTCCCAGCACCGAGAATTTCGTTGTAGAAGGGCTGTATCCGTTAGCATGCAGCCCAGAATTTTCAGAGCGGAGGCCACCCACCTCCCATCCAATGGGTGATTTTTTGGCCCGGGCCAATTCTTCCAGTTCACCCCAATCACGTTTCGCTACTAGTGCTCTCAATCTTAACCACCAATATGTCTTATCTGGCATCTTGAACTCGCCCTGTAATTTGTGCGCACGTTTGCCGTAGCCTGAGCGGATCAATCTGTAGACCGTCTCGTTCAAACTCAATCCTAGGAATTCCGTTCGATCCGCAAGGTCCTTATCGAGGCCATCTTGGATCTTCAACAGTTGAGACGCTTCGGTGAGGAGTTTCTGCTGGAGGACCACCGTAGGGTCCTTGGAATCGGCGAGTAGTCGTGTTGCAAGGCCGACCGTTTCGGTCTTGCGCATCAAGTCTGTTTTATCCAACGCTTCTGCGAGGAGCACGTTGGAACCATCAATCGGCCGGTCATCTTGGTAGTAGAGGTCCTTGAGCAATTCCGTGTCATCTACCCGTGCGTTTGTCTCCACAAGCGCAGACGCCATAGGCCGTGTGTTTATCATCCGGAAGAAACTGCTTAGCGGGAGTTTGGTTTTCAAGTGCAAAAGCACAAAATTCACAAGATCGTCATCTCCACTCTCAATGGCCTTGTCGAGCGCGATTTCATCCTCTTCCATAGTCAACAGCAACGGGACTTGCTTTCCGGCCCGCGGTTCGTGGTTCAGCAATGAAGTCGCCAGATGGGAGCGTCCCTCGTCGTACGCGGCCTGCGCGATCAATTCAAACGAGATGCCTGGCTTTCCTTCCAGTCTTTTCACGATCAGTTTGCAAACAGCCTCGTCGTCCACTGTCGATACCTTGACCTTTTGGCTTGCCCAATGAACGTAGATTCTGTCGGCGGCGACTTGCAGATACTCGGAGATCCTGATGGCAAGGAGATATTCGTGTCGATTAATCAACCGGTCGATAAGCCGCTCCGGGGTCAGTCGCATGTACTCTTCATACGAGATGGGAAGGCCGATTTGAAAGTCGCGGACTGCTGTTAGAACTCGCAACTTCTCGGTCATCTCCACAAATTCATCGCTGTTGTATAAATCGAGCACCGATTTACCGAACGACGCGGCTTTGAGCAATCTCTTCTGCCAGTATGTGTCAAACTCGTGACCAGCAGCCTTGACGCAGGCGTCCACAGCTTCTGGTAAGCTAGCTCGAATGCGCTGTATATTTTCATCGGCCTTGGGCGACTTCTTTTCCAGAAGGTCGATACAATCCAAAAGCACAGAGGCGGGAGAAGTAGACCCAAGCCGGAAAATCTCCTGTGTGACATCTGGGGCTGTCAGACGTGACCATGCTACCAGGCGCAATGCGACTCACCGGAAACCTTATGTAAGAATTCGCAGGTGTCATTTGTGATTAAGCGTACGCCATCGAATTCGGGGACGACATGTACGGTACCATCGTAATAATACCTACCAAAATTAGAGCACGCTGGAGAGACAAAAGTGACTAAAACCGACTTACCTAGCAGCCACCCCGTTTGGTCCGATGAGATGGATCTCATCCTCCCAGGAAATGATAACCGCATCGTCGCCGCACCATTCTACCGACCTCGGGGTAACTCGCGACTCCGGATCATATTCGCTGTACTTGCTTTGGAAATCACTGCTCACCACCCAGACCTTTCCTTCAGCTGTGAACAGCGCCACAAACCTCCCCGTTGGGGAAACGCTCGCGTGCTTGAACGGGCCATTCTGAAGTACTTTATCCTCGGCCTCCGTTGGATCCACCATGTAAACTGTCTTGTCAACAGCCAACAGCACCTCCACTGACCGAGATAGTGTGTAAGACGGAGGGATAAGCGACCATGAAGACACCTCTCCTTCCGGGCAAGGCGCGAGGAGCTTTGGGCGAGGCTCTTCGTAGCCGGATACCGCAATGAGCTGGTTGTTCGAAAGCAAGGCGACAAATCCAGAGGTCCAGAACCGGCAGGCCCTCACACCATACTCTTCTGCTCCCTGCAATATATTAGAGCTGACTGACTTGCCGGTGATATGCTCCGATGCTTACATTGCCCAGGGAGAATGTGGTGAAGTCGCCATGCAGGCCAAAGTAGCGACGGACTGTACCGTCTTCGGTGATGACCAACAACTCTTCCTTGTCCGACCATCCGAGTCCTCTGACTGCACCATGTTCCCACTAAAACTGTCAGCTATGACAAGTACACCAGATAGCATGAGTGTGCTAACATTGATTTGGTTTATCGGCTTTCCGGAGCACGAGTAAATATCGATACTTGATCGGGCCGTATGCGCATCCCGAAATCGCATTGGTTTGCTCTCGTCACGATGGAGTGCTACGGACAGTTTATTAGTACCAACGAGCTTAGAAGATCACCGAGTCCGCGCATACCCAAGGCCCCCCCATACGGAGCACCTGCGAGAATGTAGTTGTCTAGCTCCAGGTCTTCGTCGAATACGGCGTCGTAAATGGGGACTTTCCGGTAGAAGCTGTCCCCGAGACGCTCCCAATTAGCGAGAGGGTTTGAGGGAGCCATGGGTGCAGCATCCATCCATAACCACCCTAAAATCAAGAAGAATGGGGAAAGCGTAAGAAGGGAAACAGAGACGCAGATGAACGCATTGGCGGATGTTTGGTCGCGACTCCAGCTCACATGGGGTCGTCCCGCCGCCTCTAACCCAATCGGTCTGGTTGATCGAAGCTGTATCTCACCGCTATTGCTTCCGCCTTGTCATCCTCCCGCCATTCCTTCCCCAATCCGTGTTCAGCAAGGATGAAAATCTGCCGGCACAAAAGACTACTGCGTCATCACAAACGGCAGCCTCAGGCAATGAACAGGCACCGACTATTTTCTCAGCCAACCACCGTCGCTCCATCCGTCATACCGCCCACTCCAAACACGATGACGGCTGATGCAGGATACCATGAATGACCCAACCCAGATCAGAAGCATTGCTCAGGAGCTCTCTGATCTTGAGGTGGCCATTTTACTGTGTCGTGCGGCACACGGCCACTGCCGCATTGATACAGCGCGCGACAACATTTCTGACGTCGCCAAGGAGCTTGCACTGGTATGTCAGATGGTCTACAGAGTCGTGCTAGAGGCTGATTTGTCTGTCAGATCTGCTCAAACACGTTTAATCTGTCATATAATATTCTCGATTGCTCCGCAGGCACGACTTTCGATGAATTTTGCGTGGAGCTCCTGCCGTCGATCGCACGCAGGAGGTCGATAAGCAGCAAGGTCGCTCCCGAGCTGCCAATAGTCGATGTAGTGATCGCGACGAATTTTGATCATGCCGACGAACGGATTCAACTCCAAGCGCTTGAGGTGATTCTGACCGCGTAATGTCTAGTTGCGTAGCTAACTCCCACTAGCTAATGCGTTCCAAAAAGCTGGTAACACAGGATGGCATCTACGTTGCGCCAGAACGTTTTGTCTTCCTGCCCCTTGTGACTAGTACCACGAACAACGCCCAGCCTAAGCTGAACCGTCATTTGGTCAGTGGTGCTGGATAGTTTTAAAGCGGATGACGCATGCTGACAAGAGTAGAATGATCATCTTATCATCTCCCACTACCACGATGCAGAAGATGGCTATGTTTACCTTGAAGATGACAATGGCTGGATCTCGGATGACCAAATGTCGGCTTCATCTGTGGTCCGCAAATTCGACATACCGGTGGCCAGGGAACATCCGTTGGTCAATCTAGCGGTTCGTCACCTGTTTTCTTTTTTCCTTTTGCCTGGTGTGTTGGAGTGGTAGACTGATGAATCGTGACAGGCAGTGGAAAAGCTCGAAGAGACAGCAAGTGCTGTTATGGTGAGCGCAGATCTCATCCGATATCATCAGGATATTGTCGTGTTTTTGCGGCTCAACCGTGCCGTGGCCGGGGGAATATCCGCACGGTCCAATATCCTCTTCATGAAACTGTCCAAGTAGGTCATCCATGGTAAAAATATAGGATCATGCTGATTAGACAGATTCCTCGCCGCACTGCACGGGATTGATTATCTCACGCCATCCATTGTTGCACTTGCTGCGAAGAAGGTGTTCCGTCACCGCATTGTCGTTGCCGACACTGAGGATGATCGCAGCCTACAATACGGGAGCGACCCAGCCGCAGTAGCTCAAATTCTGGCTCATGCGAATCCAGATACAATCTTGGAAAGCGTCTTGGCGTTGGAAGCCCCGTTGTAGCCACCTCGAATACTCAGCCTAGCGCTTCAAGGCCACCAATGTCTATCGTACATCGGTGGAGAACCCACATTTATCCCTCGAATAAGATGGTCACTCGAGGTGTTTGACAATAAGATGGCTATTCCCTGGAAAACCTAGGCCGATACCCTCTCAGCTATATCAAAAGCTCTGGGGGGAGATCTCGTGCCAACCGCCTCGTTGAAACGAACATACGTTTCGTGGAGAATAATTCTTGGGCTGCACCATAAATGTGCAACATCACAAGCGAGATCTCACGAATGTCATCTCCTTAGCCGTGGATTGCAAACGGATCCAAATGCCACTCCTCTCGGTTGGGGGGAGCGAGGCAATCGCCATGCCGGCTGTTGTAGTTGAACAGGGTTCTAGAGATAGGGCTTCCAGGTACGGAATACTGCCCGCCTATGCTACTGCTGTCAACCGACTGTTTTCTTGCAATCTGTACACATAGTATATAGTCATATAATATTTTCTTGTACTATTGACGTTGCTTCCTTTCAAAGATTGAAACTATGGATTTACATGGGCACATGATACGTCCAGCGACGTCATTTCGCCAGCGATCGTCGTTGAATGGCCCAAAGCGCCAGATCCCCGCGTCCCAACCTTTTATGTCCGCAGTCTTTTTGTTCAACTTCCCCTCCTTCAGCAAAGAGACGATTTTGTCTCGAGCTCCGCCGGAGCGACAAGCTGTGGAACCTATCCAGGTCAAAACCTCTATTAGTGGAGGACTGGCTTAACCTGAAGCGGGCGGGCACTGGAGCAGACTAATTTATCGCTCCAGACGCGTTCTGACCGCCACACTCAGGACCCCGCACGTTCAACATTCCTACAACGCGTCATTTGGTCCCAAAATCGAAAGAATTGAACAGAGTACTGCGAAATGAGAGTAAACTTCAGTGAGCCAACCACGCCGGCGGTGAGTCGACAGACGTCGAGGCTGTTCGCTTCGCAACTCCAGCGCACGGGGACATATCCGCACCTGCTCACTGCGCGTCGCAAGCCCCGCCGGTATGTAGTTGGTGTCCCCTCCTAGATGTACTACCTCCTGAGTGATATTGTATATTAACGTTCGCGAAGGTGGCCGCTTGTTTTCCGGTTTATCAAGGGCGCCATCCACGGCGCGATCATACTGTCCGTGATATTCCACGCGCTGTTTACGTCTTTCATTGTTTATCTAGACCAATATGTCTTTGACACTGTCGGGCTCCCCAGTAGCATAGTAAGTACACCGCACTATCCCGAGCTATCTAGGCAGCGACTCATTAGCCAGATCCCATCATTGTCAATAGTAGTCGGTTTGATGCTGGTCTTCCGCAACCAAACCTCGTATAGCCGATTCTGGGACGGTCGCAACGCCACGACAACAGTCTACACGTGCATTCGAAACCTGGTTCGCACGATCATCACAAATGGCTACAGCACGAAGCGGCCACTGAACGAGGCGGAAAAGCACGATATCGAGCGCACGATTCGAACACTAATGGCCATGCCGTTTGCCATTAAGAATCATCTCCGAGCGGAATGGGGCGCTACCCTGGCATTAGGAGACGACGTCGGAGAAAATGGCATTGCCAAGTACGATGCTGATTATGCCAGCCTGCTACCTGCAGACGTCGAGGGTCATGAGGACGAGGGACTGGGCCTGCCCTTTCAATTAACCTTTTTCATCGACGGCTTTATCAAGCGAGGCGTCGAGAGAGAATGGTTCAATGCG
The DNA here is from genome assembly GCA_002850765.1 of Aspergillus taichungensis. Classification (NCBI taxonomy): domain Eukaryota; kingdom Fungi; phylum Ascomycota; class Eurotiomycetes; order Eurotiales; family Aspergillaceae; genus Aspergillus; species Aspergillus taichungensis. The sequence goes on along the minus strand of KZ559496.1, from coordinate 231,178 downwards.
CCCGCGGCAAGTCAGATGCAGGCACAACTAAATACTCTGGTGGACGCCTACGGAAAAATGGAGACGATCAAATTGACCCCTATCCCAGTGGCGCATCTGTAAGTAGCCTCCTATATCCTTGCAAGCCAGAGAGTGAACCTAACCCCTCCTAGGATCCACCAAAAACAAGTGCTGGCGCTTTTCGGCTGCGTTATCCCCTTCGGGATGGTCGACGACCTTGGCTGGTGGACAGTCCCTATCGCGAGTCTGGTGATCTTCACGCTGTACGGAATTGAAGGCATTGGATCACAGCTGGAGGACCCGTTCGGATACGACCGCAATGACATTAAAATGGATGCCATTGCGGGCGACGCCAAGACCGAGATCGACGCCGTACTTGCTGAATGGCGGAGATTGATGGCAACGGTCCAACCGTTAGACCAAACTGGGGATGGTTCTGTGCAGGACCAATATGTGCCACCGGAGATGTTCATAAGGATCAAACAACGGCCGGGGGAGCAGCACTAATGTTCCCATTATGCGGGGGGTGTCCCCAGATTTTACATATCAAATGTGGACGACACGAGAGTAGGATTGACTCCCATATTTATGTGGATATGAGATTTGTGCGCTCAGGACGCGTCGGAAAAAACCGAGTGTGAGATTCGGTTCCCAAGCTAACAGTTCTTAGGGCCGTCGGTTAAATCCGATCGTCAGCGAAAATGCATGACGATCGTCAGGGGTCTACCATATCAAGGAAGGATATTCGCATCGACGATAGATCCAAGAAAACAAAACAGCGAGGTTAGGAGAGCAGCAACCAGTGAAAGCGTTGATGCCTAGATCCAAAGAAAGATAACAAGCCATATTTAGCTTCTTATGGAGATCGCCAATGAATCCATCGCCTCTAATGGATCAGAAAGCAACATAAATAGCCCATCCTTCCTCCCCAGTGTACTGCACCGTTTGTAGTGTCAATCCCTCCCCACTACTGCACAAAAGAAAAACAACCACCAAGATGCAGTTGTCCACCATCCTCTTCGCGGTCTACGCGTACGCTCTCTTTCCCCTCGCCTACGCGCTCAACCCCCGCGCGACCCTCCAAAACTGCCACAATGTCGACCGCCTGGACAGGACCGTCCAACGCATGCACCCAATTCTGTTCAAACTGTCCGATATGCACAAGAGCCACTACAAACCAGCCTCGAACGTGACGGTCACCACCGGCGGCGTCGGCCACGGCCGTCGCCACGCACACGGCGACAAGGAGGCCCGCGACTTCAGCGACTTCATGCAGAAGATTGACGCCCTCCACGAGCTCCTCACCCACTCGCAGGACAAGATCGCCTCCAAGAGACTGACGTGCCAGACGCCTGCGACTGGGGCCAAGCTTCTGACGGCGCGGGATCTGCGCATTCGCGACGATGATGATGACGACGAGGAGGACGAGGATGACAATGACCACGCGCATTGCGGGCTTGACGATGTCATCGAGGAGCTGCTGGAGGCCGTTGAGTGTCTTCTGTCGTTCCTCTTCGGACTGTTGGGCGGTGTCCTGGAGCTGGTTTTCCATTTGCTGGAGGGTGTGGCGAAGGTCATTGGCGAGATCCTGGATCTTGATTAAATGCGTGTTTCCGAATAACAAATGTGCATATGGGAATGGGTTGGAAGATGTGCTTGGTGCATGATTTGAGTGGTGTATACTATCTATCTAATATTGGGAGTTTTGGGTCATGTTTACTACATTGATTCTATTGCAGTACAAAAATGACAATAAGATAGTTAATACTAATACTTGGTAATTGGGCATTTCGTTAAATCCAGGAGATTAGACACAGTAAGGCATGGGTTGAATGATGAAGTCCTCGATAGCACGAATGACAGGACTTGTATGGACCCATATATGGACAAGACCTGCGCCCATTGAGTTCTGGTCATTACATGTGCTGAATCATGTAGGGCTAGGTTCATCGGTCGTTTTCTGCTCCAATATTACTTTTGTTGTATGCAACGTTCGAGATTCATGCAAAACCATTATTGAATGCTCTGAAATTATACCTGCGTTGACATATCACTGCCTTCAAGCATTTTCAGCACCTAAATCTGACGCTCAGAACCTGTTTCAACCCCATATACATTGCTTGACTTACAGCAATTTTGGCTGTCAGGATTTTGAATATAGAGGTCCGTGGATGGACCATTCCCAACTACTACTTCTCGTTGGCCGTTCATGAAAGCGATATGACTGGAGGAATGCTGCAATGATCGAAGGCCCGAATACAATCGTATAAGTCGATTTAAATATGATCTCATACGGAATATCCATTGGGAGAACTGTCCCATGCAAGATGGGTGGGTCTATCATGACCCTTGCATATAGACCTCATTGCTTCTCGAATGGCCACTTGGCTGGAATATATTACCACTATTTGGTGACACTTGCTCTTCTATCACGCTGGAAATTCCAAGTCAATATGGCAACTCAATTGAAAGATAATCCCGGAACGAAGGGTAACCCGTCGACTGAGGACCCACATATCGAGGCGGGCGAGCACCGCGAAACGCCTCTGGAGTGGATCGATCGCTCGGAGTTCACTGAAGTAACCCCAATCGAAGCATTCAAATGGAATGTTGGGGGAGACCAGTCTCCATGTAAGTGTCGGATAAACAGTCGATACTCGTTACCTTAGCTGACAACTTCTAGTCCCAGAGGTGGCAGCATGCGTATCCAACAAAGACGACCCTGAGCTATTGTGCAATAGTATACTGACTTTTTGTTTCTCCTAAAACAATTGCTGATGCTTGTAGCTGTTCGAGCGTGGATATTGACCACTGTCTTCGTTGTGCTTTTCGCTGGAGTGAATCAGTTCTTCGGGTTGCGATATGTAGGCTGTTCTTCCTACACTCCAACTCTCCGTTTTAGATACTAATGATTTAAGCCGTCCCTTTCGATTGGCTACGTTGTTGCCCAGCTTTTGGTATTCCCTATTGGCAGAACATGGGAAAAACTGCCGCGGTGGAGGGTACCTTTGGGGCGATTCACATTCGATATCAACCCGGGGCGTTTCACCATCAAGGAGCATGCCCTAGTGGTAATCGTAAGTTAATTTACAATTCGCCGACGAAGCATTGCTAATACACAGTGTAGTGCGTCAATATAAGTGCTGGTACGGCATATGCACAGGGGTCCCTCGTAGCCATAGTGAGCCCAGTATTCTGGAATCGAGACTATGGCCCGGGATTCAGCTTTCTATATCTACTAACGACCCAAATGCTGGGGTGAGTACATATGTTGGGTTTTCTCCATTGACTGCTAAGAGTTAGTTTTGGTCTGGCAGGGCTCGCACGACGATGGCTCGTCTATCCAGGAGCCCTCATCTGGCCCACATCCCTCTCGTCCACTGTACTCTTTCGAGCGCTGCATGAACCAGAGAGGCGTACGCCTGCCAATGGCTGGACTATCAGCAGATATCGCTTCTTTATATACTTTGCAATTTTTGCCTTTGTTATATTCTGGTTCCCAGACTTCATTTGGACAAGTCTAGCCACGTTCGCCTTTGTTGCGTGGATTTTCCCACACAATCAAAAGGTTAACACTATATTTGGGGTAAGTAACGCCACTCTGGTATTGTACGATTAAGGCTTATATGGCTCCAGATGGACTCCGGCTTGGGCTTACTGCCTATCAGCCTCGACTGGACGCAGATTAATTACGCGGGCTTGCCTTTAATCACGCCGTTTTACATCACCTGCAACGCCTATGCAGTCGTGGTCATATTCTATCTCTTCCTCTCGCCGATCCTATACTACAGCAATGTCTGGAACAGTGCATAGTAAGGATAAACCCCCCAAACCAGTTCCCGCCTAACATGATAGTCTCCCTCTTTTATCTGCGAGCACATACGATAACACCGGCCAGCATTACAATGTCTCTCGCGTAGTCGACCCCAGCCTAAACTTCGTTCAGAGCAAATACGAAACATATTCGCCAATGTATATCTCCATGTCATACTCCCTGACGTATGGACTTTCCTTCGCCGCAGTGACCTCCATTATAGTGCACACATATCTCTACAATGGAAAAGAGATCTGGGCCAAGGTCAAAAACTCACGCCACGGCGGTGAAGACATCCACAAGCGGCTAATGCATGCCTACGCAGAGGTCCCGGATTGGTGGTACGCTGCGCTGATGGTAATAGTACTGGGTCTGGGGATATTGACTGTTCGATACTGGGACTCGGGATTGCCAGTGTGGGGATTCCTCGTGGTGTGTTTCGGGCTGGCGGTGCTCCTAATTGTACCGGAGGGTATCCTGCAAGGGACGACGAACCAGCGTGTGTTTCTGAATATCATTGTCGAGTTTATTGCTGGGTATGCGTGGCCTGGGAATGCAATAGCGAATACAATGGTCAAGTGTTATGGCAATAATGCAGTCAAGCATGGGTTGGACTTTGCGCAAGATTTGAAGCTGGGGCAGTACATGGTGAGTTTTCTTTTTTCTTTCTCTTTTTAGGCTCAATTAAACTTAATTAAATGGCTCTGATATGATAGAAAATCCCCCCTCGAGTTCTCTTCTTCGGTCAGATATACTCGAGCATTCTAGCAACCATGACGCAGACCGGAGGTATTCATTTGCTCCTAAGTAGTACACGTTATAGCGGAGCTTGCAGCTAATGAAAAAAGTGCTCCGCTGGATGCTCGGACACATCGACAAGCTCTGTGAGCCCACAAACACTCAGCGTTTTACCTGCAACGGGGCTAAAGTGATGTACAATTCCTCCTTGATATGGGGCACAATCGGACCGCAGCGGATGTTCCAGTCAGGCCAGATCTACCATGGCCTGGTATATTTTTTCATCATTGGAGTAAGCGTGCTACCCCACATGGCATGGGCTAAGCTAACTGTTAAGCCCGTTGTCACCGTTATGGTCTATCTTCTATACAGGAGATACCCTACCAGCTGGCTGCGCTATATCAATGCCCCAATATTCTTCAATGCGGCGGGTAACATCCCCCCAGCAAACACCAGTATGTCTTCATGACCGTCTTTCACTTCTTCAACATACAAAGCTAAAGAATACCAGCACAATACTCACTGTGGTTCATTGTGGGCTTTATATTCAATTATCTGATCCGCAAGCGCGCCTTGGACTGGTGGAAGCGCTATAACTGTACACTTATACCCCTACTTATCAATCAGTGCAACATAACTAATCAGTCGGTTAGATCTTCTCCAAGCAGCCATGGACACGGGAACTGCACTTGCAACGATCGTTATCTTCTTCGCTTTAGATTACCACGGGATCAAGCTCACCTGGTGGGGAAACACGGCGGGGTCAAATACGGACGATGCGAAGTCGGTGCCTTGGCTGAAGGTTCCGGAAGGGGGACATTTTGGGAAAGGTCTTGGGGAGTTTTGATTTATCTAGACCAGGTTTCTATATGCATAAACAGCGGATGAAGAAGAGACTCTCTCTGGATGTTTGCTGGAGAGCAATATGTGCTATTTTTCTATCTAGCGAATGGCACCCGAGATTGCTCTGCTGCCGATCAAATCATCTAAATTTAATAATGGTCTAATAGGGCTCTATTGACGCTCAAGGGAAAGGGTCGATGTTAATATTGTTCGATGGGGCTTCTCAAAATACTATTCCACCTATGGTACTACGCCTCATTATCAAATGATAATTACTTACCTGTAGAGTATAACTTCTGACAGTACTTCAGTACGGAGGCATAAACTACTGAATAGATACAGTCTCCATGAATATCTTCCTAGTCAATCAAACACCCAAGCAATTCTATAAGAAAACTCGCTGAGGATTCCATTCGCAGCTAAATAAATCCCGCAAATAATGTGCCAACAAAACCAAAGCATACAACCTTTATGAACCATGATGCAAAGTCCCGCCCCAAGCAGAAAGAAACCGCTCAGCGCGTCTGCGTCCTCCCCGCAATATTGTCCGCCTGCATGCGCCTCACTGTTTTGTCAAAGCTCGTGGGCGCGTCTTCAAGCAAGGCAACCCAGGCTGTCCTTGTCAGTGCCCACTCAAAATCGGCAACGTCGGCCATTCCATGATAGTTCTGGGCCTCCAGAATGGCAGACAAATAGAAGCGCCAGACATGCTCAGCCGGGGGGCGGCGGTCAATGTCTCGGGAGAGCAGCATCAGCAGATGCTCAATTAGTGGGGTTGGCTTGAAGGTAATTACGTTGACCGTCCAGCCTTCGACAAAGAGATTCTCCAGCCGTCCAATGCACCTCCCTGGAATATGTGGCGGGAGTAGGGTTTCATGCGCGGCGGAGATGTAGGGATGGTCATGCACGCCCCTGGACGGCACATTGCGGGGGATTTCAGGGAAGTGACCCAGTAGAGAGCGGTGAGCCCAGATATTTACGGTCTGGGAGTCTTCGCCGGTATGCGTTCCATCGCCGAGAAAGAAGTGGCGCGCTGGACGGGGCTCGCCGCGCAGTGGGCCAAACTTAGGGCAGTCATCCACAGCCATTTTGCATTCCTTGAAGTTGTTATCGACAAGGACGACTGCTGCGTTTGCCGCCTGCTGGTCAGGAACAATAAAATCCGCATCCTATTAACATGTTAGCAGTTGGTTCTTTGTTAGATGGGGAAGGAGGGAGTACTTACCCTGACTTCTACTGATGCTCCGAGGACACTAAGCATGAGATTGCCCCAGAGACAGCAAGGGATCTGAGCCTGATTGAGAAGATCAGTTACCTGAATTGGAACCTCCGGTGACACAACGTACTTGGGTGGTGGGGCCATTGTCGTGTTTTGTGTAGGTAATATAACTGTGATAGTAGTATATTAGGGTGAAGGTTTGGTGATTGGACTAATGTTACTATGTAGGGCCATGAGGGTATTTATACGTTGGTCTCCAGGTTTTCCATGAAGAGGAAGCAATGTCTTTCTTTGTTAAGCTAGGATGTACAATGTCATTGTTCACGCTTAGATTGGAGAACAAGTTATTCAAAGGCACTGTACAAAGGCATAAAGCCTTCACACCACACACTTTGATTCATCTCGTTATTATTCCTAAATAAGATGAACGGAAAACTCTTTTGTAAAGTATTGCGGAAGCTATTATGGATGTTGCAACAAATATTCAAAGGTTATGCCCCTCGCTTCATTAACCCTAAAGCATGAATCCCCTGCCACTGACAGGAGACTCAGTGTATTCAACCTTTTTTGAATAAGTCCAAAGATCTCTGTGACTCTAAGAGACTCTTGTTGCCGCAGCTTTGTGACCGGGATAATAACTCTCTTGAAATAGTTGTACAATGGTACATAGAGTGATTCTCTTGTGTCCTGGCTATTCTTCAGAGTAAGGTCTTTGAATCGTGATATAGCTTGGTGATACACGTCAGTGTGATTAAGATTGATAGCCTAATAGTTGATCTGTTTTTTGATTTGAAAGCAGAACCTACTATTTAATTCGTGTTACTGGACCTGTGTCTATCCCACGTCTCAATTCCATAGATTCATCGAGCTACTGCTTTCTTCAAATCCTTGATTCTACCTACCTACAGATTCAGTACATACGCCTATGGGAAGTGGAGAACAAACTTTCTCTTCTTCTCGGCACTACTTACGCCACCACATTAAAGCAATTAGAAGTGTAATGAGCACTGGGAACGCTGCCTTTGGGGCGAAAGACGCTAAGTCCTGGGTCAGCACGAGTGAGATAGGCGACAGCGTGGTGAGATTATCGCTGTGACTGGGAGTTCAGAATAGTATAGTCTCACTCAGGGTTGGCATTATCACACGTTAGTTTTAATGGGCATAAGTAACATAAAAACCAGTACACCCATCAAAGAGAATGTAGTACAAAGTTGCCTGAACCGCCGTATCAACTCATCTGAGGTTGAAGCCATCTTCATATAACAGAGTTCTTAAGAAAAATCAAAAAACTAAATTGAGCTAACAAAGATTATACAGTCAGAGGCAAAATACATAATATAGGTATCTTCAGAGCATTTCCACCACGGAGGACTCAACCTCGTTTACCCCCACATCGGATTTAATATTACACGTTTGTGGCGTTATCCTATCTACCGAAGTCTGTACATTCTCGTGGATCTCTCCATTGTCAGTGCCAGTATCATTCATTACCAAGACTATGGCGTCGAATGCGCGAGACAAATCTGCGATAATATCTTCGACGTCTTCTGTGCCTACTGATAACCGGATCAGGTCCTGACCAGAGGTTAGTTCAGTCTCGAAATCTCAAAGCCAAAGGACTTACTTCGGTAACTCCAGCACTGAGACGGTCTTCTTCAGTCATGATGGAATGGGTTGATCCCCACGGATGGGTTGCCATGGTTTTGCAATCTCCGACACTTCAAGCCAAACATGGTTAGCACCGTGCCCACGAATGAGTTTTTAGAACGACGATAACCTACTTGGTCATATGAGAAACAAGTTCCAGAGCATTAACAAAGGCTCGACTTCCAACTGGGCCTCCTTTGACGCCAAAAGACATCACACCTCCAAAGCCGTGTCGAAGATACTTCTTCGCCAAAGCATGGTACTCGTCCGTTGCGAGTCCTAATGACATGAACAACAGCGCGCGCAGAGTATGGAATCAACCTACCGGGGTAGCTAATCCAACCAGTCAGAGGATGGTCGCTCAAGAATTCAGCGATGCGCATAGAATTAGACGCGATCCGCTCACATCGCAGACTCAAGGTCTCGATCCCGACGAGGATCTGATGCGCCGCAAAGGGATTCATCACGGCGCCAACCTCCATCACAACTTCAATGCGCAGAGCCAGTGCAAACGCCACATTTCCAAACGCACTGGCATACGAGAACGCCATGGGCCCCTCGCTCGTCTTTGTAAGGTGCGGGAACTTGTCGGATTCGCTCCAGTCGAAGCGTCCGGAGTCGACAATTATTCCGCCCACCGTGGTGCCATGACCACCGAGCCATTTGGTAGCCGAGTGGATCACGATGTCTGCGCCGTGTTCAATGGCGGGGCACCAGAAACCGCCAGCGCCGAAGGTGTTGTCTACCTAGTGACCGATGAGTATGGGTTTCTTTACAGGGTCAACTGGGGCTTACCGCAAAGGGCAGTTTGTTGTCGTGTGCAATGTCCGCAATTGCTCTAAGATCCGGTATACTGATCCGCGGGTTTCCTACTGTTTCAACAAAGACCAGTTTGGTGTGATCGTCGATCTGCTTGCGATAGCTCTCAGGATCGCTGTCCTGCACCCATTTGACTGATATGCCAAGGCGTGGAAGGATACATTTGAACAGACTATAGGTACCCCCGTAGAGGTTGATCGAGCTGATAATATTGTCTCCTGCGTGAGCGAGGCACAGCACTGTCTGGAAGACACCCGATTGCCCCGAGGCGCAGGCCACGGCAGCGGTACCTCCTTCCAGGGCAGCTACCCTCTTTTCCAGTACCTCGACTGTGGGCTTTGTTGTCGATTGGTATCAGCATTGACAGCATACACCAACCACCGTGTGTATCGACTCACATTCGATATCCGGGAATAGACATAACCCGCTTCTTCGTTGGTACATACACGACGCGCGTGCTCGCTATCCGTGAACACATAAGACTGAGAAACATGAGTCAGTCGCTGAGGACTTCAAACAAGGAAAAAATAATTATCTTACAGCTGTGGAATATATGGGAACTGCTCGGGCCTTGGTCGCTGGGTCGGGTACCGCCCCGGAATGAATTTGACGAGTATTGAATCCTCGCTGGGATTCCAAAGGCAGATCGACCTTGAAGGGGGAAAAGGGGTCCGCCATTTTTTGATAAAAGCTGTTCCAACAAATTGTAGAATCGGTGCGACCAGCGACTGTTGGAATATATATTGGCATGGGTCCAAGAGTAGACAAGTGCCCGTTTCGGACATTGACTGATCTGTCGGCGGCCTAAAATAGTCAAACCCTAAACACCCCGAATGACCGAGGCGCTGAAATATGGATGGTATATTGGCTATTTTATTATTATAGTATTCAGGTCTCTCCGCATTTACAACAAAATCACTTGCTTTCACTTGCTTTCATTTTGGATGATAGATCGCCGGGATCTCTCCCAGACCCTCGCTTGACATGTACCTCCAACATCTTACGCGTCTGTGTAGTTTTGTCTCACAGGACACTCCACTCCCGCTATGTGCTTCCCTCGCAGGAATAGTTACTGTGGTTCTTATTATATATAGCAAATGGTCGGGACAGCGACTGGTCGCCGGAGTTCCGATTGTGGGAGGCAAGGACAAAGCCACCATCAAGCAAAACCGTATCCGGTTCGTCCACGATGGCAGGAGGATGCTTCAAGAAGGCTATCAAGAGGTGTGTTCTTTAATAACCAATGTCTCTGGTCAAGTAAAATCTGTGCTAACCGTTCCGCTAGACAAATGGAGGATTATACTATGTCCCAAGCAAGCTGGGAGAACGGTTAATGCTTCCTACCAAGTATCTGGAACAGCTGAAGTCTGCTCCCACCCACGAGGTTGATTTTGTAGCTACTTTTATCGAGGTATTATGCATCCCGAGCCACATCTGTCGAGAATATACTGAGTTGAGTAGATGTTCGAGGGGAAGTATACCACCATGGGCAGTCGATCCACTCTGCATCCCCGAGTAGTGCGAAGCCAGTTAAATAAGAATCTCTGTTAGTGCGCAAACTTTACTCTTTACTATCGGGCTAACCAGTCAAGGGACGGTCATGGAACATGTCCAAGAAGAGGTTAGAGATGCTTTTGACGCCAGCTTTCCCGCATGTGACGGTAAGCCACACTCTTGAATGCTGGATATAAATGCTAAATACGGTAAACTAGACTGGACGGAAGTGGATGTTGTCGATCGCGTCACACATATCGTGGCGCGTGTCTCAAGTCGCATGTTCGGAGGCACCACGCTCAGCCGCAACAAGGAATGGGTTCAGTCCTCGATAGATTTTGCCACGGACGGTTTCATCGGCGCGCAGGCCTTGAAAAAGTACCCGGAATGGTTCAAACCCATCGCAGCACGTTTTATCCCCGCCATTCAAAATATCAAGAAGCATTACGAGAATGCCGAAAAGGCGGCCATTCCACTGTTGGAAGAGCGGCGTTGCACTGGGGCTACGGCACCCGATCTGCTGTCTTGGATGGACGAGGATGCCAAAGGGACTGAAAAAGATCGGGTGTTTCTGGCTGGGATTCTCCTCAAGGTTAGCTTTGCTGCCATCCACACCAGTGCTGCTGTTCCAACCCAGCTTTTGTATGATCTCTGTGCCATGCCTAAGTATGTCGAGCCACTCCGGCAGGAGATCGCAGACAACACAGGCCCGACTGGCGTAATTTCGCGCCAGGGGTTCCAGAATCTGTCGAAGCTGGATAGTATCATGAAAGAGAGCCAGCGGTTCAATCCTCTCTTATTGAGTAAGTATCAACATCGATGTATAGACACGATCATCTTTTTAATGACTAATGCTAGTCACGTTCGAGCGAGTGGTGACCACAGATTATGCCTTGTCAGACGGACTGGTCATCCCTGCCAACACAACCATTGGCATTCCCACGCATGCCATCTCCATGGACGCAGCCTTGCACCCCGAACCGGAGAAATTCAAGGGCTTCCGATTTCATGACTTGCAGAAGGAGAAGGACGCAGGAGAGAAGGGTCCGCCAGTGGCATATGCCACATCGCACCCGTCCAGTATGGCATTCGGATACGGCCGCCATGCCTGTCCTGGACGATTCTTTGCATCAGCCGAGATTAAAGCAATCATGGCCTACCTCATTCGGAATTACGATTTCAAGTTCCCACAGGATAGGCAGGACCGGCCTCCGAGCTTGTTGTTTGAGACACAGAATCTGCCAAATCCGACAGGGAGAGTTATGTTCAAGCGCAGAATCTAGTGGGCTATTGAGCCACTGAACTAGAACTAGAATAGCTTAGGATGGCAATATTAACACGGAGTACTACACCACGAGGCTAGATTGATAAAGGCGGTTATGGGATCGCATTTTGCCCCTTTAGGCAATACCCCGCTCTGCTCAGCCTTGGAGAAGATGGATTTGAATTTTCTCGACGTGTCAGCTCGGCAAAACCGATTATCATTTGTATGAAGCTGAGCTGTCAGCATTCCATACAATGTTTTTGAACGATGGGTTCCAGATTGCTGTCGCTGTACGAACTCCTCATTCATCGTCAAAACATATCATGTTGACCACAGGAACAGCTTGCCGGCCTCGTTTTCGCCTATAAATATATCAAATGGATAAATCATCCTCTCCGACAGTTTCCAGGACCGTGGACTGCATCTTTCAGCAATGTACGTGTTCCCTAGCGAAGTATTGTTTTCGGTTGTTTCACTGACGATTGTCCACTGACGGAATTCTCCAGGCGCTGTATTCGTGGCATTTCATGCGCGGGCGACAGCCTTATCGTCAATTAGAGCTACATGAAAAATACGGCAAGCTCATATAACCTTTGTCATTAGTTGCAGTGTTAACGGCATCCAGGCCCTGTCGTCCGAGTCTCCCCAAATGAGCTGAGTTTCAGCACAGCCAGCTCCTGGCGCGATATCTACGGCGTGCGCAAGAACTTCGAGCCTTTTATCAAGAGTGAATTCTACGAGGGCGGCAACTTCTCCGCCGAGGCGTTGTCTATTGTCAGCGCGCGGGACCCCAAGTCGCACGCCGAAATGCGCAAAGATCTGGCCAGCGCGTTCTCTGATCGCTCGCTCAAGGCCCAGGAGCCTCTAATTGCCGAGGCAGTTGACCGGTTCGTCGAGAAGATTGGAGAGGCGGGAAACAGTCCGGAGGGCACGGATATGGTAATGTGGTACAACCTGACAACCTTCGATATCATCGGCAGTTTAGCATTTGGTCAGGATTTTGGCGGTGTTGAGTCTGGCACAGAGCACTTTTGGGTGTCGATTGTAACCAAGAGTCTGCGCCTTGGAGCGATGGCGGATTGTTTCCGTCGGTTCCCGGCTGCGGGAAGAGTGTTCCAGTGGTTATTTTCTGGATTTATTGAGAAAATGATGGAAGAGAATCGTCGGCATCGGAAGTACACTATGGATCTGGTAGAAAAGTGAGATTCTTCTCGTTGAAGATGGTGACGCTTAAGGCTGACCATTTTTGGTATAGACGTCTGGCAAGCACGAGCACACGGAAAGACTTTCTGACCAAGATCATCGAGGGACGAGCAGATACCGGGATATCGGCTGTCCAGATTGCAGCGCATTCGTCGGACTTTGTGTTCGTCTTCTGTCCTCCAGCGCGTGACAGATCAAGCTAATTTTCCATCAACTACAGGATCGCCGGCAGCGAAACCACCGCCACGACGGTGTCCTGCATGACATACTATATTCTGCGCAACCCAGAGATAATGAATCGTCTCCAAACCGAGATCCGAAACGCGTTTACTCGATATGAGGAGATCGACGCGGCAAGCACCACATCCCTTCCGTATCTGCGAGCGGTAGCTCAAGAGGCTATGCGTGTATACCCTCCACTGCCGCTTGCGTTACCGCGGGTAGTCCCAGCTGGCGGCAGCACGGTCGACGGCCATTACGTCCCTGGGGGTGTACGTAATTTGCCATGTGAAATGAAAGATGAACTGACGATTTGAGCAGACTACTGTATCCACGAGTCCATTTGGCAGCAGTATGTCGTCGCACAACTTCAACGATCCGTGGAAATTCAAGCCCGAGAGATGGCTGGGGGAGAATGTGCGTGACGATCTCGAGGCCTGTCAACCATTTTCGCTAGGCCCACGGTCGTGCATGGGTCGAAGGTAAGCATATGCTCCTCATTTAATCAATAAATTACATATGGACCGGCTGATGTTTTGTGGATAAGTCTCGGGTGGATGGAAGTGCAGACGATCATGGCTAAGGTGTTGTTTCGATATGATCTGGAATTGGTAGATGCCGATCTCGATTGGCATCGGGATTCGCAGATGCATACTCTTTGGGAAAAGCCTCGCTTGATGGTGCGAGTATCGCCTCGACGAGAATAATCTTATCTATATTTATGCATGGATTGGGATTGACATGGTTTACATATCGACCTGGGAGAACCGTTTCCATGCAAAAATGAGACCAATCTTGCTCGGAGCTACAGTGTTCTATAAGTTCTATACGTAATCCAGACCAGCACCAATGGAGGAGATACATTCATATCATAGTAGTGTAGAATACAAAATTCATCTTAATATTATCTGACCCACAGCGCCGAAATACACATTGGATTTTTAGTCGAGCTTGATACGCTAATATTCCAAATCTCAACTATCAAACACTCCGGAAGTCCGTAGCCGACTGCTGCAACCTGGTCAACCGTGTATTCTCCTCTCCAAACCACCGAGGCCGTAAAGAAGCAATAGGCTCCTCCAGCTCTGTATAACGGTCCCCCAACGTCAAGATCGTGCGGCCATTCCACCGAGATTCGTGATCGTCTCCTCCGTCCTTGCCATATTGTTCGACCAACCGCTTTTGTCGCGCCACTGCGGAATACACCACTGCCAACCCGACAAACTCCGCTGAGCTTACCGGGAGCCCTGCTGCAATGATCGGCGCAGCTAGATTACCTGGCAACAGCGCCGTGATAGTCGCGGCTGGCGCCACGCTGTTGATAGTGATGTCTTCGGTGCGGATAGTAGAACGGAGCGCTCGAACGAGCCCGATGAGCTGGTTGGGTATATCAGTTGGTCTTCGGGATATAAATTAAAAATAAAATAGCATACAGCAAACTTGGAGGCGCTGTACACCGGCAACGACTGCTCCGGCGCATAGGCAGTCGCACTGGACGTGATGACAATGCTACCAGCGCACCTGCGGCGTCTGAAGTGACTCAACGCGAGTTTGGTGAAATTAAGAACCGCACGGAGGTTGACGTCCAAGACTCCATATGTCGGCTCCAGCAGTTCATTGTTATCATCGAACGTGTCGGCAAAGTAGTCGGTCTTTTCGGACACCCCAGCATTCGACACCGCGATGTCGATGTCGCCGGCGTGTTGAAACGCCTGTTTTAGATCACTCCACTTGGAAACGTTGCATGGGTAGTACTCGATGTTGCTGTGGGTATCTGCTGGCGGCGGGTTGATGTCGAGATCCAGAACCGTGGCCCCTTTTTGTGCAAAGAACGTTGCTGCAGCCAGTCCGATGCCCGATGAGCCACCGGTGAGGATGACTCGCTTTCCGGTGAGGTCAGGGATATCGTTAACATTAATGTTGAGGGAAGTCATCGTGGCGGTGGATTGTGTATACAGTTAGGGCTGGGTGGATGGTTTCTAGCAGTGTCAATGCCCAGATATAGTATATCGGCCATTCGCTCTTTTCGGAGTATCCCAATAGAGACTACCCAAATGTGAAAGCCCCGAGATCATGAAGCCATGCATCTTGTATGCTACGAGCAAGAAAACCATAAGTTTGTCTTCAGAACTTCATTTTGGTCGTTTTTGCGGTACTCTTATGGCTGATTCGTCGGTGCGCTGCATCACCAACCATGAGATCATTCACTCCAGTAATCGACTTGGGTCATGCATTACTTCGCGCCAGATTCTCCGTAAATAAACTCTTCATCCAATGAATCTCTTAAAAATTCATCATATAGAATCATAGCTCTAGATATATCCCTTCACCTATATCCGCTGCACTCCAATCAACAAGGTCTGATTCACAGCCCTGCAGGCCCCACCCCAACCGCAGTGCTGATAATATGGTGGGAGGATTTTAAATACCCTCCGGTAATGTTAACCTGGTTACATTCACCCGTAGAGTTCATCGAGGGCTTCATCTTACCAACACCCCCATCGAATAATGCAAGGCAGCGGTTCTTTCGTTTACGGCTGGCACCACATTTTTAAAACGCCGACAGTAGCCGCTTTACTAGATTGATGACACAATTGCAAAGACAATTAGGGGAAGTTTGGTTTGTTCTCAAGCTATGGTAAACCGAACAAGAATGGGCTGCCACATGTTGCAGCCTACAGGGTCTCCACTTATAAGATCTAAGAATTGAGAAAGACCTATATCAAACCGCAAGGCGACGATGTTTTTGCTTCGGTGTGGCAGTGACCAGACAAGGATTATGAGTCATTATGAATCGTCCATTGTCACCATTTCGAGTCTAGACTAGAAGGAGAAAAGGCCGATGTAACCCGTTAGATATATATTACTGTATCACCAGATCGGTAGTCTCACTGTCGGTACCAATATCAAAACAGACAGAATGGAAAAAACACGTCTCTTCCCTTCATCTCGTCCCCCGCAGCCCATTTCAACCCCGCTTTCCATTCTCGACGCCACAGTTGTGCGTTACGCTCCTACAGGCGCGATATGGTTGTTCGAACACATCCCCGAGGGTGTCTGCGAAACTGAGTTTCTTGACCGTTTGCGCTCTTCTCTTGTGGATACCCTCAATGATTTTCCACACTTTGCAGGCCAGCTGCAATGGGCACCGGTGCGGCCGAACGGTTTACACACTGAGCGTTTCAACCGACCGATAATCATATATGGCGTCGAGAAGGACCCTGGCGTCGAATGGAACGTCGTGCGGCATCCATCTATCTCGCTACAGTCGCTGGCGCCCCCGGCATCAGAGCGGGCCTGCGGAGACGGAGTCTGGATAGGAGACGACTTCACGCAGAGCCTGTTCCTCTCGAAGACGTCGCTGCCGTTGCACGACCTGCGAGAATGTGAAGGTCTCCCTGCCATGCAAATCCAGCTCAACCTCTTCAAGGATGGGGGATATGGCGTTGGAATTAAGATAGCACATGCATTGGCCGATGCACAGGCGCTGATGGTGTTTGTCCATCACTGGGCGGCTCAAAGTCGCAAATCATTCGCGTCCATCGATACCTCTCCGCTCATGGATGCGCCCATCTTCAATCCGGCATTACTAGACGCACATGCCGCAGGAAACATCGATGGACCAGCTGCGAACCCTGCGTTGATCTCTGCTGCTCGCCAGCTCCCACTCCACCGGTTCGACTGGTGGCGCACCGATGCCCCCGGTTACCCACCATTTTCGCTTCCAACGACGAAGAATTCCATGCCATCAGGGGAGATTCTTTCTCAGATTGAACTATCGCCTTCCACCTCCGCGCCTTGGTCACAGTGGGACTTTTCCCGCCCGGTGCGGTACACCCAATTGCACTACCCCGGCCCCGAGCTCGACCGTCTGAAGGAACAGGCGCGCGCGGACGGTCGTCCGGACATATCGCGGCTAGATGCATTACTGGCGCATATTTGGGCGGTGATCAATCGCGCTCGCGGTCATGATATTTCAACCGAGGACGTCTTTCTGGACCTTACGCTCGGGGTGCGCGCGCGTGTATCGCCTCCATTACCCGATTCCTTCATGGGCTCTCCGCTGTTTCTCGCTCACATCAAGGCTTCAGGTGCGTCTGCCTGTGCCTCCAGTGTAGGTCAAACAGCCAGCAAGATCCGGGAGACAATGCTGCAGTTCACGCCCGATGCGGTGGGCGCCATGCTACACGATGCGGCGCATGAGGTGTCCCCGCAGCGGCTGTGGCAGGCCTTTCTGGGTACGCAGTATACTTTGGTGACGTCTTGGTTGCGGCTGAAGGTGTATCAGGTGGACTTTGTGGGTTCTAATCAACAGCCTCGATATGTGCATGCCGTGATGCCCAAGATGGATGGTTGTTTGCAGGTGATGGATCCGGGGGTGGATGATGGGGGGGTCGATATCGCCCTGTATTTAGATTCGGAGGCGATGAGAAAGCTGCTAGTCGATAGACAGTTGCATGTTCTATAATATTATACTTTGTAACTACATGAGCTCATGCGCCGGTTTGCCATTTATGAAGGTTTTGATAGCCATTAACACAACACATGTATGCTCAGCTTGGTCAAATGTTGATCGTGAGGTGAAACACGTTGTTGTACGCTTAATCATGGATTTCAGCATGGTGTATTTAGATGGCCATGGCCAGCTGGAGCCTGTCACTTTTGCGATTTCCATCAAACTACATCTATATCAGGAAGCTCTGGATACATGTAATTGGAATCAAGCTGGGCGAATTTTCTTTATATAGAAAAACATTTACGATCGAATAACATCTTACTTTCTATCTTTGCTATTCGTGATTATAAACTATTGCCTGAATGAATACTCTCTTAGCATAGACGACGGTCAAATATGGATGTATACCTTGATGCATAATGCATCAAGACTAGTCCACGGCAAAACGGTTATTTGATACAATCGTATCAGGTGAATCATATCAAGCCCAAATTTGGGAGTAGGCAGTGAGTTGACAGCGTAGAACAACCATGTCTTGTAATTTAAACATTCTTTCCCACACCTTTCCCGTCTATCAAACAAGTTCATCTGCCTTATACTTGGCAGCAGAGGACACCCCTTGTTCTAGCGTCTCACACGCTATGGTCCTCTCGCCTCTTCCCTATTTGTACCGAATCCTAGCAATTGGACACAGCCCTCCTTCGGGACTTCTACTTACGGTGTAGAAAGTAGTGAGGGTGGTATATATATTATAAGACGATGGAGTTCATGTATAAACCTCGAGGCTGGTAAAGATCAACTGGGATACATTGTTGAATATCACAATTTGTGCATCCATCAACATGTCTTTTTCGATTTCTTATATCCAAAGCCTCCTATATTCCGCCACAATTGGTCAGATAACATCTGCCCTGGACTATCAACACGCCATTAACCCCGTCCTCGGCAGGCAAAGTGACCTTCTCCCATCTTCCCGAGCACAGTCCCGGACAAAGGAAAGCGAGGCACCAATCCCATCACGCTTCACCCCAAAATGCCAGCGTCTCAGTACCGAAGTTATCAACCAAGTCGACGAGTACTTCCTCACACATTGGCCTTTTAAAAGCGAGAAAGCTCGGAAGAAGTTCGTGGCGGCGGGGTTCTCATACGTCACATGTCTATACTTCCCCATGGCGAAGGATGACCGCATCCACTTTGCGTGTCGGCTTTTGACCTTGCTCTTCTTGATTGATGGTGGGTTATACGGTCTAGGGTTTTACAGCAGCATCTCTGACGCTGGCAGATCTTCTGGAAAACATGTCATTTGACGAGGGCTCCGCCTATAATGAAAAGTTGATGCCGATTGCCCGCGGCGAGGTTCTACCAGATCGAAATATCCCCGTGGAATGGATTATGTATGATTTGTGGGAGAGTATGCGGGCACAGGATCGAGTCCTGGCAAACGGAATACTCGAGCCAACTTTTACGTTCATGAGAGCCCAGACAGACAGGTCTCGTCTGACCATCAAGGAGATGGGTCCGTATCTCACATATCGCGAGAAGGATGTGGGGAAAGCGTACGTCTGCACCGACCATACCCTTGATAAGTTGCAGGTCAATAACCATAGCCCATGTTCAACAGTCTACTCTGTTCTTTGATGCGATTCTCCATGGAACTCCACATCAGCCCCGAAGAAATCGTTTCGGTCCGGGAGATCGAACAAAACTGTGCCAAGCATCTCTCTGTAGTAAACGACATCATGAGCTGGGACAAAGAGTACCTCGCCTATCAGACCGGTCACCCCGAAGGCTCAGCCATTTGCTCTGCGGTTCAAGTCCTCGCTGACGAGACCTGTCTGTCTTATGCAGCGTGCAAGCGGGTTCTGTGGGTGATGTGTCGCGAGTGGGAAGCCAGACATGAGGCTCTGGTGGCTAAAAGACAGGCTGATAGTGCTGTTCCCTATGGCGAAAATTTGAAGCTTTATGTCAAGGGGTTGGAGTACCAGATTAGTGGGAATGAGTTGTGGAGTTTGACTACTCTTCGCTATAACTCGCCTAACTAATGGCACAGTTTTTCATGTACATGACCTTTCTCAAATGACCTAAATTTTTACGCCAATTTGGTTATTACTGGCGATTTTATGTTTCCTCTTCTCAAACCTCTCTGTCTTGCTATCCATAGTCGAAACCCGTAACAATTGTAATAGGAAAAACATTCGTGATATTTCCAGAAGAACCAGGCATTTTGACCAATCAAATCTATAACCGATCAGATCTAGCCCTAGTTGTTGATTTGCGAGCTCGGGCCGAGTATCGAATAGTACTAGCTCGAACATTACCATGGTGAGTGCATTTAGGTGGACGTTTTTCGTTCTTTGCTTTAGTGATTCTATTTGAAGCTGGTGATGGTTTCAATGGAAGAAAGAACATGATAGCAAAGTCTTATTAGGCAACCTATGATCGCTAGGCAATCTATGATTAATCTATAGATAGTTGGCTTCGGGTAATGCAGAGTTCAAATTCATTAACTATATACAGCTCGGATCCCTCTTTACAGCGATATATATTTTTCAGCTTAGTAGCAAATTCGATGTCCATCGACCCTCTCGTCTTTAGGATGGAGCATGAGCCTTCGTATCAAGCACAAGGTAGTAAGTACTAGAAGGTCGATAATCAGGTGTCCCTGCCCTCTGACCCACTAATTCTACGTTAGACACCGACTCGGAGCAATTGCTTGAGCACGGTGCGTTATCATATCATTCTATCGAAATCGTCGGAAAACTGACACACGGTCGACCCAGCTGCCTCGCTTCAGACTTTCTGATCTTTGATAAATCTGGCTGAGGACCTTACAGCGACAAAGCCTACCGCAACACTAACAACGGGATAGTATTTCTGGTCCTCCTTACGCGCTCGGAGAAAACGGTAATTTTCCTTTGCAAAGTTCAATGGGAAACTGTGATATTGAAATTGCCTAGCTGTACCATGCGTCGTGCCCCATCAGCCTAATCCGGCTGCACCGAGGGAACGGGATTACCAATTAAGAGCGGCGCGTATTGAGAGCAGGATATATCAGGCTGAATTGACTAAAGTAGAAAGAGAGCGCATTGCAACTCCTGCTATTCTCATAGCTGCCAGTTGAAAATATACCAGCAAAATGCAGCTACCTCATTACCAGCGATATATCGATGGCTTGTTCAGACAATTTGCGTTTTGTGAGGAGGGACTTTTATTGCGCGTATTCTATGTGGTGTTGTTTGTGGTAAATCTGCCACAACCCCTCACGCGAGGAAAGTGCTGATATCGCCATAGATTGTGCTATCTGCCAGCACGAAGGTGATATACAATCTGCTGTTCCATAAACTCGCCAGATTTCCGGGGCCTCTGTTAGGCCGGTCAATGCTGGTAGGAATACAACATGACGAAACACTCTCAGGACGTTTGCTTATTGCTACCAGATATGGCGAATCTACCATTCCCTCGGCGGTCGGTTCCATGTAGCCATCGACAAACAACACCGCAAATACGGTAGGTGTTGTGCAGCACAATTGCTCAAAATCAATTTCTGACACCATCCTTAGGCCCAGTAGTTCGGATCTCCCCAAACGAACTGTCTTTCGCATCGGTCGAGTCTTGGAGGGCTATCTACGGCCACCAGCCACCAGGCACTCCCACGCCCATTAAATCCGAGTTTTACGACATTTACGGCGCTGGTTTTAGCTCACTGTGCATAGGCAGTGAGAGAAACCCCCAGAAACATAGCCAGATGCGCAAGATGTTGTCAGCCGCCTTTGCAACGAAAGCGCTCGTGGAGCAGGAGGCCATATTTTCCAACGTGGTAGATCAATTCATAATGTCTATTGGCCGGGTGGGAGGTCCTGAGTCGAAGGGCATCAACATGAGCAAGTGGTTTGAGATGGTGTCGTTTGATATTTTGGGAGAGATGGCTTTTGGAGAGTCTTTCCATTGCATTGATACCGGTCTGTATGGGTGTTTCTGTTTGAGTTGATATTCGCTGATTTCGACAAGGCAAACCGCACTTCTGGTCTGAGCTCATCACCAGTCATTTGTATTTCATTACGCTGGTGGACAATCTGCGTCGTTTCCCGATGATTGTTGCCCTGACGAAACTGCTATTTCCATCTACGCTTGCAGTGCGCAGCAAAAATTCGGAGTATAGTCGCCAACAGGTCGCAAAGTAAGTCCAAACGGGACTGCATGCACGTTCACTAATCCGCCATCAGACGCCTTGAAAAAGAGTCCACTCGGAAGGACTTCTTGTCCACTGTTGTCAAGAATTTCCGCGCGGGAAACGTTAGCAAAGAAGAGATGACGGCGCATGTGTCTACCCTGACGTGAGTTTTGCCACTGTACAAGGGAGAAGAACAAAAGAAATAACAGCTTGTAGCATTGCCGGCGGAGAGACGGTGTCGACTTGCCTTGCAGGGACCACATACTATCTGCTACGAAATCCAGATTGCTTAGCGAAACTGCAGCGCGAAATCGTCGACCGGTTTTCTTCCTGGGAAGAGATCAATGGAACAGCTGCACGGCAACTCCCGTACCTGCAGGCCGTCATCAACGAAGGTCTACGAATGTACCCGCCTGGCCCTCAAGGCTTCCCTCGTCTATCGCCTGGAATGAAAGTGGGTGACTATTGGGTCCCTGAAGGCGTATGTTGTTTCTTCCCCGCTTGCACCACAAGCTAGCTAACGAGATCTGGTAAAGGCTGAGGTATACACCAGCGCATATACAGTAACTCACGATGAGCAATACTTCGCTGAGCCAATGAAGTTCAAGCCGGAGAGGTGGCTAGATCCACACTCTACAGATGTCAAGGAGGCTAGCCAGCCTTTCTCTCTGGGCACGCGGGGCTGCTTGGGGCAAAAGTAAGCCTAAAGAATGTTTAAGGCATAGAAATACGCTAACAGAGAACAGTTTTGCCTATATGGAGTTGAGCTTGGTTCTCGCCAAGTTAATCTGGAAATACAATTTGGAACTGGTCAATAAAGATTTGGACTGGGAGGGACAGAGTCATATGCATGTTATGTGGTGGAAGCCCAAGTTGATGGTTCGGTTTACAGAAAGAACTTGATGTTACATTCATTATCACTAGTTATAAGGGTCAAGGCCCAATATAGTATTATCAGGTTCATGGATTGATCCTTGGCCCGCCCCGAAAGGGAAAATCCCGATGCGAACGAAGATCCCTGTAAAGTACGTGGGGCGCGAAGCTGCTCTTTGCTCTTCGGTCATGTTGGGATTGACTTAGCAGCACGGGTGATATTTGCTTGTCCTCAATTCACCCACCATGAGTGTCGACTTAGACGAAGATAGGCTCGAGTCAGCAAAAAGGCTGCAAGATGATGAGCAACAAATCCTCACGCAACAAGTCGTTGGCGCGACCAGCTACTTGAGCTCGACTCGTTTTGTGTGGAGCTGCACTAGTTCATGGGATGGAGTCATCCTCAGTATCAGTGCCCTGGCGGCAATTGTTGGAGGAGCAGTGACTCCCGCGGCCATGGTTTGTGCAAATCCCATGTTTCCCTTGACCCCCAACACAGCTAACTTCAAGATGGTTGCGCGTAGATTCTCATGGGTCAAATGGGCCAGTCCTTCCGCGGGTACTTCGTGGGAGAAACCGACGGCGCTGCCTTCCAGGCGCAGGTCGTCCAAACCACCCTGTTGTACGTCTACCTAGCCGTAGCCGAGTTTGTCGCCGTCTACATCGCGACAGTAGGATTTACCATGTCTGGAGAACACATCGCGCAGCGTATCCGGGAACGCTACCTTGCAGCCGTTCTTCGCCAGAATATAGCATATTTTGAAGGCATAGGGGTCGGGGAAATCGCGAACTGCATCACCGCTGATACCAACCTGATACAAGACGCCATCACAGGGAAAGCGTCCCTCACCCTGTCGGCCATTGGATCGTTTGTGGCGGCCTTTATCATCAGCTTTGTGCAAAGCTGGCGCCTCGCACTGGTGTTGCTACCGGCAATTGTCGCAATTGTCGGCTCCATGAGTATCGGCGCGTCTTATATAGTCAAATATACTATACGCAGTCTCGGATCGTACAGCCAGGGCGCCAGTATCGCCGAGGAAGCCATCAGCTCGATCGAAACGGTGGCAGCGTGCAGGATGCAAGAAACGCTGGTTCAGCGGTACGACCGGCATCTGATCGCGGCTCGAAAGGCAGGCTTGAAGTCCGGAATCTCGCTCGCCATCATGATCGCCGTCATGAACGCCGCTATCTTCTGGTCGTACGGACTGGCGTTTTGGCAGGGCTCTCGCTTTTTGGTGGTCAATCAGGTTAATCTGGCAAATATTCTGACGATTCTGTATGCAACCATAAATGGCGCGTTTGCCCTGGGGAACGTGGCTCCTTACGCGCAGGCGTTTGTCAGTGGTGTGGCAGCCACGGAAAAGATCTCGCAGACTGTTTCGCGAGAGTGCAAGCTGATCGATCCCAGCATGTGCACGGGCGACAGGCCATCGGAAACAGTTGGGCGCATTGAGCTGCGGGATGTCAAGCACGTGTATCCCTCTAGGCCCGACATAACGGTGTTGCATGGACTGAATCTTGTCTTTGCAGAGGGGAAAATTACTGCTATCGTTGGACCGTCTGGCTGTGGCAAGAGCACGATTGTTGGATTGATTGAACGATTCTACGCACCGGTTGGGGGTGAGATCGGTAAGCGGGATTTAGTGGCTTCAGAGCCACGAAGACATGGCTGACCGGTATAGTGCTTGATGGACGAGACATCACGACGTTGAATCTCACATGGCTGCGACAGCAGATCGGACTCGTCAGCCAGGAACCAACTCTATTTTCGACAACCATCTTCGAAAACATTCGCTATGGTCTTATCGGGACGAATGTCGAGAGCGCTCCCATCGAAGAGATTGAGGAGCTGGTCATCAGCGCGGCGAGAACAGCCAATGCATACGATTTCATCACGGCATTGCCGGACGGATTTCAGACCCACGTGGGAGACCGTGGATCGCTGCTGTCTGGTGGTCAGAAACAGCGCATTGCCATTGCGCGCGCAATTATCAAAAACCCCAAGATCCTTCTCCTCGATGAAGCCACCTCGGCGCTGGACGTCAAATCCGAACGGCTGGTGCAAAAGGGGCTGGAAAACGCCGCTAAGGGACGGACAACGATTGTGATAGCACACCGGTTTGGCCTATTTTCTTGGTATGGATGTATTTCGTCTGATATGGTATATTTAGGTTGTCCACCATCACGGGTGCTGATAACATCGTGGTCATGTCCGAGGGGCGAATTGTCGAGCAGGGAACGCACATCGGGCTCCTTGAGAAACGATCCATTTACTACGATCTGATCAAGAAACAGCGCATAAACGCTCAAGAGAAGAATGCCGTGACCAAAGTTGAAGAGCTGACGCCGTCAGATTTGGAGAAACATCTCATCATTACAGACCAAGTCAAAAAAGAGAAAGAACAACAGTCGGATGAGACTACCAATCCGACAGAGTGGAAAGAGAGAAAAAATTCGACATGGACCCTGGTTCGCTTTGTCGCTGGACTTAACAGAGGCGAAACAATTCCTATGCTGGGTGGTCTGTTGTTCTCCATCATTGCCGGGGCTTCACATCCGACGTGAGTCGTGTGCAATGTATATTGCTTAAACGATTGTTAATTATATGCTAGTCAGTCGGTCTTCTTCGCCAAAATGGTCTCGTCACTCTCCAGAACACCTTCCAAGTACGATGCTCTCCGGAGGGACGTCAACTACTGGAGCTGGATGTATCTCATGATCGGATTTACGACTTTGATAGGTTGGCTAGGGCAGGGCGTGTGTTTCGCGTACTATTCGCAGAGTCTCACCCATCGGGCGCGAAGACAAACTTTAGAAACGATTCTGCATCAGGATATCAGTCGTTTTTCCAGCCCACAATACTCACCAGGGGTGTTGACGGCGACATTGTCCACCAGTGCATCCAATCTGGCCGGCATGAGCGGCGTCACTCTGGGCACCGCCTTCGTTATTCTAACCACGCTGGTTGCAGGTTTTATACTGTCCGCAGCAATCGGTTGGAAGCTGGCACTTGTTTGTGCATGTATGATTCCCATCCAGCTGGGTTGTGGGCTACTCCGGCTGAAAGCACTGGCCATCCAGGAAAGCAAGTCGCGTAAGGCGTATGAGGCGTCGGCAACGTACGCCTGCGAGGCCAGTGCCGCCATCCGAACCGTGGCGTCTCTGACGCTGGAGCAGCATGTTCAAAGAACCTATAATAGCATTCTCTCTGCCTCCCGTCGCAGCTCTTTGCTTTCCATTATCCAGTCCTCTGTTCTCTATGCCGCATCGCAATCGTTCAATTTCCTGTGCTCAGCGCTAGCGCTTTGGTACGGCAGCCGGCTGGTAATGACGGACCATTATTCCATGTTCCAATTCTTTGTCTGCTACACGGCCATCATTGCGGGGTCGTACTCTGCCGGGGCGATTTTTGCATTTGCGCCTGACATGGGCAAGGCAAAAGCTGCCGCAAGAGATATCAAGAATCTCATGGATCATCCTGTGTCTATTGATTCGCGTCGATCAGAAGACGGGATGCGACGTTCTACACTAAATGGGCATATTCAATTGGAGCACGTAACATTCAGCTACCCGACCCGCAGGGATAGAACTGCCCTGGAAGATATCAATTTGATTATCGAGCCGGGGCAGTATGTTGCCCTAGTTGGTGCCAGTGGTAGTGGGAAGAGTACCATCGTTTCATTACTGGAGCGATTTTTCGACCCCTCTTCCGGAAGGGTCCTTGTCGACCATCACGATATCAAGACTTGGAATGTGAAGGATTACCGCGACCATATATCGCTCGTCAGTCAAACCCCGACACTGTATGATGGGAACATTCGCGACAACATCTTGCTCGGAATGGGCGGTAAAGCAGACACAATATCAGAGGACTCAATCCGTCGGGTGTGCAAAGAGGCCAACATCTACGATTTCATTTCTTCTCTTCCGTATATCTAATCTAACCCACAACAGACATACCATTCATTACTAACGCAACTGTAGCGACGGGCTCGAGACAGTCGTGGGTGCGCGGGGAACCATGTTGTCAGGCGGACAGAAACAGCGCATTGCGATAGCCCGAGCTTTGCTGCGGAACCCACGAATTTTGCTTCTAGATGAAGCAACATCTGCTCTTGATTCTGATTCAGAAAAGGTGGTCCAGGCTGCCCTTGATGCCGCGTCTCGTGGTCGGACGACAGTTGCTGTTGCTCACCGTATCAGTACGGTGCAGAGTGCGGACTGTATATACGGTGCGTTTGTCTAGCCAGTCTAGAAGTATTGATACTGACCAATACCCAGTTCTGGATAGTGGACGGATTGTCGAAGAGGGAAATCATCAGACTTTGATGACGTCGAAGGGCAGGTATTATGAAATGGTCAAGCTGCAGAGTGTAGAATGATCGAATGATTCAATTCCATGCCCATTTTATTCTCAAACACGCTTCAAAAGTCATAAAAGTGCGATAGAAAGACCGTCTATGATCATTCCTCTCTATGACTTAATGATCATCAAATTTTTTGACTGATTTGAACAAGACACTCTTCCTAGATAGCTTGCTCATTCGGTAGACGATCTGTCGAATAATCTCTAGCCTGGCCACTGTTGTATGTTTGGAAGCCAGGGTCGTATACTTGGACTTGTACCTTGGCCATGATAGAGACAGTGATTGTATGAATAGTTATGATGAATGTGAAGGGGGCGGTTTGTATGGAAACGCGGATATTATGTAGCTTGATCGGTTATTCGGCTTTACCTCAACGGGAAGAACCCGATCCAACATATAACACGGTACAATTCTCTGTAGTTCCATCCAAATTGCATTCATGTACAGTACTGTAAATCATTCAACCTTGGCGATCATGACTGTTCCAGCAAACGACCAAGTTCCGGCCACCGGCCCCAATGTGCTGGACTTGATCGATGCCCAGGCCGAGCGAAATCCAGAAGGCATCGCAGCGGAATTCCAACACAAGACCATCACAAACCGCCAGCTGCGACAGGCCTCGATACGCGTGGCGATCGAATTGCACGCCCGAGGATGCAGACACCATGACCGCATTCCGCTGCTCACCTTGATGGGTTGGGAAATGGTGATTGCTGTGCTGGGGATTCTTCGTTTAGGCGCCTGTTATTGCCCGATGGACTTCGCAGCGTGGAGCGAATCGCGCGTTCGGGCGACTCTCGAGGCGGTACAGTCGCGACTCGTGCTAAGCACTGTCAAGACAGAGGTCCCTGGATATGAAGTCGTGCAAATTGGCGACCTCCTCGGGGAGGACGAGATGGCGGATATTTCGCCGAAAGGCCTTCAGCTCCTTGAGAGTATTCGGCATGACATAAGCCTGTCCGACCTCATCTATGTCATTTTCACGTCCGGGACAACGGGAAAACCCAAAGGTGTCATGGTATCTCATGGGAGTGCTGCACATCTGGTTGTTCAAGACTTCCCAGGCTCTATGATGGTTTATCCCGGATCTAGAGTGCTGTTGTTTTTCTCCGTGGCTTTTGACGGTATGTGTGCCGTTCTATTACCGTTGTGTCTCTGCAGGTTAAAAACTACGCGTACAGTCCTCCATGATACCAGAATATTCTGACATGCTCAGGCTGCGCTGGTATTGTATTTTCGACCTTGTGCAACGGAGGCACGCTGGCCATGGCGTCGCCATCGGATGTTCTAGACTTGGCGCCATCATGCACGACTCTGGTGATGACTCCCTCTATGCTTGCTAATGTGGCACCCTCGGCCGAGTTCGACCAGGTTCGCGAGATCTACATGGGCGGAGAGGCACCAACCGCTGCGTTGATCGAGGAATGGACTACCCCGACCCGAAAGGTGTACAATTCCTACGGGCCAACCGAATGCACGACTGCCGTGTCAGTGGCCGAGATAAAACCCGGTGGACCAATAATTTTGGGGAACCTAGTCTCAGGAGTGGAAATCATACTTCTGGACGAGAACCTAGAACACGAAGTGAACGCAGGAGAGATTTGCATCCGCGGGCCCTGTCTGGCCGTGGGATACCTTAACAATGAGACTCTGACAGCGGAGCGATTCTTCATGTGGAATGGTATTCGACACTATCGAACGGGAGACCTCGCTCGCCGATCAGAGGCCGGTCTGCACTTTGTGGCCCGAACGGACCGGGTGGTCAAGAATCGCGGGTTTCTCATCAATCTGGAGACAGAGGTCGAGCCAGCCCTCCTTAATTTCCCCGGTGTGAGACGCGCATCAGCCTTTCTTGATCGTGGAAGGCTGATTGGGTTTGTGACTCCAGAGAGTGTTTCTATCTCGGAATTTCGCGAGCACCTCGTGAATCACTACGATGCATTTCTGGTCCCAGACCTGCTCTTTGCCGTGTCTGACTTTCCCCTGACGTCAAACGGAAAGGTCGACACAAAGGCCCTGGGAGAAAGGGTTGTTTTCGATGTAGAAACTGATAACAAGAGCCTTCTGCCTGCTTCGTCTGATACTATGAAACTGGTTAGGGAGGGTTTTGCCTGGGTGTTTGACTGGCCCATTCATAACATCCGCCCGACTACGTCCTTTGCCGACCTTGGAGGCAACTCTCTGCGGGCACTGAAACTGGTGTCGTTTTTGCGTCGACACGGCTTGAATGTGTCAGTTGGGGAGGTCTTTACTCTTGATCGTGTCTCGGTCATTGACAGCGCAGTTATGCCATTTCAGACGGACGTCGCTGACGCGCCATCCGAGCCTGTCGGGCAATTATTGGCGCCACTCACTGGTCACCAGATCGAAATGCTGAAGGAAACGGCTGAGGTGCCATCTACCAATTACTTGTTCTACACTATGACTCGAGACTGTGGAGAAGAGCTGACCCCGAGTCGTTTGCGGCGTGTGTGGGAAGCGATGTACCAACGGCACCCTATTCTTCGCGCGACGTTCGATTTGGACCAGGGACGGCAGATGATCCAGCCTACTGCAGACTTTGAATGGGAGGTATTTACCGTTTCCAGCTCAGATGAATTGTCTGCAGTGTCGGACCGAGAAGTTCAGAAGCTCTGGGTGCAACTGCGCTCGCCCAGTCCGGAACTGCGTCTACGGCCGATCTTCCGCATTGTCTATGTTCCCGGACAGAAGATTCGGGTGAACTGGGTTATCCATCATGTCTATACCGATGGATGGTCATTCGGAATTATTTTGCATGATTTCGAACTCATCCTACATGGTAGAGAGAGGGAACTCTCGCCTGCGCCGAGCTTCGTCAACATCGCTCACTTTTTGGCCACAACGTCATCGCGCGAAAAATCTCGAATCCAGTCATTCTGGACCAATTACAGCCAACCGTGGAGTAGAATTCAGCCCCTTAAGCTACCAGCACCACCTGAAAACCCATCACGGGAGTCATGGGCCGAAATCAGGGTCGATTCAGGGATAAAGAAGCTCGCGTTGGACGAGATGTCCCGACGGAACGGCATATCCTGCGCATCAGTCATCTATGCCGCTTGGGCGCTGATGCTCTTCCGATACACACAATCCAGCACAATCGGCATGAAGATCAGCGTATCAGGGCGGTCCCTGAGCCATCCAGACACCGAAAGCGTAGTGGGACCGCTCAATGGGCGATGCCCTTTCATCACAGAGATCGACCAGAATGATACTGTGTCTAAGTTCCTGCAGTCCGTTCACCAGAACTTCTACCGCGTCAACGATCTGCAGTGGTCATACGCCGAGTTGCGACGACAGCTTGCGCAATCTGAGAACAAGGACTATTGGTTTGATACTCAGGTCGTTGTATTGTTGGATGTCCCGGTCGACGTGGGAGCGTGGAAAATTATTGAGTTGCAGAGACCTTCGTCGCTGATTTGGATCGGGGTCGCTCAGAAGGGAGAGACGTTGAATTTGCGTGTGGGATATGAGGGGAGTGGGCATGGTGTGGGAGAGGGAGTAGGGGAAATGACGGAGTACTTTATAAGGATGCTGCGTGGGATCGTAGAGACATCATCGTCTCGAGTGATTGGAGATCTTACGGCTTAATGGGGATAATAGGAACACCTCGTAGTTTACTTTCAGTCTAGCCCTGAATGGATAAACCCGACAGCGCTGGTCCATTTCGATCGTTCGTATAACTATATAAGTCGCCTGCACCGTGCCCTCGTTCACCACATGGATTTATGATCGACTAAGCATACCAACATGACTGCAGAAGGTATTCTAACGATTGTGTCCAACCATCCTTGGGTAACATGCGGCACTATCGTAGGCCTCTATCTGTACTCTCTGGCAATCTACCGTCTGTTTCTGCACCCATTATCCAGCTATCCCGGTCCCAAGATCGCAGCCCTAACAGTATGGTACGAGTTCTACTACGACTGTATTCTACGTGGCCGATACACTTTCAAAATTCAGCGCATGCACGAGAAATACGGACCAATCGTACGAATAAGTCCCGAAGAGTTACACGTCAACGACCCATCCTTCATCGACGAGCTGTATGCAGGCGGGGGCAAGAAACGCGACAAATACCCTTTTTTCACAGTGCAAACCTGCATTCCAGACAGCGTCTTTGGCACACCGGGGCATGACCTCCATCGACTGCGACGCGGGGCGATGAGCCAGTTCTTCTCCAAGGCATCCGTGACAAAGCTAGAGCCGATGATACGCAAGGCTGTAGAGAAGTTGTGCGCCCAGTTGGAAGGCCACGCGGGCACGGGGAGCCCGGTCAAGATGAACGATGCCTTTAGCTGCATGACCACGGACGTGGTGACAGAGTATGCGTTTGCAAAAAGCTACAATTTCCTAGACTCGCCTACGTTCCAGCCAAATTTCCACCGCGCCATCATTGCGGGCAGTGACATGGGGCCGTGGATTAAACAGTTCCCGGTGTTGATCACCCTGATGAATATACTACCCAGCTGGCTGGTGAAGAGAGTCAACCCCGAGACGGCGATCTTTTTGCAATTCCAGGAAGATATTCGCCGACAGATTCGCGAGGTGAAAGTTAACATTGCAGAAGGGAAGACGCAGGGCGCGTCCGCCAAGACGATCTTTCACGAACTTCTCACGGGAGACCTGCCGACGCAGGAGAAACGAATCGAGCGACTGGGGCAAGAAGGGCAGATTGTGGTTGGTGCTGGCACAGAAACCACGGCGTGGGCGCTGTCCGCCATCACTTTTTATCTACTCCATAGCCCGACCGTCATGGCCCGACTGCAAGCGGAATTGAAGCTGGCTATTCCAGACAACGATGACGCCTCGGATCGAATCACCTGGAACCAACTGGAGCAGCTACCGTACCTGAGCGCCGTGATTTCCGAGGGACTACGACTGTCCTACGGGGTGAGTACGCGACTCCAGCGCATCAATCCGCTAGGACCATTACTCTTTAAGGCTCGGAGTGATACGGATGATGCGACGGGCAAAGAGCGCTGGGTAGAATACGCGATTCCACCGGGAACGCCGGTTGGTATGACAGCAACTCTCATTCACACGAATCCAGAGCTGTTCCCGGATCCACATATCTTTAGGCCCGAGCGATGGCTGGACGAGCAGGGGAAACGCCATCATGATCTGGATAAGTATATATTGTCTTTTTCTCGTGGAAGTCGACAGTGTATCGGGATCAAGTGAGTATTAATTCTCAAGTTGTACTAGGTTTTCGCATAACTAATAGTGGATTAGTCTCGCGTATGCCGAACTGTACATGTGTATCGGGTTGTTGATAAGACAGTTGGGATCTCGCATGGAACTGTTTGAGACCACCTTGGAAGATGTCGAGATCCACTTTGACAGATTTGTTCCGACGCCCAAGGACGGGACACAGGGGATACGGGTGTTGGTGCGTGCCGACGGATAGTTCGTCTGGGTGTACCGGATAAAGCCCTACATTGGCAATTGCCGAATGGGCAAAGCGGCTACGATATGGAATCTATTGGCAATGACAGCCAAGCACACCGTTGTTCGAAGCCTCTGCATCAAGGATATGAACGGCAGTTTGGGACTGTTTTGTCTGACCAGTATATCCAACCCTCTTACTTGCCAGACTCCCAAGATCCGATCTCCAACAGACCCGTGTGATTGTCCCCGTCCACCTGCTGGAGTACCTTAAAACATATCCGAAAACCACTATCAGCTCCGCAGAGGGTCAATAGTTTTCGCAGAGACATAGTCGTAGTCGCTGGAGATCTGTAGAAACTGCCAGAAATAATGCTGATATATGAACCTCCACGGTATGGAAAGACCTGCGAATACTTGCAAAACATCGAGTAAAAAATCAATATGTAAGAAAAAATTGCAAGGCAGATAAAGTTGGTTGAATGCATGTCTCACTATCTCACACTAAAAAGTCAAGATACCAGTTGTTCAGTGTGATTCACCTGTCATGGCCGACTGGGGCCGACCCTGAAGCAACCTTGCAACCAATCGGGGATATGGTCTATCTCAGCCACTGCACCAAAATCCCGAATAGGCATTTGGTCGGCTTTTGTTTGATTGATATCCAACAGTTAATATATACAGTCACTTGATACGTGCAAGAGTTCACCTCATGGTGGTATCAGTAGTAGTTATATTATAGGACGCATTGTTAGTCCGCTTCAGTGACGCTCTTATCTAGTTACATGGTGTACTTTCCTGGCAGAATCAACAGAAAGGACTAAATTTCGTATACACCAATAACCAAGAAAACTCAATGGCTACCAGATAGCTATATTCTTTAAAGAGTACACTGTCAATTCCGGGCATTTTCGCATTCTTCTACTTGGAATAGTCAATGGAAGAGACTGCTAATCTAAAAAAAAAGTTCCCTACTTCACCACGCACTATATATCAAACCAGGTTGTGACGGCGGCTGGATTTAAACTTGCTACTTTTGGTTATAGCGCTAGGTCGGCGCCACAGGGCCCATACGGGGTCTAGCGGAGCAGGCATCACCCAAAGAAACACTGGCCCGCGCGGAGGGAAGCCCCGCAGTGGCGCCCAGAAAAAATTTACAAATATAGTAATTAACATATGGACACCATGAGTAGCATGGTCTCATCCCACTTCGCCCACCTCCCGCAGGGATACTTCCAACACTGCGGTCACCCCTGTAGCTCACAAGATACGGTGGCCGCCACGGCGCCGCTCGTGCTAGCCTTCGCTTATCCTCGCCCTTGAGGCGCCCCGCACCCCCACCTCCCCCGGTCCCCGTTGCGGGCCCCTGGCCACCAATTCTCCGCATCCAGGCCACCTAACCAACCCCTCACCCGCAAGCCGCGCTAACTGGTATCCCCGTGGTTCTTCTCGGCGTCTACAGGTAACTGGCTCTGCGGTGCGTGGTGCGATGCTCGGTATCATAAATATTCCGGCCGCCGAAATAAACAACTATACAAAACTTGGGGGATAGGCTGGATGCTGTCTGAGTCGTGCGACAATACGGTTGAACTTCTGATGAAGCTTTTGAGATGTTGAATTGTAAAACATCACATCTACTCTGACATTTGCATTGACCTCCCGCTTATTACGTTACATTCCGAACTTCAGATGACTAGAAAGATACTGCCTGGTATCTCTCAGGCGGCCATGGCAGGATCTCGCTCCCTGTCCATCACCAATCCAATGTTGCAGTTATGCCAGGGGAGTGCTGGCATTTCTACCAAAGATGATAGGCGTGATAAGGCCATCGGATTGGATCTGCTCTTGATGTAGAACTCCCACAGCATCCTTCAGATAATCTGCAGTCGTGTCAGCAGCAATAAATTCCCCACACATTCCGAAAAAAGCACCGCTAGAACCCCAGTTATACGGTTGATTTTGCGTTGATCATCTGCATGTCAAGCATAAAATCACCCATGTTTATGACTCTCCGCTACTGTCGCGATGATGGCGATGGGATCCGATACTTAGAGCCGACAGACCGGCCGCTTCGCTCGGGAGATAATATCTCTCATACAGCCTGCGCCTCGTGCCGCAGCAAAAAGGTATGCTCTTTTTTCTTCCTTTCTTAGATCGAAATACATTTTTTTTCCCTCGGTTTTGCCGGTCTGATTAGCTCACTAGCCATTGGCGAATAGTTGGGATGCAATCGCGATCTATCGGGATGTCGTCGATGTCGCAGCCGAGGGATCAAATGCGTGTATCCTGAGAGGATACGAAGAAAACACCAGTCGCAGCGATCAGACTCGAGCTCCAATTCAACTCATGAATCAGTCCACCCACCACTACCTCCCATTTCCAATGAGGTGGAGAATGGGAACGCGCCTGCTCTCTCACGGCCCACACTACATCTCCACCATCGTCGCCCTTCTTATACGGATAGAGACATCCCACAAGAACAGCGAATACCGTCTAACGGATCCACAAAGACACAAAACGGAGCTCCTGCAGTCAATCAGAACTCGGAAAATGATCTGGCGACGCTTAATAAATCAGATTCGACAGACATGCCGTCCGACGAATACCCCTCGACCATCAGCGATGATTATTTCTCGCAACTGCTGGAACCTTTCGGCGCTGACCCTGAAATTACAGAACAAGATCATGGCCCGGGTATGTCCCTTGTCCTGCGTTCACTGTTGACATCCCCAAAGCTAATATATAGTTATATTCTTAGGAAATGTATCACTGCGCTTCGATGACCTGGACCGGGAATCTTCCTTTTTAACATCATCAATAGACCTACAGCCCTTAATCGCTCACCCATCGCCGCAAGAGCTATTCGCGACGTCAGCTTCTCTCTCCGGCCCCAGCTCGTCAGCCTCACAACACATGGATCTTGCCAGCGAAGATGACTGCGAGTGCACTTCCTCAGCGCTGAAGATCCTCGAGACAGTGGCCGCACCACTGAAAAACACAGAATGGAACACAGTGGAGCGGAAGCTCTGTTTCCTGAAACAGATTCTAACCCGGTGCATCGCTCTTTCGCGATGCAGCAGCTGCGCCCAAGACTCAGGCTTCACAATGCTAGTGTTGGTCCTTTACGACAAGATCACCACCACCGTTGAAGAAGCAGCGCAGTGGTGGAAACGACATCTGGACACGCCAACGCGGCTGGTGAGACAGGGGGCCGCGCGAGCGAGGGATCATGATTCGAGAGAGGCTGTACCCTGGGGGGGTGGATCGGCGCAGCAGCCCCCCATGGCTCTTGGGCGGTATCCGATTGATACGATGGAAGAGCACTGCAAGGTTCTGGCGACGATAATTTTGTTGCAGCTTCATCGGCTGGTTTCTTTGGTGTCGGCCGCGAGGCGGAGGATAATGAGTTCGAAGTGGGAGGGCCATTTGGCGCTGCTGAGTTTAATAAGCGAACGGACGAAAGCTGTGCAATCCATTTTGAACGGCTAAAATATATTCTATTGTTGAGGAATAATATTTCATGAAGAATGATCATCTAGTTGTACTACTGTAGGCTATATATCGATAACATGTCTTTTATCTTAACTATTTGACTAAAACACAAATTGGCAAGTGGTAGGGGCTGTATATCCAACACTTATAATGCGTACATTCTGTAGACTTCGTAGGTCCGTAATCATACCTTGGAGTATACTACAGCGTTACAGTCGAGTTTGCTTTGTGGTAAGGCGACCATGGAAGTAGGTTTGCTGATTCTTCTAGCAAACAGCCAACACACTGCTATAAACCTTTTGGATCACATGCAACAGGGTTATATTATATTCATGTTTCTTTTTTTTGTTCTATTCTCTTTCTTGTTACCAAATTCTCAAAGCACACAGATATGAGGGTAATGCCCTTGGAATTAAGATTAAATGACATGTCAAGCATAATAATAGAATATACAGCTTGTGATAGTATGTAGTTTTGGAATAACCATCTTACTCTGAGTCAATATGTTATTGTTATCAGAAAAGACATCTCTAATAGTACTAAGTCCTTTCAGGGGGTCTAATCTTCCAGGTTTCATGGAAGGGCGGGTCCTTGCCGTAATCCTTGAAATGCAAGGGGTGGGAGATCTCGGATATGCTTGGTACCTGCCTGAAGGTTATACGGCTAGTTCCGAGTGTTTACGCTTCAACGTATAGTGTGTGCCTCTTGCTTGCATTCTTAAAAATACGATAGTAAATAAAGAACCCGTTTTTGTAGTATACCCCTTAAAGTAAACAAAACTATGTGGAAGCGAAGCATTCCGCGACGGAAACATGCACATAGCCACAAGCACAACATGCGGGTTTATCTTTCACAAATATTCTTGCTTGAGGCACCAATGGGTGAAACACTGAAGGAAAGCTAGCGCGTATACTCCGTAGGTTGCGCATTGAATAAGTTGGTACAAGTTTCTTATGGAAAGACCATGTCACAGAATGTAAGAAAATACATGTCAGGATGGTTGGTATGATATCTAAAAAAGGAGTATAGTCACAGAACACACTAAAGGAGTCATGTAACTAATATAACCCTTACTTACTTAGTGTCTGCCATGTAAAACCAAGTTAAAACCTGCAATGAATACAGTTTCATCAGGCGAATAGAAAATGGAAACGCATATAAACCTGTCAATACCCTGGCTCATACATGGAATACGGATATCAATCAATGTCGTCATAATGATAATAAGCGCCGCATTGTTTCCCTTTCTCACTCTCATGATAATAGGCGTGTTATTCGCCGTCCAAAACTTTCATGCGGCATTCTTGCTGGTTTTCACGGCCCCAGGGTCGAGATCTCGGGTGCTGGGAACCGTATCGCTCTGTTACTTTTGCTGGAAGACCTACGGGTTTATACATCATGATTTCCCTCTACTGCCCTTAAAGGCTACCCTGGAGCCTGGAATAATTGTTCACTGTCTCAATAGCATCCGTATCCTTTTCCTTGTAGGCAAGGGGCCCGTAATCCAGTGCCGGACGAGCAGCACCAACCGCCTACGGCAACTCGCAACGGCGTTCATGTTAATGAGTTCTCTCCGAGGCATCAACACACCATGGCAGATCAGGGTTGTGCCATCATTCCCCAGCTGCTACAGCCACCCCACAAGGATACTCACCAGGAAGCGATTCCTAGTACGCCAAGTACTCATCACAGCATGGCTTCTTTTTATGACACACGCCATGATGCAACGTTATTGCAGTTATTCAACCCATGAGAGGCAATATCTATATGGCGAAGGCGCTGAGTGGCGTTTTCGAGGGGCCACTCCACGACAATTGGCCGCCAGGCTGGAAGGGGCAGTTGGATACTTGGCCTATGCTCAAGGGAAGATAGACTCGATGTATCGCATCCTGTCAATTGTACACGTTGGTCTTGGGTTGTCCAATCCAGAGGAATGGCCGCCTTTGTTCGGGAGCATCTGGGATGCGTACTCCATTGGACGCTTTTGGGGGTAAGTGATGCTGTCTGTGTCGATGCTTCCCAGGCCCGGAGTTAATTATTTGCACAGTATATATTGGCACCAATTGTTACGTGGAGTCTGTGCGTCGTTTGCACGTCAGTTGACTCGCTGTCTTGAGAGAACCCTAGGGCCTCGGGAAGATATTCGTGTTCTCTCCAAGATAGCGGCCTTTGCTCTGTCTGGGATTCTTCACGCCCCTATCGGATTAAGCGCGTCGCTAAGCAAGGGCAATGTGGGGTTAATCGTCATTCCTTTTATTTTGTTTGGCATTGCTGTGGTTGGAGAAACGATAGTATTCTCGGTGTTCACATCCTACTGGCCTAGAGAACCAATTGCAGCCAGCCCCATGCTCAAAGCTGTGGGGTATGCTTGGGTACTCTGCTCCTGGTGTGTCATATGTGGGTGGTGGTTAGCTCCGATCCTTCGGTATATGGACTCTCAGAATGTGGATTACGGAGTGTTGTGTCTTACGAAAGGCCTGGGAGGATGGGGGACGGGCGCGTTGCTTGCATTGGGGATGTTGGTTGGGAAGGTTTTTCTTGGGGCCAGCCTATAGAAAGACTGTCTCTATAGAGTCGGGTAATTTTAATCATACGTGGAGCTAGTATAGCTATTGCTCCGTGTACTTGCCATTATAGCTCGTCTCCAAAAATAAAATGAAAAATCAGAAACAGGAAGAAAGGAAGGCATTAGTTAGCTATACGGGATACTAAGGAGTACATCCGAAGGGGACGGTATGAATATGCCGGGAAAAATCTGTATCCCAAATACTCCTAATTCTATCATACTGCAAGGGGTTTGGTTTATCGCTCCACTTCCAAGCAAATACACAGGGGCAGTACCAGCCAATTATGTGGGATCTTAAATCACATTCCATCGTATCATGCCGCAAAGATGCCAACCCTTGGTCTCCTTATTATTGGCCTATAATAAAGCCCGCTATGATTCCCGCGCCTCAGCAGGCAAGTTTTTTGACGCATAGTGGCGTGGGCTCACATCTCACCACCTGAATCATGCGTTTTATCAGCTGCATCACGCTCTTCTTGGCCACCGTCTTTGCTAAGACATACACAGTTGACGACGGGTTCTCCGACGTCCAAGCCCTAACCGATCACGTCAGCCGTGTAAACTCCAAACTTGATAGGTTCAATGGCGGTCTCCTACAAGGACTGGATCTGGTGAACGCCATACACAAGGCACATAAACACGCTGCCGCCACCCGCAAGAGCTTCAACACTTTGGGTAATCTCACCGTCGACGACAGCGATAAAGGAATCTCCCATGTCCAAGATCTAATCCAAATGATGGCGGTAACATTTGAAACGAGCAAGGCCAAGGTGCGTGAATATAGAATTCGCAGTTGGGGACTGTGCTCACATATTCCAGAGGGATGTTACCCACAAGGGGGCGTTTTCCTACATTGCGCAGG
This sequence comes from Aspergillus taichungensis, assembly GCA_002850765.1. NCBI lineage: Eukaryota > Fungi > Ascomycota > Eurotiomycetes > Eurotiales > Aspergillaceae > Aspergillus > Aspergillus taichungensis. Next base: position 191,725 of record KZ559496.1, on the reverse strand, counting down.
GCATGGCGTTGAGCATGTACCAGGAGAAGAATCGACTCCAGGAGGTTCTGAGAAGCAAGGCACCCGATGAGTACTACCAGAAGTGTGCTTCTGACTTGGACGATTTGGACAACTCATGGCGAGAATACTTTCAAGGGTTGGAAGACTAGGCAGAGTGGGCTGCGTAAAGCACAACTGCGCTCAGTATCTTGTGTAGAGAATATATTTCGGATTAATCAAGGCGAGGACTATGAGATTTGGAATGTAATGTATTCTGTAACATTCTTCTCACATTGAGATGCATGAGACTAGGGATATGCGACAAGGCATTAATTATATCAGGACCGACGTGCCCGCGACCCTAAACAAACTGAAGCCTGACTTCTTAACAGTCGTTTCGATCCGAGTTTAAATATGACATTTTTGGAGTTATATATAAAAGGCCGGAATCTGATCAAAAGAAAATAAGAACACTTACCACAACTACGTAAGGTGACGGGTACGGACGCGGGGAGGCACTTAATGCTGGATAACTACTGCATCATGCAAGATTAGCACTGCATTTCTGCAACATATTGATTCATGATTTATCATGTCAAGCAGAGATACATATCGTTGTGTCATCTAGGTTCTTTCTAGCTGGTGAGTGCTGAAGGTCTTACTGCTTCGTGTGACCGGTTGCTGTGCTTGACTGCTACTACTCAAGGTTCTATCCTTCCAAGCACAAGTTCTGTTTTACTGAACATATTGTTTTTGTAATAATGTTAATAACTTCATTAGAGGTGAACAAGCTACTATTATGACATAACAGCATGGTCGGCAACATACTTGTGAATATCCCAGAAATTGCGACATCTATGGTGGGATCGAAAGTCTGCTCTTTCTCCAAACGGGGCCTAGATAAGACTTAACTACTTGAATGAACGGTCGCTAGAAGACCAGAGCATTATTACCTTTGGATCCAGCTCAATCAAGATTGGTGTTACATCCGAAGTACCTGGAAGAGCCATCAGGATATGTTTCCTCAAGTGCAGATATTAGAACTTACACATGAGATTGACCCGGAGAACTTCAATGCAATGGTCTACATTGCACATTCAAATTTTTGGTTGGTATTCTGTCTTCTTCCACTGCTGAATGGCATTATACTCACCTAGATGCATTTTCGATATTTCCGAGTCTGGAGACATGCCACCAGGTAGTGGAAGGCCTTGGTCTGTCCAATACTCCTTATATGCCCATTGCCGTAGCATGTGCTATGTGCAACCGGAAATCAGCCCTTATAGAACGTGTAGTAGTCATCCTGGAAAAAAGCGGGAAAACCGACCACGCAATGGAGCTGATGAAACACCTCAACCTGAGCAATGTATCCCTTCCCAAAGTCGGATGGAACATGTTTGTACGTTAATCCCGAGTGCGACTTGTTCATGGCTCCGAGTTTATCTGCCGGGACGTCGATTACACCCACTATTAGGTGTCTTGTTAGTCACTCTGTATCCCTAATCATGGGGTCTTCGAGGACACTTACTGTGCCATGTGTCTTCCCATAATTTCTCCCTTTCTGGCGTTGGAGGGCCTCGAAATAGTGAGGGCTCGTTGAAAAATAGTGGGAGGTCGTAATCTGTGTATTTGATGAGATCCGGGATATCTAAGAGAGGGGCTGATGGGTAGAGAATCTTAGCAAAATTATTAACGTTTTCAGGAGGGGAGAGAATCGTCTGCGTACAGTATGGCGAGGTGCGCTTGCTACATTCTGTGACGCTCGGGATTCGACGAAACAAACAGAAGCAGATGACAAGAAGTAGAGAGATAATGATGCTCTGCACGAATGCCACAACATGCAAGATACCAAACCGCCTTCTCCGATCACTGTATTCTTCTGTTGGGGTTTTGACTGTGTTTTCTTCTCTCGGATCCCCTGCAAGAGGTATGAATGGGATTTCCTGGTCACTCTTCATGCCGCAATGAATGATTTGCTTCGAGGGAGACTGAAATCAGAAGAAACTGGCATCGTCAATATAATGCTACAAGCCTTTGGCACAATATGTACATGCTACTTGCTCCTATAATAAATGTCCATATATAAACCAAAGGTGATAAGCGAACTCCATTAGGAAATTGCTCCTCGTCATCATCGGTTACTCCGTAAATTATAGTAGTATTTGATATAAGCAACGATGATCAATGTCGTAATTTGGGGCTGAAATGGCCTATGTCACTTGCCATCTATCATATCCCTTCTGAACAATATGCTTGATTGGCTCAACTGGTCAGGATCGGCGGGCTTACCTCATTAGCTGCATAATGTTAAGACATCCTCAGGATCTGTATAGACCAACCCCAGATCGCTATCCTTCTCTAGCGCTGCCATGGAGATACCCTGTCGCTGATTTGCCAACGGATATAAGGCCTTCCATGAGCCATTCTTTGATCCATATGTTCGTCTCCACAATCTATGATAAGCCTTGGTCAAAAATCCCTCGGACAAATCCCCCGGTCTTTGTAAAGTACAGTCTAATATTTTGATAAGCTTTTTCTAATGCCGTCGCTCTACGGCAGCCTCCTACCTTGATACTCTATTTGCGCCAAGAAAACCATACAACAATGGTTCAGAAGAGAGTCTAGGGTACAAGCCTTTCACATAGACTTCGAGCTGCAACAAGCGGTTACCCAGATCAAAACCTCATCTATCGAACAATGCCCATCTTTTCAAAAGCATCGAAGATATAAGACAGTCCACCTACCACACAATCCTGGACACGATGCCCAATTGCGTGATCCCGCTTGTCCAGATGCGGAGACTCGTCCTTCAAATTGAAGCACTTTGACTTCCACTTAATTGATGCTTTCTGTGCCCTGTCGACCTTTGCATTCACTAGGGCTTACACCTGTGACGGACAAGTTTTATACAAGGATTCTTTGATTGCGTATTCTAGTATGCAGTCGCCAAATCCCGCGGATGTGTTCGGTCATCATCTACGCTGGGGAGAAAATATCTCAAGCTGAAATTTGACCAAACCCCAACAGAAAGCAAACACAGTGGTAAAGTTGCTGGACTACGACGGTTGATTCTCGTGTGAAAATGAATGTAGGTGATGGTCGATAAAATCAACTTAGTACCCTCCGGCATGTAAATTTTCAAGGTCAGAACAGCCCTTCTTCTACAATTAGATAGGGTTTCATACTATGCCCTCTATTCCGCGGTCTATCATGTATCTTCCGATAGCGCTCCCTGCAATATTCAGATGAATTTTAAGCTAATATTAAGACATAGCAACTAACACAAGATAGTCACTATCATCTCACTATTATCACTAAGTGGCGTAGTAGAAAAAAATCACGCATGACAGGGCCGATCTATACTCGCCCATGCACTCGGATGTCTTGATTCTGTAGCTGGTCGCATGTGTTTTGGCCATTCAATTGGATGTGAGTCAAGCTAACGTACGTCGATGCTGGTCGAGGTTCCCTTTTGACTGGTCTAGCCTAGTCAAGGACAATGCAACCCCGATTCCTGACCTGCGTACGTGTCATTCCTCGGTAAGAAGTGTGATAAAAACAAGGTGGGTTTCTATTTGACAGCCGCCTGTGTCCGGTAGGTTAGAAGGATGCATAATACAGATGAAAACGCGTTCCTGCTCGCGGGTTCCGCTCGATTGCTCTGTCTTTGAAGGAAGTAAAGAGGAGTAATGGTTATCGCTTCTCTGCCTAGCCCGAAAGCAAAATCAAGGACTGGTGATATGAGCAGTCTCTCCTAGCACTTATAAAGCCCACGATTCCTCCGTTACCCAGAGATTTTCACAACCCCGTTCAAACAGATAACAAAACACACATTACAATTCGTGAGTGAAAAAGATAATAACACAAACATCAAAACAAGCTTACAAAAGCATCCAGAGAAAAAACGTGGCGAATATGACGTTACTATGAAATGCGATAAGGCCTACGCAGACCTTGTTGAGCGTGGCGAGTACGATGTGACCATGAAGTGCGACAAGGCTTATGCAGACCTTGTGGAAGAACACAAGGAGAAACGCGGTGAATACGATGTCACCATGAAATGTGACAAAGCCTATGCGGATCTTGTTGTGCGTGGCGAGTATGATGTTACCATGAAATGCGATAAGGCTTATGCCGATTTGGTGGACAAGGAATGATTTATAAGGTGCCTTTGTCTTGAGGGTCAAGGGCTTCATTCCAGTCGTTATCAAATTTTATCTTCTGTCCTCCCTATTCTATAGGTTCTTCTACAGATATAGCTCAGCTACTGAACTATTCGTCAAATATCAACTTCTTCCGCACTTTTATCTGTGGTTGTCTCTTGTTTGCATTATATTCTGCAATAGCATGATATCCAGTATCGCCTTGAGACTGAGCCATCAAGACCCTACGGCTTGAAGGTCCTTGATCAGCAATCTTTCAATCAATGGCTCATGGAGTTCCCAGTAGATAAGTTTTAGCAATGGAACATCGTGCACATAGTAGGGCCTCTCTAATTAGTAACCATGATATGGGGTTAATCTAGACTTAAATAGGTAGGTAGATATTGTACAATCTCTTTAATTGTTATGAGTCTCATCAATCATATAAAGACCGACCGTTGAAAAATTAAACACGTAATCGGGTAGCGCTGACTTGTGGTTTGTTCTCACTCAGTTGAATATTTTGGCTCTTGATGTTTCTTGCAATTCTGCGAATATTCATTGATTGGTCATGAGTTACCGCATCATCAGTCCTAGCACGTCCATCCATTCATCAATTCTCCTCATATATAACCTCCAGTCCTAGGGCAGACCTGAAAGTCTTCGTTGGCAATCTATCACCATCCTTGGAGTTGGCAAGGGGATTGCCGCCTTGGTGATGCCGTCAATCCCCCACTGTTTCTTCTGCTTGTCCAACCACTCTGGAAGGTCCGTTATGGGCTGAGCTAGACTTATACCCTTGTCATATACCGGAGATACTATGTGAGCTTTATCACATATAAATTGGAGTTTGTCATGTCGCAGCCTCTTCAGACATCTTCCACACAAGGCCACTTCCTGACATACTTGACACATGTATATCTTGTCCCAGTCTTTCTCTGTGCAGCCAGATCTTCCACGACATGCAAGGATAGCATCATAAATGTTGAGGGTTTTGCCTTTGGCACGCTGCACGGTTCTAGGGTTGGGCCGAATTGGAGACATTACCGCCGTTGCAAACGCTCTTCGGCCTTCGTCCGCATACCCTGCTCGTACAAGGGCCCTACCGAGGATTATATAACCCTCTTTATCATTCCAGGGATCCTCGTCCTCGAGGATTCGAATACCCTGGCAGATCGTTGCCCTGAAAAACTCTCGGGCCTTATTCTCTCCCCCATGCTTGCGTTCCCAATACCCGAGCATGACTGCAGCGTCTGCACGGTAATCAGTGTCTTCTTGTGCGCTTAGCCGCCCTGGAGGACCAGCTACCAGGTCTTCAAGCTTCGAGATCCAGTCTGGGTGTTTAGCTTGGGGCGTTAATTCTGATCTCAATGCCATCCTGAGATATAGCTCGCCCAGCGCTCTACATTGGAGCTGTTCAACATACAATTGTATGTCGGGATCCTCTTGAAATTCAGCTCCCATCTCTTTCCAGATATTGCAAGCGTGTTCCGCATCTTTGACGTACTGCCAGTAAAAATTCCCGCGCAGATATTCCTCGAAGACAGCCCCCTCTGTATCTCCGTTGTTTCGCGCGACATGGACCATTCTCTTGAAAATATGCCCAGCAAATTGAATCTTTTTTTTCTCTCTGCCCTCGATAGCAGCCCGACTAAATAGAGCATGACCTTCTTCCCAACCAAGAAGCAGATGGACCAAGCGATCTTCCCCCGGAGATTGAGTCTCCAATTTGGATAAGCTTTTGCAAAACTTGAATAATCGACTGAATCTCGATCTCCGCCCGAGAACGCAGAACAAATGGGCAATCTTCTGAAAACTGCCACTGTCAAGATCGTATGCTCTCTGCGCAGCGTCGGTCTGGGCCATTCCCTCGCCACATTTCCCGTACCAGATACTCAAATTGAGATATATATTGCTCTCTGAAACAGTGTCTGGTCGTGGCCGACATAGAAGAGACATCTTTATCTCATTCACTGCTTTCTCGTAGTGCCCTTGTGCGGCATATGCCATAGCAATGCCGCTTTTGATCACCCACTTGTCATATTCTCCCTCTTCGGCTTTATGATACATATCTATCGCAGCTTCGAGATGGTCTGCTTCGCAAAGGGCACTGGCTACTCTCACGTGCCAGTTTGCATCCTTTTTGAAGTTTCCAAATTCCGCCAGCTCGAGGATTCTCTTTTTGTCTAGACCGGCGATGCTAGGAATATGATCATTAGGAGAGGTTATGCCCAGCGCTTTCTCGCCCTATACTTCTGTGAGTATTCGTACCAAAAGCACATCCCTTGTAATATAAAATCGCAAATGTATAGACAATTGTGGGTGTAAACTCACCAGCTTATTGTATCGATCGAGGAACAAAACGCAGAATTCAGTGTCCATGGACCCAGTTTGGAGCCAGCTCTCCGCGCAACTAAATGCAAGCGGTTGGTAAAACTCCTGGGGAGATTCATAGGATCCGGGCAGCCATTCCATCAACTTTCGATGCGTTCTAGGTATCTCAAGCAAAGTTGAAATGAGCCTCTGCCTCTGCTTCTTGTCCATGGCACTATACCAGCGAGTAGTAGTTTCCGGTTGTCGTATAAGCTCAAGCAGCTGCGACTTTGCCTGGTAACCTAAGCGATCTTCCTCAATTTCCATAAAATGGTCTATGACATGCGAAGCTGCGTAATTTATTATATCCAGAGCTCCAGGGCGTGCGTCAAAATCCTCACTTGTGTCATGCAAAGAAAGAAGACATGTTTTGAGAATAGTCGAGTGGGCCTCACTTGTGGTGAACCGATGAAGGCCCCTGCCAGGTCCGTACAGGAGATCTTCTTTGAAACAGCGATGCTTGAAATCGACAATTCTGCGCGGGCCTCTCGAGGGACAACGACTCGTCTCAAAAATAAGCAATTGCCCAAATCGCTGTTCCACATCTCCAGAGCCTACCGCAACCACCTCCAGCTTGCCATGTGTGGGCTTTGTTGTGTGTAGAAATTGCAATTCATTGTCAGTGAGACGCCGACGCGCACATGCTACCCAGCGTAGAATATCCTTGAATTGATCCCCGTCGTGATCTGCTTTGATGGCGCCAGCCAAAATCGTTCCTATGTGGTCTGCCTTGTTCTTCGGGTACCCATGCTCCAGAAAGCGTAATACCTCATCTCCGCTTTGCCAGCCTTCGATGTGCTCAATGACGAGACGGGCCCATAGAAACATGCCATTGGCTTCTTTTTGTAGTGTTTTGATGGCCAATTCTCTGTCTTTGGCGCCGAGAAGGGGGAGTTTCACTTTGAATTTCAAGTTGATATACTTGTCTATATCGGACTTGGTGCTGGCATTCGACACGCGGAGCTGTGCTCCAGCCGGACAGGCGTATTGGATCGTTCTGTGCACTTCTGACCGGCTAACGATTGCAACGCTAATTTGCCACTTGCTCGAGAAAGATCGCTGCAAGTCTGTCCAGGGTGCTATAACACTCTTCTGCTCTTCAGCGGAGGCCGCATCCAGACCGTCAATCACAATGAAAGGACGACATGTGGTATTCTCTCTAAGAAACGGAACAAAAATCTTGCTCCATATCTCTTTTTCATTCCTCAACCACTCGGGATTCTCTAGCGCCTTCGCGGCAGCTTTCTGAAATTTCTGGCTTCTCTTACCGAGTTGCAGGGCTAGACACTTCAAGATGGTCGTTGCCAGGCTACTTGTGGTGTCGGACGCTCTGACATAGAAATAAGCCACTGGGACTTTCTTCCTGATATTCTCACTTATTAATCGAGAAGCAAGGAACGTTTTACCGATAGCTGGCTCCCCGTGGATCCACATGACTCTAGGGCCCTTCCCTTCCATCCAGCGGGCAACGACGTCTTCGCGCGTTATCCACATCGCATTCACACCGGCTTGTCTTTCCTTCACAATCTCGTCGTGGATATTGTGCATTGTGTTCCATGTATCAAGATCAAAAATCTCTTCGAAGCGACCTTGATCGCCTCTATGCTCAATCCTCCTAACAGCCGTACTCAGCTGCCTCAGTTCATCGCGGAACATGGTCGTATCTCGCCGTATAAGTGAAAGACACATCATGGCCTCGGCTTCAGCCAGCTGATGTAGGCTGGTCATCTTCTCTTCAATTTTCGAACAGTCGCCGAAAAAAAGTCGCGTCAAGAACTCTTTGCTCCATTTATACTTTCGTCCTTTCCCCAGCTGCTCTGATGCTTCAACCAGGACTTCGCTAACAAGGGCAATTGTGACGACGAGGATCCTGCGCAACGGCGCATCTATACGCGCCTCCTGATGCACAGACATCCGATCAAGCGTTCCAGCAATCCGGTTGAGAAAACCCTGAATGCTCTGATACGACGCGGAGAACTTCCGTGCGGTCTCCATCAAGTGCAGACATGATCCCAGGATCAAAGACGCAGGAGCGAACGGAGTCGCACCTACAACCGCATTGAGAATCTTTCCTGTAACTTCAAATGGCGCCAATATCCGGTCCAGAATGCTCCAGAACTTCGACGTCCGAGCGTGGTTCTTGAAACTCTCGTCGCATTCCGCCAGTCGGTTTTGCAGCTCCTCTCGATTCCGAGGAATTGGCTTCGCTGTTAACACTTTCTTTGTTTTTTCAGGAAGCGATTGTAGTGCTTCTGTGAATATATCTATTTCTGGCTTTGCCATGGTTGAGCCTGGCGCATAACAGGGTGAAGTGGCAGATGTTAAACCTTTACCGGGGTATCGAGATGATAGGCTTAATAGGCGGGGAGGGGTTGCAGGTATGCATCAAGGCAGGAAGTAATCCTCGTTACTCCATCTCCAAACGGTTGATTCTTGGTCTTGACTCATCAATCTCACAGGCTTCCTGCTCGTTCAGCCGCAGGAGGGGCTAAAAGAGGGGCAGCTTATGGCACGCCCCATTGCATCCTGGCAAAGGACCATTCAGCGTGGACTTCTCACTTTATCATCAATACGCGCTTATCATTCGATAAACTCTTGGGATTAATAATTAGACTTGCTTTTTGATACGAGACTTCTGCGACTTTGAAAATTGTTGAATATTCGTGGTACCCTACCGTTGGTTCAAATATATATGTGAGGCTGTCGCTGCTAGTCATGGCATTGTGACTAAGCCCACACGTGTACATTTATAAAACATAAAAAGAGTGATAATTATGAATTAATAACTGCGATTTTGCAATTCTTGTAAGTACTAAGAGAAATTTCGTAAGGAAGCCAGGGTAAAGCTTAGCTTGTCTCTTTTTCATACAATTCTATATCTGGAAGAACAGGAAAGATTCATGAATTTACTATATCATAAAATCTAGATCATGGATCAAGACTCTAAATTGTAAAGCGTAATATGAAGGTAGGGGTAATAATAATTTATTACAAAACAAGATCTGTCCTCTCATATTCTATTGAGTATCAACTTTTAGTGGCCTTTTTATCTCATTAGGCTGTGGCCGCTATGGCTTGTACTCGTGAGTACTATGTTCGCAGGAGGAATCGAGAACTGGGTCTTCTCCTTCTCTTTGTCTATGCATATACTGTTTTCTTTTTCGATTTTTCTGTCGATCGATCGTAAGGCCCGGCCAGTTGCGACGGGAGCTGTTATTATAAAGCCGAAGATTGGCAACGCTCCAAAAACAACTCCGCCCCAGTAATGTCAGGATATGATATCATATCTCATGGGCCATTGTTTTGTAACTTCCCCGATTTGCTCAACCCATGCTGAGTATCAAGACCTTTTTCGACGGAAATAAACGTCCAAATCCATCCCTCGCGTCCACATCATCATTATATATCATGTCTGCTGTTTTGCTATTCTGTACGGCGGAAGAAGCGAAGCCGGTATGTCATCTACCCATCCCAACCAGCTGGCAACGACACTAAACAAATAATATCAGCTGATGCCAAAGGTGTCGCAAGTGAAGAATGTCAATGGATCACAATCCACTACAATATTCTGGGTGGTTGAATCAAGAACCTGTCCCATCAGTGCTGACGGATTCAAAAGAGAGCTGCAACAAAATGAGCCGTTTGAGTCCGAATTCATCGGTGCCGCGACAGAGGAGTGCCAAGAGTGGGCCAGGGAGAAACAATCTCAGACCAACTTCGTTGAGCCCGATATCATTGCCGTCGCAGACGCTCGCACAGCCCGGGATAACACGATTCTGATGTGCTACTACGAAGAAGAGGACAATCCAGAGGAATCACCTCTCGAGTTTCCAGGATTTGGCGCCCTGCCACAACGCCTCAATACGTGGTATCATTTTAGAATCGACTACGAGACGGCTGCATTGTTTTTTGTGAACTTGGTGTACTGCCCCCCGGATATGGCTTACCCAGCGTTTTTCGGTCGCAAAGAAGAGCTTACCGATGATAATGGCGTGTTCGATGCTGAAAAAGCACATCTTTATGTGGTTGGCAAAGGCACCGAAGCAGGGGAGACCTGATAAAATGATGAGCCCGGCAAATCTTGACAAGGTTCCTTTTCAAAACGGTTAGATAAATTAGATTCCCAAAATTTGATCTAAGCAAAATTACTGCAATGAAAGATAACAAAGACAAGTATGTGAGCCCCACGTCCCAAATATAATTTCACAGGCACCTGAACCGCTTCACGTGATAGTAAACCCCGACACCAAGCCCTAAAGACAATCTAGACAACTAATCCGGAACTCACCCTTCCACATGGTGACACCCCAATCTATCAAAGCATATAACACTCATCAAGCCTAATTCTTCTTCTTGCCACACGTCGCCAAGCATTTCTCAACCTCGATAGCCGCACTCTTAGGAATTGCCTTCCTCACTTTCTCGATATCCTCCCCAGCAATACTCTGCCCAAGATTGCCAGCAATAATATCATCTCCGACCGCAAATGCCTGCTGTGCCACCAGACCCACAGAGAATTCTTCGTTATTGAACGCTGCGACAAAACTGGCCGTGTTACAGTCGGGGTTCACCTGCGTGTGAAACGAACCGGCCGGGAAAACGGTTACCATGCCGGGCTTCAGCTCGGCGCGGATAACGCGCTGGCTCCCGTTGGAGTCGACGACTGCCTCGGGAACCATTTCAGTTAAGACGCGCCCCTTGGTAATGGTCAGGAGCTCGGTGGCGCGAGGGTGCAGGTGGAGGAAGGACATGCTGCATCCTGTTGATATGCGTTAATAATTGTCCAGGTGATTATATTGTTTTCAACGTACCTGGAAGCTCTCCGATGCTGAAGGAGGCACCGACGCCGACTAGAGCGGGGAAGTTCTGGATGGAGGCAACCGGCTCTTTCTCTGAGAAGGTGAAGACAAAGTCCTCGTCATTTGGCAAGAGTTTGTAACGTTCGGTCGCACTGCACAGTCAGATATGCTTCTATAAAGCGAACATAATTAGGAGTCTACCTGTCTGCGAGACGGAGCTTAGCCGTCAAGCTGAGTTCTGATGTTGAGCTCTTGGTGATCGGCTGGGGTGCGGCCGTTGCTGGCAGGACGACGGCGACCATCACCGCCAACAGCGAGTGTAGGGAAGTTTCAAGAAGCATGATGGCTAATGGAGTTAAGTTCCTTGTTTGAGACTTTTGAAGTAGTTGGTGATAATGATGTGTTGCTTCGCTTTTGATGTTGTTGACTACTGATAAGTGAAGAGAGCGGCCCTTTGAGGCCCTTATATATCTTTTGACTTTCTCATCTTTTCTGTTTGGGCAACCCCAATCCGGCGCTACCTGACAGTGATAGGATGAAGTATTCCAAATACAATCCTCAACCCGATCATTATGCTCAGCCGCAATGGGAGCCGACAAGCAGCTTACACGACGGCGAGCATGAACTGCCCGAGCATGACACCACAGAGTGGATCAGAAAGTGGATCTTTTCGGGCATCATATTGGTTGGCGGGGCGGACTTTGGCGTATTGGTAATACGACGCGCCTCTTGGCGGCTAGTTCAGCCCTATGAGCCCCCATGCCGCAGCGTATCCCCACAATAGACCCTAACCAGTAACCAATGCAGAGTACGAGGTTCAGGCCTTACGGTCTCTAGAAGCGTCTCGACTATCCTCACTTTTGCGATGTTGATTTCGCCTGACAAATTCAAGCGATAGGACAAGACGTGAGCATATTCAACGCACCAGGAGACAACGCAAATATAAAAGCTACGGACAATGATGGGTTATTCCGATTTCCAGATCACCAAAGTCTTCACAGTCTACAGAACATCGACCTTGTTCATTGACCATCGTCACCATTATAACGATGATTCCATATCTTCAGCACTTTGCTTTGCTCCTTCTCGGAGTCCCATTGGTTGCAAGCCAAGCAGCAACACATTCAACTGGATGGAATTCGAGTTTCGAGCTCAGCCCCGATCAAATCAAGTCGGCCAGTCTGACAGACGATTTGGCAGCAGTTATCAACACCATTACCAGATTTGACCGCTCCCAGCTTGCAAACGGTGGGGCACATGAGGATGACTTTTACAATGTCCAGAACCTCCCCAAGGACAAATGGCCCACCGAGCCTGGAAAAACAGTCAAACTTCAAGAGCTCACGGACCCAAAACCATTCACCATCCCCCCGAAGACAGCGCTGTCCCGCATTGTATATAGCACAACCAACATCAACGGAACTTTGATCCCTGCTTCCGCCTACATCCTATGGCCCTATCAAGCAAAAGGCCTTCACGCCAAAAAACACAAGGCTTCAGAGTCATCCGCCCCTGTTGTGCTCTGGACACATGGAACTTCAGGCTTCTATGCCAATGGGGCTCCATCCGTACACCGCGGTCTTTTTTACTCCGACATCGTGCCATACGCGTTGGCTGAAGCCGGATACGCTGTCATTGCGCCAGACTATGCCGGGCTTGGCGTGGACAAGTCTTGGGACGGGAGTTACGTCCCACACCAGTATTTTGTTCGCGAAGCCGGCGCTCACGATGCTCTTAACGCTTTGAGAGCGGCTCAAGAGTCGTTCCCGAAACGTCTGTCAAAAGATTACGTCGTCATGGGCCACAGCCAGGGCGGTGCGGTTGCTTGGGGGCTGTCTGAAATTCTTGGTCGCAAAGATCCCAAGTTCAGGGATGTTGCGAAGGGCTACCGTGGTGTTGTTTTTGCTGCCCCGCCCACAGACGCTTTCTCAGCCAACTCTCCGGCTTTTCTAGCGTGGATTGCCAAAGACTTAAACCGAATTTACCGGTCTTTCAAGCTCAGCAACTGGTTCACTCCGCTTGGTGTCAGCAGGATCGAGCTTTTGAACCAGATCGAAGGATCCCAGATGGTCAGCTTTGCCATGCTCGGCGATGAAAAAACAATGCTCAAGCCAGGTTGGAATGATACTTGGTATGTTCCAGCGTTTGAGCAGTTATCCAACCCAGGAAGCCGGCCATTCAAGGGACCCATCCTTGTCGTCCAGGGAATTGAAGATCCAACCGTGCTCTACGACACGACAAAGTCTACCGCAGAAGAGACGATGAAAAAGTACCCCGGTGACCTGGAACTGTTGGCTGTCCCTGGGGCAAACCATTTCGCTGCCATGGGCGCGGCGAAGCAGACCTGGTTGCAGTGGATCGAGGATCGCTTTGAGAACAGACCTGTTGCTAAGCGTGGCTACGTTGAGTCTCACTTGGACAGCTTTTTGCCTCTGGAAAATTATCAGATTGCTCCGAACTCTTTTGCACAGTGGGCTGGGAAGCCAGAGTGGTATTATGAGGTGCTAACTGCGTTCTAAGCGCGGACTTCGGGGGAGGTAGCGAAGCATACATGCGGTTCTTTTTCTCTTTTCTTTTCCTTTCCTTTTTTGTCTGCTTTATTTGGCTCGTTCTATTGACGTTTTCGTTTGACAGTCCAGTTCACCCGTTCCTGCAACGTGTCGTTCCGCAGACTACATAGAATCTAGGATCTAGGTCTAGATCATCTTTGAGAAATGTGACTTGAATACATTACGGCTTTATAATTGCATACCACCTCAGCAGATTAATTACACGACTAATCAGTAGAAACCTCAATCCAAGATATTACCCATCAATAGCGAGTATTCGGCGCAAGCTCCCGCTTAACCAAATACATACTCTCAGGCCACCACGTCTCCCCAGTACCCACCAACTGACCCATCAGATCCTGCGTTTTCATCAACGACACAATCTGCCCCAGCTCCCACTGCCCAATATCGCCGATCCACCACACCCCATCCAGGAGCATGAGAAGAACCAGCCAGTGGGCGAAGATATCCAACGCGAGTAGGTGCGTCGCGCTGAGCGACGGTTCCTCGGACCCGGGTGAGTCCTGCGTCATCCACCGCTCGGCTCGCGCCTCCACGGATGGTGAGTCGAGAACTGACTGGACAAGGCTGAGGAACTCGGCTGGGGCTTTGTTGAGAAACGACATGATGATTCGGCGGAGGACGCGCGGGGATTGGATCGATGTCACACTGATCATGTATCGTGCTACCCATGAGGAGACTCGGGAGAGTTCGTCGAATGACATTAGGGGATTTTTGGGGGCGTCGACGCTGGGGTTGTTCTCTCGTGGTAGTAGGGCCGTTGATGCGCAGTTTTCGAGTATGGAAATGGTTTCCAAAGATGCGTCGAGTCGGTGAGTGTCGCTGATGGGCTGGTCGGATTGTTTGAGAAAAGTCGCGGTGGACTCGGCTCTTCTGCGTAGGCTCTCTAGAGCTCGGATATACGTCGATGCGACTAGAGGGAGAAAAAGCCTCTTTGTGTTTTCGGTGGGACCGTCCTCCGGCGCTAAAACATCTTTGTTGCATGACGCTGTCCCGGGGGACATGAGTGGTGGGTCTACTCCTGGGGTATCGGGGCCGTTGATGATGTGGTTTAGCACTGCGGTGGACGCTGTGTGGGCTGCACGGGTGAACGAGATCCACTGCGAGTTTTGCGGGAGAATGTCTCTTGGCAGCCGCCAGTCGCGCTGTTTTGCGGTAGCTGCGAGAAACACTCGTATGGAGTGACTGGCAGAAGCATATAGAACCATTAGGGCCGCATTAGCGAGGAGGTGGTCGTACGAGTCTGCTTTCTGCATGGATACTGAGATGTGCCGCAGGGAATCACTGTGGTGGCGATCTCCGAGCGCAAGTAGCTCGCCGATGTGTGCCAGAATTTGGTGATCTAGCGGGGTTGGGTTTTGTTTTGCTATATCGTGGGCTTTGCATGCTGCTGCTAATGCGATCAGGGATGACATGACAACGTTGCATTTGAACGCCAAATTTGGCACCCCGACTGACAGAGCATAGTGATCGAGTTCGTCAAATGGGATGGTGTGGCTGGTGTGCATGAGGTAGTGGGCCAAAAGCGCGAGCTCTGTCGCGTCGAGAGGACCGGGGGGTTTTGTACGCCACACTAGACCCTGTTCTTCGGGACTTAGGGTTGAAGAAAGAGGTTGTTGGACATGTGAAAGATTGGGAGCGGGCACGTGATCACTTGCAGGTATATCTGGCGACGCAGGGGCAGGAACTATAACCATAGGGCTGGTGAGTGGGACATGCACGTTCGGAGCAAGGGAATCCCCGGACGGTGGTTCCCCCGACACGTTGTCATGACTCGGATATCGACATCTAGACTTCCGCATAACACATCTGGAGCAACTCGGTCTCGATTCATCACACTAGGTACCACCCAAATTGATTAGGAGGCTGTATGCTGAGCTGCTGGGATTGTACCGTGGCTTACCTTCTTACGCTGTTGCTTGCATGGGAGGCAACCATTCCTGGATTTCTCGTGTATCCTCCGCAGCCTGTACCCGCTCGGCTGAAGCCCCACAGATGTCGTACTCCTAGGCATCTCACCCAGCGGTATGTCAGCGCAATCAAAGAAGTGCGATGTGTGTGCGTCGAGAACGTGGAGCGTATTAGTCAAAGGGGCCCAATGCTAGCATTTAAAGTTTTAAATCTTTGAGGCAAATTGTTAGTGCGGGGATCGTCTCCTTGCGGCTGAGATTGATTCAGCCGCGAGAGGGCAATACGCCCCCGCATGCCATCAGGACTAACATGGTTAGGCTCCCATAGAGGGTTCCTAATCAGACATAGGCGTCGCGGTGTGGTTTGTGGCTGTCAGCCTTGGCGGTCATTTCGACCTATCTTAGCCCTGTCCAGTATCTCAGAAGTTCGTGTTCGGAACGACTTCCTCTGATAGAAATTGTGAATACTTTTGGCGTTTGTCATTAGAGCAAACCATTGCCGAATAGGCTTAGGGGGAAGATGATCGTTGGAATGCAGGGGATTATTTCAAAGCCGCAGAGGGATTACAAATCCATTGTATCGACTGTCACAAGTCAGACCCTAATAGCTTCTGGTCTGACACTGCAACCCGACGCTGAGTGCTCTGTACATCCATACAGAGAAGCTTTATGTCCACAATAAAGGGTAAGCCCGAGCAAATGGAAAGGGATTGCTAACAGCTGTATCAGGGGCTAATATGTTTCCAAATTCTCACTCAAAATTTCCATAAAATGAAATCATTCTCTATCATGTAGACGAGAAAGTCTATTGTGTGAAAGCGCATGACCTTTTCTACGATCAGCAAGATCGAATAAGGCTTGTGCACTCGCCCAGCTGGAGGGAGATTGATTGCATGTCTAAGATCATCTTATCCGGGTTCAATGCGCATCATGAGTTTGTGACAAAGTCAGGTCCGTCTCTCGTGGTCAGCAATCATTGCAACCTGTATAGAATACGAAGTGATGTTGAAACTATCTATAATAACAGTTCAAGGGCCGTCATGGCGACCGTGCTGTCAGGGAGCATATGGCATCCGGTAACAATCAACCTCTTCTGGCATTTTGGTCCCAACCTTGGCTAATGCGAGATAAGGGAACCTTCAATCGTACAACTACCAACTAGAAGATGTATTCTAGGGGCAACTCGGAAGTCGTCTACAAAGTGTTGATAGCGGTGTCACCACTGTCGCGGATCATGCACACAACATATCACCCCAGTATGGTGAGTCCAGCTATAACACTTGGTTGCTCCTTCCCATTTCTCCTGAGCCGATCTAACAATTAAATTTCTTGTTCTGCTTCTTTGTAGTCACGGCAGGAACCAGAGGGTCTATATCGTCGGGAATCCACACGGTGTCTTGCTACACCCTAATCAATCACCATTCGACAATGGTCATCGACAGCAGAATTCGAAAAGCAGCTCCTCCCCGAATGGTGGCTTCATTCTACATCTAATGAAAAATACAAAAAGATAATAAAAACATACAACAGCCGGGATTCGCATGTGGTCACCCACCATACTACTAACCGGCCGGCGTGTGGCTTAAGTACGGCTGAGCGGACGGGAAGCCCTGTTCTCCACACCCTATGGTCGTATGTACTGGATATTTCAATCGATATGCATTATAACCGGCTCATTCTTTCGTTGCTAGTGTTAAATAGAAACATGTCAGCTAACTTGCCGGGTTTATCCCACAGATTGTTTTTTGACTCTTCATGGTCTCTTGTAGCCATGCAACAATTCGCTACATTCTGATAGATCTTAGAAGTCAGCAATAACATCAGTATGCACAGTCAGACTGCAATAGCCATAGCCCGCGTACTTGATCAACATCGGGCCGTCGTCCTTGAAAGATATAGTAACAGACAATCGCCGCTGCACTATAACTGTGTCATGACACTCGATTCAGTGGTCTTGGGTATTTTATCTTGTTCTTGGTTTGCAACATACAGATATTGCTATAGCTCCTATTCTCAAGCGATACTTGCTACCATTATCCAGTAGAAACCTTCTTTTCTGGCCCCGGATACGCGCCTTACACAACCCCTTACACTTGACCAGCCTGAATAATGCTCTTGACAATATCCCACCGCGCGGTCGAGCGCTGCCTTGAAGCGCTCGGTGTCCGTGCGAAAACTGACAAAACACACCTCCAGACTAGATCCCTACATACAGGGTTTCCTCGCGAGGGACTTTTGGTCTGGATAACTTGGCGCTGTCCCGTCACTTAGCGCTTACAGCAAAGCTGGTATGAAGTGAGGCTTCGGAGGTGAACAGACCAGGTATAGATCAATAATCTGACTCTATACCAACTCCGCAAATTCTTTTTTCACTCTCTCAATCGATCTTTCCCTCCACATACAGCCCTACTAAGGATCCTACCAACAAGAGCCATCACGTGATATTATAGAGCCCTATACAGCGACGGTGCAGAGCATATAGAGTATATAGTAGCTGCATCGGGTATAGTATCTAGAAGTAATAATCACATACTAGCTCTGTCTTTTCGTCGCAAATCTTTGAAAATTTGAGCTAGTATAGGACACAATTTCAAACATCCCATATCAATTTTGAATTTTGCAGTCTGCCATGTCCTCATTCCGAGCGTAGACAAGGCTAGTTGGAGGCGGGAGGGACGGGCCTGGCTGCTTCTGGGTTCAAGAACTCGGCATCCGCCATGCCAACCGCGATTTAATTTGATCTTTCCTGTCAGTCGGTTAAAGGAGAGTTGGATCCTCCTCGTCTCAAGCTTCAGCTGGAGTATCATCCCTCTTGCAGAAATGCTTGTTCATCAATCTCCCGAACCTGTTAGTCAGAAGACACCAACGCACTCGATCCCGGCTAGAACAGGAGAAGCTCATCAATCTTCTCCCGAATAGCCCATGCTGAGATCACCCGTACATGCCGAGTGTTAAGATAGCAAACATCCTGAGGGTAATGTGAACCAGGCGTATACCAATACCTGTCGGCACGAGCACTCTTCTTCCGCGCTTCTATTCTGTAAGACAAGGTATTCGCCAATACCTACACGCAGAAAACTATCGGCCACAGAACCGTGAACACCGCTGGCGACTTTGCTCTGACTGGGACGGTTTTTGACCGCGGATGGAAGGTGTCGATCTAGAATACCCCCGAAGCGGAAGTGACCACCGACATTCCCCGGGACTGCAGGCTTGTGTGGCAGCTCCTTCGGTGAGAGCGGGAAACATTCGCACTTTCTGGAATAGATAATTTTATTCCATGGATACAGAAAGATGCAGCAGTAGGCTGCTCGTTTTGTGAAAGGCTGTCTGGTGTGTTCCATCAGCCCTCTACTTAGGAGACACCCATACACGGCGTCCAAGATGGTCGACCACCTTGCTCGCCCCATCTGGGCGCTCGCATACGTTTGGTCTTGGCTACAAACGTGGTTGTAATCAATTGGCATGTCAGCCGAGCAAGTCCTTATCTCACATATTTTGCTACTTGTAATTCAACAATCTAGACCTTTCCATTGGGCTGAATATCATCTGTTTTCATCTCTCTAATCTTCTTTCATCACGTATTTCATACGGAAAATAGCTATCTTTTTGTTTGTTGCGTTAGCATATCAATTATATTAAGCTCGGTCAAATATCGAATCGGTGTTCTGTTGCAGTGACTAGCTATTGTTGGCCTCCACTCATCAAGTCGAGGTTGCCAAAAAATATATCTACTCACCTCAATATACGGTACCGCGGATATTTTCGTAGCTATTTCTCCATGACCTCCTCAACTGGATCTTGACTGACCTGCTGTTTAGAGTCAGGCAATTGCCGCCATTCCATCGCCCAGCTTGTCATCCAAGCAAGGGCTGGTGTAGCAAGGGCGACCCAGAATGCATTCCTCAAAGCGGAGTTGAATGCATCCACAACGGCATTCATCAAATTTGTTGGGACCACGTTCCTAAAACCATTTGCACCGGCAACCACCACGGCAGCACCATCTACTCCCCGCACCTTGCTGAGATTCCGCAAAAGTCCATCAGTGAAGAGATTTTGTCCGACGCTAGGAGCAAGCGCGCCGCCAAGCATCTGGAAAAACATGACCATGACAAGTCCCGTTGGTATATCAGGCTTGTTCAGAACGACCTGCACAGCCAGGATCGGCATCTGGCTACAACTGCCGTAGCCAAGCCCAGACATGATCTGGAATCCTACCCAGTGTCCGCGCGGACTGTTGGGGCGGACTAGCTGATATAGACCGCCTCCGGTAGCTAGGACGACAGGTCCGACCCACATGAACGGTACGTAGTGCCCGAACTTCGACGCTATAGATCCCGCGCAGAGCATACCCAGGCTGTTTGATATGATCAATGGGAGTAGGTTGATTCCCGAGTCTCGGGCACTGGTGTTCCTGACCGACTGGAAGTAAATCGGCCAGAAGTACGTGCAGAACTATAGCCATCTGGACGAGCATCATGAATGCGCATGATACCGACATTCGCCGCAGTCTGACACTCCTTCGACGCGAAGCTGTGGCAATATATCGCCAATTCATATCAAACAAGTCCTTCAATCTGCCTACAAATACCGAATTGTTCACTTCGTGCTCGGATAGTGCGAACAGGCTGAGAGCGTCGCATCCACTTCATAACCCGACTGATATTCAACGCTCGATGATGAATCCCCCTACCAGAACTGGAAGTTCTTCTCCATCTAGAAAAAAGCAACCGTCTGTGTCTGGTACCTGGAGCCTCTCAATGTCTGGATGGTGGTTCTGTTGCGCGTGTGTTGGTCTACTGAATCAAGATCTATTTCCTGATAGATGCGCAACCTGCGGTCATGCGAAATGTCATTCTTGCTCTTGTGATGTATAACTGCGGCACGACTTGAGTCTAGTACTCAAAGTTAGAACAATTTCATGTATCTTGTCTAACTTGCTACAGCTTGATATATTCGTGATATCCATGTTGTCGTTTGAGATCTAAATGAACCAAATTCACTTAAGGAGAAGCTGCCAGAGGAAAAGCTAGGAGAGATGATGAATATTAATAACAAGTGGATGTTCCCCCACAGCCTATGTATGTTCTGGGTATAGAATGAAATCAAATATGCACGATTCTAGGAAGGAAATATGTCTTTATTCTAGTTATAAAAAATCGAATCTCCCCATAATCACGAATTAAAACAATGGGGATGAATCTGCATTTGGTTATTTCAATCCTCATGTTTATTAGTCATGATATTGTAATTATGAACATAATGAGTCACAACTTGCCGGCCACTGTGGACGATACAAGCTTCAACTTGGATACCAAACTGTATATCATGAGACTTGACAAAATCTAGACTAGTGATTCTTTTATCGCTTAAAGGCTCCCTGGAGGCAGTTCATTAGCTGTCGCTAGGTATGGACAAGACATAATCCATGAAGCCTGTGGTTCTTACGGTAGTACATTATGAGAGACAGCAGATGATGATTCCCACTTCCAACGTCTATCAAATCGGTAGCTACCAGAAACCTTCATTTCAACAACTTGGTTGTACCTTTTGGTATGAACTGAAGATGTTGGTCGGATCCACAAAACAGAGAATTGTGAACCGAAACGGACCAAGTTTCGGCTAGGCTAGTAAAAGGCACATGGGGTGTCGCCGCCGTAGACTAGTCAGCTCCTTCTGATTATGTGGGTCCCTGGGGTGAATCGATGGTAGGTATAAATAGTTTGTCAACTTGCCTTATCTTTCTTGTTCACGTGTACATATATTCATACCGCATCACGACTTCCTAGTCTCTTCCTGAAATCATCTTATCCCTATCCTAACCCACCTACTCTCCAACAATCTTCCCAGAGTAAGAGAACTGCAAAGAATGGTCGTATCCTAGCTAACACCATCACAGACTCCTCACAAGATGATCTTCACACGCAGCGTCTCGTTGACCAACTTCGCGGTGGCCTCCTCCGCCCTCTGTTTCCAAGTATTCGTTCTATACCCGTGGCACCAGCAACTCGACGACAGCTTCGAAGAGCTTAAAAAGGAACACCGTCTCCTTCTGCAGAAGATCAACAACATGCCCCTGGCCCCGAGCGAAAAGTCACCAGCGACTGCAGCAAATTCGCGGCCCTGATCAGCGATCCGAGCACTTTTGAAAACAATTCCCTTCTTACGCTTCATACCCATATCATCCGCCACAACTAGCGAGTCCAAACAATTTCAGTCCTTTCGGTCGGTATTTCGATAGACATAGAATACAGATTAGCGCATATCGATCTCACTGTACATTTCCCACCCTCTCTGTATCACCGCTACAGGCAAAAATAGCCACTGTTTCTGGGAATCACTGCGAATAATGCACTTCCCTCGATCACATCCACGAAAACTGACATCGTCATCCGGCCGAGAGATAAGGGGCAAATTCCGATGGCGTTTTGGTAAGTCTCTCATTATTACAGCTACAAGTCTATACTAATTTACGATACAGTGTTCCAGCCCAGTTCAGTGACAAATTAGCTCGTGTGTACAAACAATCATAGACGATTACCAATGAATCTGTATGTCTTCCATATGTCCATCTCCGGTACTTTCTCGGCCGCGTCGGATCCGACGAGTGGAGCTCGCCTTCCCCGATATTGTGGGTCGCGGATGCGGTTAACCTTGTATGAGTGGGGTGCCGTTTTCCATTTGCTATTTAACAGCGGCTTCAGTGGTATTTGAGCTTCCTCGGCTGCACGTAGTCATGCTTGCCTGTTGAATCTAAGATACTGGACGGGTTTCTCGGGAATCGAAAGTAAGAAAGTCCAAGCGACGTTAAGTGAGACGTCTGGAAATATATGTCTACGAGTGAGAATGGTATTTTGACAATTTCAATATCGACTGTATCAGTTTATACTTTATATAAGAGCTCATCCCGTACAAGTTGAAGCCAGTGCAGCGAAATCAGGTAAAGATCCATCATGACAAAATCAAACTAACTACATAATCCTTGTTATGAATAAAGACCAGACCAATGACGTAGTCATAAATCATACCAGTGAAATTTTACGCAATACCAGCTTGAAGTGGTAATACCACTAGGCAGACCGTCTGTTTTCCGGATGCAAAGGTGGAGAGAAGAACCAGTGAGGTTGGAAATTAGCATCGCCAGGCGTAGTCTAGTGTCGGCTCCGACTTTCGGCCGGTTTTCAAAGTGGGTCGGGTCGGGAACCGTCACTGCTTTACACCGGACCCGGCTTACCAATGTAATGGATTAATGCGGTTCATAATCTCTGCAATGTGCTATTCGGCTCAAATCCTATACCTATCTGTTGGACTCGAACCCGAATGACTACTATCATGTTTTTGGAGTCGGATCGTGCGAGATGCACTGTCCTATAGCGCTTCGCTAAGTTAAAACAGGACTACAATCGGTGTTTGGAAATGTCTCTGGAATTGGTCTCTGCGTTCCTAGCTTGCTTGCGGTATTATAATTCAAATTCGAAAGGACTCGGGAATATTTCCTGTACAGATAGAGATCAATCAATGCTGCTGTTGTTTCGTTGAAATAATCCATAACTATGTTGAAGGAAAATCTGCATTAATCGGACCGTGCTATGCTACGTCTAGCTTTCAATTATGCAATCATCTGCAACAGATTTATGCCTCACCTAACGCCCTAGTAAACAATTTCATTGTAATTACACATTAAAGGAGTGATTGTTTCCTCTCTCCGACTTTAAGACGCCGCTTTCGGTCAGAGGCCGCTATTCTACAACATTACTCCGTCAACATTCTTCTGCTGAGTCCATCCGAACGATCCAATCAGAACGCATGAAGCTTCCACATATTGCGACATGGACGATAACCAATCTCTACAATACAGCCTTGGACCTCTGCAATCTGACTTGATACCTAGGCTATCACGAACAAGGGAGCAAATACTCTGGGTCGGCTGTTCAGACAGCAGTTGCGAAGAACTCGCGATATTGGATGTGTCGCCGGGAGAGATTTTCCAGCATAGAAATCTAGGCAGCATAATAGTCGATGATTTGTCTTGCACCACTGCCGTTGGTTATGCAGTCAGTTGTCTAAATGTGTGTATTCCCGAATATCTCTCTCTGCCTGTTATAACCTAGGAGAAACTCACTGAGTATCCATAGGTTGAACACATCGTCATCTGCGGACATTACGGATGCGGTATCGTAAAGAGGGCGCCGAATCCCGGTCTAAAAGACCCCTGGACACGGTGACACCGACTACTTATCCTGTCTTGCGATGTACTCACTAACTATCTTTAGCATAATTGACGGCCTGCGGACAGCCCACAGCACTAGCCTTGAAGGTTTAACGGAGGAATTGCAGGATCGCCGGCTGGTTGAGTGGAATGTAGTTGAGCAGATTCGCTCCGTGGGCCGGATTCCAGAAGTTGTGGACGCTATCGATCGACGCGGTCTGAAGGTTCATGGTGTTGTCTATGACAGTGCCTCCCGGAGAGGGTATCGCGTCACTAACGTGGGTGTTCACGGCAGGGTACTAGTGTGATCTGGTTGTTTAGAACCTTTAAACGATTATATTATCTTATTTCCAAGCTGCTGTTCACTGTATCTAATCACGAGTAGAGTTGTCTGTATTGAACCTCCGGTGCAAATGCAGCTGCAGGTTCCTCCACGTAGTTTCGACTCAAATCGCGAGAGGTAGAGTTGATGGAACGCAAATAAACCCCTATGAGGGTGAGGGTGTTGCTTAAACAGGGGTCCAGGAAATGACAGTATTACAATTGTTTACACCGGCGTATGGAAGCAAATGTGGAGACGTATAGACTATAGTGGGAAAAGCCCCCGCTACCACCCAGACCCTGATGTTACTCCTCTTTGGAATCCTACTAGTGTTTTAGCTGACTCATAGCACTTGTGAGCAGTTACAATTATAAAAGAATGACTCCCCCCGGCCAGACCTCTGGCTGCCTACACGTGGTTCTCGATATTCACCTGGTGTTCCATCGGTCATATGATGATGCGTGCCCTCATTGCTTGGCACTGCTTGTATCTAGCTGTCAGCCAGCACCTGATTAGACACTAACAAATAAAGCACCTTTTTATTTTCTTAGAGATATCCAATGGATTCTCTCCGGTCTACTTATTATCTCTCATGTCTTCTCATGTCTGTTCAGACAGGGCAAAAGTCAGATACATGTCGCCGACATACCCGCGGCTAAACCCAAAAACGCCGATATCGGGCCGGATTTACCCATGATCCGTGCAGCCCACGCTAAAATCACTGCAGTGTGCTCAAACGGACAGGTGGGGGATGACTGAAGTCGCCCAGTGATGGTGCTATCATAATGCTGCCCCTCTTCAAACATCCCAACCTCCGTACTCATCTCCTCCGGCGCATTCAGAGTGTTCCTGCTCCTCGAATCTCAAAACGCGGACTAGCTTGCTGTTCGAATCCCTTCCACGACATGGCCCAGTCCCCCGACCAGCAGACCGTCCGTCGGTATCTGCAGCAATCCCACGAGCGGATTTTCGAAAACAACCGGAAATGGGTCGCCTCGAAGACGGATGCCGATCCGGCCTTTTTTGACAAGCTCGCTGCGGGCCAGCAGCCTGATTATCTGTATAGAATCCCAGATGTCTCAGTCTAGGAAATCGTCGCGGAGCGAGACTGACAGACGCAGATACATCGGCTGCAGCGACAGCCGAGTGCCCGCCAACGAGATCATGGGCCTCGACGCCGGAGAAGTCTTCGTTCACCGCAACATCGCCAACCTCGTGCCAACGGTCGACCTCAACGTCATGTCCGTCATCAACTACGCCGTGCGCCACCTGCGCGTCAAGCACATCGTCGTCTGCGGCCACTACAACTGCGGAGGAGTGCAAGCCGCCCTGACGCCCACCGACCTGGGCATCCTCAACCCGTGGCTCCGGAACATCCGCGACGTGTACCGTCTGCACGAGCAGGAGCTCGACCAGATCCAGGATGATACGGCGCGGTTCAACCGGCTGGTGGAGCTGAACGTGATTGAGTCTTGCCGGAATATCATCAAGACGGCCGCTGTTCAGCAGAGTTATCAGGAGAACGACTTTCCGATTGTTCATGGGTGGGTCTTTGACCTGAAGGTTGGTCTGTTGAAGGACCTTCATGTCGACTTCGAGGCTACCCTGCGCGATATCAAGAAGATCTACAGTCTTCCTTCCAACTCGAAGGCCTCTAGCTGAAGGAGGTATTGCCGCTCTGTTTGAACTTTGTGATTGAATGGCGGAGTGAACCAATCGATGGCGGAATTTTGAAACCAACTATGTGGGCATATATGCAAATACTACCCGTGCTTCACAGCCGGTTGAACTTGGTATCTCAATTTTCACCACTTATTGATAGAATCCTAGATAGGAATATCGAGATTTCAAACAATGCATCGATTTTACCATCTCTGTCAATCTCTCCTGGGGTATTGAGTCGTCAACCATAGTGCTGCATCAAATCCTGCATATTGTGCGACATGCAGTGTTTGACTTCGTCACGGTAGGCCTACATTCGAGTAGCCCGGTTCGATAAGATGGACCCTGGGACGCTACACTGGAGTTTCTTCATGCGTGTTTATCTACCTCAGCGTCGAAATATCATTCTTCCATCACTTCTGTGGCAGATTTGTTAATGTCATATTATATAGTGCTCTAATGGGGAGATCATCTTGAGCTAAGATGTCTACTGAACAGTGTTAAAAGGAGGGATAATACACCAGCATAACAAAACAGCAGATCCCAAACATCAGTCTAGCTCTCTTTCACCCTGAACAAAGTCATTCACTTAGACGACGCGTCTGTCCTGCTGTCCAGGCTCTACAAATCCGGAATCATCTCGGCCCGACTATACCTACATAAGGAAGTTGTTTGTTGCTGTCCAGGTCTCACTCTCGCCTACACCCTACACACCTCTCATATCTGTCTATCTTTCTATCTATCCTCCAAAAACAATTTCAGTTGATCACCTCTACAGGCGAGCGTCGGCGGCAGTGAATCTCTACCCAGAGGAGCCCTTCCCGCAGTGAACCCATACAGGCAGACCACCACCCTACCATCAAACGATAATGGATCCCGTCTCTCATCCCACGCGTGAGTCCCCCGTAAATATTCGCTCACATTATTGAGTAACCCTCTAGTCTCGCCCACGGCGGACCCCGAACTCGCAGAGGAGATTCTCGACGTCCTCCAGCAGGCTATCGAGAAGCAGCAGGCCAAGAAAGGCGTCAACGAAAGTACGCGGCTCTTTCATCCTACCTGTCCTCCACCTGATAAGATACATTGATATTGCAACCCAGCAACCAAGTCCGTCGAACGCGACTTGTCCGAGATCGTCATAGTAGCCGCTGATACCTTCCCTATCGCCATCGTCATGCACCTTCCTATGCTCTGCCAAATGAAGAAGATCGCCTGCGTTTTTGTCCCCAGTAAGTCTGAGCTGGGTAAGGCGTGTGGTTTGTGGAGGTCTGTTATTGCGGCTACTATTATCGCGGGCGAGGAGAGTGAGTTGGCTGGGCGGATTGAGCGGCTTAAGGAGAAGATTCTGAGTATTGGCGTTGAGTGAGTATTACTGGCAGGTGGATGCTTGGAGTGACATTCTTGTGGAGTCACCTTCTACGGTGGCTTGGAAGATGGTTTTTAGGTGTTCTTTGTCCAGATACTGGTTATTTCTGGCTATGAATGCCGGGGTGGGTCTATGAAGAGATCTCAAGGATCTGCCAACTCTGTCCGGGCATCTTTGCAAGATAGCTGCTGGATAGGCAATTGCGGTCCATAGACTAGAGCAACATGTAACTTCTTATCGTGCTTTATATTTTCAACATGTAAAGACAAGTATACTTAGAGCTCTACAGTTGTTGGATTCCGTTTCTACATTCAATCTGATAACAAGGTCAGATAATGATCCAATAGATCTGACTGGTTAAGGAGATGGTTCTCATTTTGGGACCACGAACCCAATCTCCCACTTGGTGTCAGAGGAAAGATAAGCTTGGAGCCTAGTCTTATGATATTCAGGCCAGTGCCAGTATTTGATTCTTTTCGATTGCGTGAGTATCAGGTACACAATTCACAATTTGAAAATGAGCACATAAGTGATTCACCAGTAAATCTCAAGTCACTCTCACCTTACATCATCCAAGGTACAGGTCTAAAAACATCCACCAGTAATGTCAATCCCAGTTGTGCACACTCCCACATTAGCCTCCATCTTGTCTCATTGGAATCTCAGTTGTCGAATTCAGCTGGCATGCACTTACATGTTATACAACGAAGATTGACAAAGTATCTAGTTACTTCTACGTCAAAGCGGGCTCTCTGATACATACCTATCAGATCCACCAAACCATATGAATGACCTGTAGAATTGGAAGTCTAAACACGGTTACAGGAAGCACCGCACGAAGACACATACACCCGAAATGTACCCTGACATGGAATTATGTACACACATTATTGATCAAGCGGGGTCACATAAGATTCCCAAACGATTTCAAAGACTAATTATTATATAGTTCTCTACCACAACGTGGAATCTGGCACATTCCGTGTTCAACTGCCTCCCGCGCTAAGTGTCAGAAACAGCTCATGAAAGCCTATCTGCAACGGACGTGTCGGCACAACAACACAATGAATCAGTGATGTCACCAATAAGCCTTCCAAGAACCAATACATGACCTGGGATCTGTCGCCACATGTACTACCTCGGTTTCAAAACTCATCAAATCTGACGAGTGTGGCTTGTCTTGTGTCTCAATTGTGGACGGACTACTGCAGCCCCCCGCATGTTGTCAAGAGCATAACCTTAACTTAGACGAATCAGAGACCGGTGCAACGAGGGCCATGCGATATCTTCTCTATGATATACGAATTAATAAATATAATTTAATCAACACGCTGGGATTGGTTAACAAGATGGTGGAGCTTATCGGACATGTGAAGTCCTGTGTGCGCACCAAGGAGAATATGACGGGTTCAGTATGCCGAGTGGCTTTTTTTACTCCTAACTCTCTTAATAATATGTCATGCTCAACAAACCGTGTCACGAAGATAGATGTTCTCCGATATACAATTAGCAGATATTGACAATTCCCCTGCAGTACTAAATAAAACTCGCCTGGTTAAATATAGTACACCATGAACCAGCTCGCCCCGCACTGTACTTCAGATATACTCTAGGCTTTGGTAGAAATGGCCTTGCAACAGTAACTACTTGAAACACTCGGTACCTATGTGCAGGTCTCATCTCCACACCACAATCTTCCCAACCTGATTGGTCGTATCGTGTTTCCCCGCATGAGTTGGCGACCTGTTGTGGGACACGGGGCGCTGATGATCATCCGAACCCCGCATATACCCCGGACGGGATTGCCCCCGTGCCCAATAACTCCCAACTCAAGAACTTGGAAGCTGTGCCGTTGTCTTTCTGGTTGGTTTTGGATTCATCTTGTTCGCAAAGTTGACTGTTTTTGGATAGTGATGGGAGGGAGTCCACGTGAACAGGGGACCACCAGTACTCTCGTAAGGACATCTTCAACACATCGACTTGATATCCATTTCAACATATTGATATCGGTCGATGATTATATATACATGCTCTAGACGAGATCACAGTAGAGCGTTTTTGTTTTGTCGACCCCATGGTTAGTAGAGACAACCACCCAAGGTATTAAGGAATAGTGTTTAGAAGCCGATATACACCGCATATCGCGATATACCCCTCGCTTGGCAGTATTCGCTAAAGCAGGCTGTCTATGACGGCACATTCTTCGATGATCACGCACAAACACAGGGTAGATAATATGTGTGTAAGACCAGGGACCCGAGGCTCTCAACCCAGAACGGACTACTTCAACACCGTGAAGTCGAATCACAGGCACCACAAACGAGCGGTATCGACGCGAACGCATAGTTTGGGCCGAAAAGGGACGGGTTGGATCTTGGGACAGGAATGGGGGGCCTATTTTGAGTTTGGTCCCCTCATTTCTGGGGCTGATCGTCGTTTACCCCGTGGGGGGTGTGGCGGCCGGTGCTCGTCATGGCACTAAGAGTTTTGATGTCAGTAAAAGACGGGACTCGAATCCACTTAAGAAGCGATTTTCTGTCAATTGTTCCATTACTGTCCTTTTTTGGCCGTTCATCCTGTAGAAGATGTCAGACACGCCGGGGAAATACACACTGGGTACCCATCGAGGGCCGTTGGCCTTGGATGAGAATGATGCCCGGGAATTGGAGAAGTTGGAGTCTGCGGGTGGGTTGACGCTGTCCAGGGCGTCCACGAGGGGCGAGAAGCTCCGCCAGCACTGGAAGCGGTTTTGGTTTATCTATCTCGTGGGCAATATCATATTTTTGGCTATTTTCCTGCCCATCTTGTGAGTGATTCCTTCGAGTACATCATTGATGCTGGATTGAATTGACCACAATAGCTTTCTCATCGCTATTCCTGCGATCGCACAGATGGTCGTTAACAAATCGACTCTACTCCTCGTGAGCGGAGCGGTGCTGCAGCCGAAGCCAGATTCGGTGCAATTGACCATGAAAGCCAGTATAGACTTGAAGGTGGCCGTGCCCGTGCGCATCGAAGCCGTGACATTCGACCTCTTCCAACCGGATCTTGGCCACGACAGGCCGTACGCCGCTCTTGATCTCCCGGGACAGACAATCAAGGGGAACTATACGCTTGGGGTCAGCGACCGTTTTACGCCAATACAAGATACGGAGGCGTGGGTCGAATTCGTACGACAGGTCGTGTTCCAGGAGAAAACATCCTTGTCGCTCTATGCCCCGACGACGGCCTATTTAGGGGTGTTGAAGTCGAATGTCATAATGAACAAGGCCATCGTGACTCCTGGTAATTCCACTTTACTAATAATATCGATTCCGTTGATGGTTTATCTGACTAGTCTTCCCAGGCTTGAACAAATTCAAAGGTCTTGCCATATCCGACGCCACGCTGCTCCTCCCTCCGGAAGACGACGGCACCAACCTCGTCGGAAACATCACGCTTCCAAACCCATCGGTACTCGAACTCGAGGTCGGAACCCTCCAAATGGACGTCAAGAGCGGGGATCTCACAGTCGGGAACGCCAGCCTTACCGACATCACGCTGAAGCCGGGGGACAACACCTTCCCAATGAACGGAGTCCTCGATTTGAAGAAGGTCATAACCAACCTCGGCGACGTCATCAAATCCCAGGCCCCTTACCTGAAGAAAGGAAAGCTATCTTTGAATGCGGTCGCCACGTCTATCGTCTGGGACGGCACCGAGGTCCCCTACTACACGAAAGTGCTTCGCGAGCTCACCCTACCCGTCGAGGTCGCCATCGGTGATATCCTGAAGAACAGCCTGCGGGAGCTGTTGCACGGAAACGGTGACTTGGTGGAAAGCCTTAAGGAAGGCATGGGCCGTAGATCTATTGGTGACGGGACGGATGAGCTCGCGGCGTTCTTGAAACAGAACGAAGATGTCATGGATACCTTCCCGGATATAGACCCGGCAAGACGGGATGAGATCATTGATTCTTTGGCAGCCATGTATGGCAAGCTCTGATGCTTGGCTGGTAGCTCGCACCACATTAATGAAGTTACGTTTATAATTGGACCTCGTAATGACCCGTTCTTGTGGGAAAGTGGAGGGTGGCTGGGCCTCTCCTTAGCCAGTCCGTATGTCCAGAGAATGTAATAAACAAGGCTTCCACTAGAGTAGCAGTGTTTGAGTCATATGCCCAGCAGAATCAGCCCAGTCTGGCGTCGGGCTTTGCCTTAGTCCGTTGCGACGGTTCGAGATAACACTCCGTATAGACCGGAGTTTTGAAACTATATTCCAACCACCGAATATGAGATATTACTGCTGAGACTATCAAGCTAATCATTATCATATATTATTCAATTAAAATGCTTGTAAAGTTGGGATGGTGACTATTTGAATACATCTCTACTACTTTCTAGCAGTGCACAAATATGTTATTGTTTTGAATTTGTGCAGTACTAGGAAACAAGTGGCTGATAGTGGGACATCATAAATATATACATTTACCCCTATATCTTGAAACCTCTGTATATCACTTTATTTTATGTGTAAATTGCCAAAAAAAAAAAAAAAAAAAAAAACATAGGACAGTATTGAAATAAGTGATTTATAGGAAAGTATATATGAAAATCTCTAATGTCTTATACACTATTCACCAGTACTAATAAGTGTCTCTATATGCTATAGTATAGAGTTGATCAAGAAGAAAGAGTAATCATGTGATAACTCTTCTCATGCTCATTTAATAAGCTTATAAAAAACATCTTGAAGCTTAGCCCACGCGTGTTTAAAAGCCTTAAGGACATAAGGACAGGAATCATGTTATCTTTGAACCGGGACTTGACTATACACACTGAATAAATGAGAGTTTTAACGTTTCTAAAAATCAGGTAAGGCTCCTAGATAAAGAAGAGATTGTCTGCTGAAATAGAGTTGGCGACGAAAGTAGGAAGGTAAACAACACAGTCATGTCAGGAAGCAGCCGCTCCTGGAAACTTGTTTCGGGTGACAGGTTTGCTAGCTTCAGACCCATATGATCACTAAGTCACTATATAAGCCATCTCATTAGAGAGACTAAGTACATACGACCATAGGGTGTGGAGAACAGGGCTTCCCGTCCGCTCAGCCGTACTTAAGCCACACGCCGGCCGGTTAGTAGTATGGTGGGTGACCACATGCGAATCCCGGCTGTTGTATGTTTTTCTTTTTTTGTCATTATATTATCTTTTGATATCGTAACTAATAGTCAACAATATACCAGAATACCCAGCCTGCAGTGAGCTCTCTGATGTGCTTGCGTTTTCAGCAGGAGCAGGACCCAATCCGACTCATTCTAATTCGACTTCTCTCAACCGCTATAGACATATCACCGAGCCCATTCTGACAGTTTACAAGTAATCTTACAGTATACTCAAGCAAGCTGTAAATCACCTTAAAATTATAGTATAAGACTAAATTCAAGCACATATGTATATATCATAAAATATCTGATATTTGCACTTTTACAGAATCTAGTAAATTGGTCAATATACCCTGTCTAAAGTAAGTCAAAAGGGTATCTGTGAGAAAGAGAGTGTGTGTGTTGCAGTATACTTAATTTTTTAGCTGTTTCCAGGATCCTTCCAAAGCACTGACTGCTGGAAGACCCAATTAGGGACAGTCAGCTCATATCAGCAGTGTGGTCATGGTTTTATCATAATCTGAGGGCGTTTGATATAGGGATGAGAAAGTAGTGATCTAGCAGGCCACCTACTTCTCTCTACACAGGGCCAAAACTATGAATTCCTTGTTAGGGGAGAGACGCAGGCTGCCGGACATGTCTAAAGCTTTGGCATTACATGTATAATATAAAGAATGTTATCACATTGACAGGGTTAAGATCTTGGAAGTATGTCTGTAGTCTTGGATTTTTTTTTTTTTTGGAGTGAGATTTATCCAAGTATAGTAATTGAAGTTTTTTTAATTATAGTCTTTAGAATGTCTAATAAGCCTGACATCAATTCAATAACACCTACTCCGTATAGTTAATAGATTCTGGATAGAAAATCCGTATGAATTTGTTTAAGCCTATAGGTATGTATATACCAGTTTGAGTAGCCTGGGATAAGAATCTTTCGCAGTATCATTCTGTTGGGCCAGGAGTAGAAATAATCATGTATGAGATCCCTGGGTATGTAGCTGGGGAGGAACCCCTAGGTATGTAGTTATGGATAGTCTTGTTGCTTCCCAGACGCAGGGATTTTTCAGGGCCATTGCCAGTCCCCTAGTAGTACGACAAGTCCTCCGGTGGTACGGATATTACAATAAATATAAGTATCTTCTCCAAGATGCTGGTCACGCTTGTTTCGACGGATCCGAAGGAGGAGACATGTAAAGACGGGCAAGTGCATGATTGAAGGAGGATCATTAAAGATTCATGGAACTGCCCTACCCTATAGATCAAAATCTTTGATCCAGATCTCCCCCGAGTACAGATTTGGATCGACCTGGATCCCGATCAAGGGGATCCTTTCAGGACGGCGAGGCCTAGTTCCAATCGACTATACTTCGATTGACCTCAGTGATTATATTCGGTAGGTGGGTACTGCAAGGTTCATGATCCTTGCAAATACCCACCATAATACAAAATCTGGGTCAACCGAAGTACTCCGGAGTAGACCCTGGAAACAATTAAAACCCTGGTTCGCGCTTTCTAGAACATCACTGGATGGGCATTGAACGGCGCTAAAGTAGGTACAGTCCCACTATTGTTGTTCAGAAGGTCCAAGAATATGTGATATCATAACGCTCACCCAGTTTCAGTAGCAACAATCCAAATAATTTGTCTTTGATTCCGCTCGGGACCACTTTGACGCGCAAGCTAAGGGTGATCAGGCAGTTTGCTTGGTCTTTTTTTACTAGGAACCACATACTTTTGCGCACGTCGTCATCTCTAGCATACCAAGAAAGTCTAGCGACCTTCGACAGGACCACCCATATGCTTGTCGATCAATAAGCCTTAGTTTCATGCAGCGCAGCCCGAGCTACATAGGCCCCTAGTAACAGCTGCAGCTAACGAGAGAGGAAGTGAGTAAAGCTGACGCGGCCAGACAGTGGCAGATCATCTCAGCAACCCAGATGGCTGGTTTACAGACGCGAGGAGGTGAAGCTGATGGGAAGTTTCAGCCGGTGATGCCCCATCAATCCATCGCCACGACTAGGGCTAACTAAACTCGAATTGCTTGAGCATTTTAAATTACTTAGGATTGGTCTTCGCGGAGATTCTCCTGACGCCAAGTATCTTCTACGCATTTTCACGCATGAAATTAGTAAAATCAATCGCTAGACTCCGTGTAGCTATAAACAGAACGAACAAGGCAGGGCTGAGGTGAGTCCAACCTCCTGGGTATTCCCCTACGAAACCCAACGGATGAGTGTGCGAACTTACTCGATATAGAGTCTGGAGTGTCTGGCCACATCGCAGAATGTAGCTTCGAGCATGTCATTATAATTTCAGTTATTTTAATGTATGGAGCCTTGATTAGTGGTGCCTAACGTCAGATGTGGTTTACATTCGCCATACTTGAAGTTATCAAACCCTTCTCATTCCGTACGAGAGCTAGGTCACTTTCAGGGGCTGTGATGCTTCATCCATATTAATTACCCAACCTGCATGGATAAATTGAGTGTTCATTACAGATATTGTCTCATTGAAAAGCGCAGGTCTTTTTCTATCAGTGTACTCACTTTCTCGCTCATTTCCATGTTGTGAAGTATATTCTGAGTTATGAAAGACCCCCTCTCCATGACTGTGTCCTTAGACCTCGCCGAATACGGCTTGGAATCGACAGAAGACGGAAACCATGTGCAATGGGCCAGCGGCAGTGCGCTTCATCCGTTCCGCTGGAGTGCCACCCGCAAATGTTATGATATGGCACTGATTCTGCTCCTGGAAAGCTTCACGTGCGTATATTTCCCAACTCTTATACGCGAGTTTGCTAATATGTGTTGTTAATGCGAAACAGAACAGCAATCAGCACATCAGGAGTAAGTGGCGTGACTATCAATCTCGACTTCTACTGATCTCCGATAGGCGACTGCTGCAAAAGCCTCCCGGCATGGGACTGAACACAGCATGACATTGTTGATCTTCGCCTATATGTCATCGTTAGTCCTTGATCTCACAATCTCTATTGATCCCCCAGAGACTCATTTGGAAATCTAGATACCAATTAGGCCAAGGACTTGGTATTATCGTGTTCCCGCCGTACTCCGAATCGTTTGGAAGAAAGAAGCTATATGTAGCTAGCTCTCTACTCTTTTCTGTCTTTTGTGTCATCGTTGGGGTGGGGGATTCTCACGTCGCCAGCGGTATAGCTCGCTTTATGACTGGGTTCCTTTCGGCCATCCCTAGCGTGGTCATTACTGGGAGTATTGCCGATATGTTCGAGGCGCGAACGCGCGTTTGGATGGTGTTTTTGTACATTGTCGCTACTGGCGCAGGTCTTGGATTGGGACCGGTATATAGCGCATATATTGCTGCAGAGTATGGCTGGTACGTACATAGCATTCAGGCTCCTAAGATACTAGCACGTCCTCCGCTAACAACAAGCTACAGGGAATGGGTTTTTTACATAGCTGCCATTGTGACAGCATTCCTTGCGATCATGATGCTAGGTATCAGAGAGTCCCGGCCATCTCTTCTCCTCCGTCAGCACGCCGAGAGACTTCAAAGGAAGACAGGGCAGAGCTTTAAACCGCTCGGCCATGACCATGTACCGGACCTGAAAACCTTTGCGAGAATTTCGCTTTTCCGACCGGCTCAGCTGCTATTCATGGAGCCAGTTATGCTCACGATGAGTGTTATCAGCGGAGTGGCAAATGGACTGTTCTATCTTTTCGTGGACACCGTGCCGGACATTTACCTTAAAATGGGCTTTTCCGAGCAAAGCTCTAGCCTTCCTCTGATAACCATAGTAATAGCACTTGTCGGAAACCTGCTAATTCGCTGTCATGACCATCGAACCGCGGCAATCGCTGGGAAGAAAATGCACAGTCTACCACCCGAGCACAAGCTCTTTGGGATGTGGTTCGCAGCACCCGGACTTGCCATCGGGTTGTGGATTTTCGCGTGGACTATACCACCTATTGTGCCGAGCGTCCACTGGGTGGTTTCCAGCTTTGCGTTATGTCTCGTTGGATTTGGGCTGAACGAGTTCTCTACCGTGTTATCGTCATATGTAACCGACGTTTACTTGAATCACGCTGCCAGCGCGAATGCCGCCTTGTCGTTTCTCCGTGTCACATTTGGTGCCTTTTTTCCGCTCTTTGCCCCGAGGATGTTTGACGACCTGGGCGCTAACAAGGCTGTTACTGTTCTGGCCATCTTTTCTACCTTCATCTGTCTGGTGCCACCTGTATTCTATCGTTATGGGAGACAGCTGCGCGAGAAGAGCAAATTCTCCCAGTATAGCACAGCTGCTGTCTCGGATTCGTCATAGAGGGTGAAAGGATACTTGCAAGTGAGATATGTCTCATGCTATGTAAACTTATCCTATGTATGCGCGTGCTCTTAGCCGTAATACTTTTTTTTTGTTCTATTCTTCTCTTTTTCTTTTGGATAGCCTCAAATATAAGTTTTGCTACGCTGATAAGTCTGCGCTACCTTTGTTCCCGGGACTTTTCTCTTTATTCTGATTTTTTTTACTATTCCCTTTTACCAAGGTCAGAATTACCCTAGGCAAAAACTTAGGAGAAATTATGATCTACTGGGCTGTGAAAGCAAGGGGCTGACTATGGTAACTACGTAGTACGTAGTATAAATGATGTATAGTAATCTCCCGCACTGTTAAGATATAATAAATAATTAATAATAATATCTCCCATTGGAATTCCAATAGTTTCAAGACCCTACCATTCGCCGATCAATGCTTTTGCATATTATTAGATTATGGCTAGAGAATTTAGACAAATACTATTCTACAACAAATTTTTAACTGATTCAGGTATTCAAACCACGGTGTCCCTTATACCAAAATAACATAGCATACCTGTCAAGTCGCCGTGATTGAAATGAGCGATGAGTGGCTTACGTACCTCAGGAACAAGGAAATGTTGATGCTACCAAATTCAGTGAATATAAATCAAGCCAGTTATGCCCAGGATCTGGTTTCCTGACCATTGTCTCCAATTGCTCTCTTTAAGCTTCATACTCTCGAGACTCATACTCACACCCTTCAAAATAAACCATCTCGCCCCCCATGAAAACAATCGGTATCATCGGTGGTCTCTCATGGCCAAGCACAATCACCTACTATCGAGCTATCAATGAACTGGTTACCAGTCGTCTAGGCGGCGTTCGAGGCCCTAAAGCAATCGTCGTCCAGGCCGATCTACATCAAGTCACAGAATGGAGGCTATCGGGCCAGGTAGACAAGATCCGCAAACAATTTCACGAGTACATCACGTCGCTGCAGTCGGCCGGGGCCGACTTCTACCTTGTCGCCTGCAACACCTTTCAGTTCGCTGCCGAGAACCACCCCGTCGACATACCTATGCTGCACATGGCTGATGCGCTGGGGCGGAAGATCAACAAGGAAGGGTATAAGACGATCGGTTATCTCGGCACCTCGACCACTTTGACAGGGGAGTTCATCATTGGGCCACTGAGGTCGAAATACGGCTTGGATGTTCTCATCCCAGATGAATGCCAGCGCGCCGATCTCGACGACGTGATACAGGGTGAATTGGCAAAGAATATCTTGTTGCCAGCATCGCGGGAGATGTTTCGACGGGTGATCTTGTCTCTTGTCGACCAGGGTGCTGAGTTGATTATTCTCGGTTGCACCGAGATAGGACTGCTTGTTGGCGAGGAGGACAGCCCTGTCCCAGTCATGGACACGAGTTTGGTGCATGCTGAAGAAGCGGTCGACAGGGCAATGGCGTTGTGTCGCGAATTATGAGAATGATTGGGCGATAGCTTTCTGATGTCTGTCGACGGGCTCACAGCAGGCATGGTTTGACTGGAAGTATAGATGATATGGGGTGCTTCGGTTGAATGTCGAGATGGTATGAGTTTGTTGATTTACCTCTATATCATGTCAGCTTGACCTTTCCTCTTTCTCTCTTCATGTATTCAATCATTCATTCGACTCTTAAACAAAGTCTACACTTTTTTGTCTGAATTATTCTCAAAAACTAGGCCAAAAACACTAATTAGGCGAATTGTAGGCGTTGAAGCTATTGATATCTCCAATGTATGATATACAAAACACCGTCGAAAGGTAGACAAAACCGATAGACGACCCAACAGATTTAGGTTTTTCTAACGAATTGTCAACCATATGGTTCATATCATCTCATTAACATAGTACATACGATCATAGGCCTCAAGAACAGGACCTGCTAGAAGATATATATTCTAACATAGAGGTAAATATTCAAGAATCAACTAAATGTTCATGTACTAGAGACAGTCCATGCACTAGAGACAGTCTTTAATGATTATTAAATATTTTTTTGTTAAATATAATTTCCCGTCCGCTCAGCCGTACATGAGCCAATATGATTAACATAGTTGAATATTAATATTAAGAGATCTTATATGTAGACAGCCTGCCAAGGTTGGGTTCCTTTATTGTAGCCATAATAATTCCATCTTCAAGGTTGTAAGTATAATGCTAGCCAACAGGCGTGAATGGATGTTCAACAGAAGAAACTTTGTCATAGCCTGCCTGTAGATAGCCTTACTCAAACCTCTCAACTGTCAGTGACTCCAAAGACCCTAGAAACGGGGATATACTCATGAATATCTCTCTCTGTCTGTCTCTGTATTGTCTCTCTCAACCACTACTGAGCATAGTAGTTTGGACGTGGTAAACTACAATCTCCAAATTGGTAAGGTCTGAAAAGATCATAGTACCACACAACAGAGGATACTACTTGCTTATGAGACACCTTGAACATAGTCATTACATTGGTTCTAGTTATATGATCAAATCCTGCTGTTCATGCTCCTTAAGAGTGAATCCGGAAGCAGGGAGATAAAGTGCTACACCAGCCTGACACTCCGCCTAGTGGCCCTTTGGTATCGATATATGATATGTACGGATCCCATGCAAAACTCTTCATTGAATACTAACATTACTTGTGACATTCTGATCGAGATTGGGAAATTCAAGTGTGGAAAACATCATCATATTGGCGACTTACCCGGCTCGCCATGCCGTTGAGCAAATCGGACATTGGCAGCTTGACTGATCAAGGCCTATAAGTCCTTCTCTGGCCACGCCGTCCTTCTCTTAGCCCTCACATAGCAATTCGAAAGCCTTTCCAGCAAATATTCATGATCATATATCACTGGATCAGGCGACACGTCGCTAAACTCATATCTGAAAACCAGCATGGCCATAGTCATCCGCAGCTCGATATGTGCAAGATTGAAGCCCACACATCCACGGGGTCCTCCCGCAAACGGCGCATAGGCCATACGGTGCTTTTTCGCATTAGGCAACAGCCAGCGCTCGGGATAGAAGAGACCGGGATTCTCCCAATATTCCTTGTTGCGATGGATGGATGAGAAGAGCGGATTGACAACCGCGCCCGCGGGGAGACGGTAGGCGCCGGGAACAATAACATCCTTTTTCGCGTTGCGCGAGGGCTGGAATGCTGGGCCATGAAGACGGAGTGTCTCTTTGACAAAAGCGTCAAGGTAGGGTAAGGACATGAGACTGTCATAGGTCCAGTTCTTGTCGGGTGCTACATCGTTGTTTATTAATTCCTGGAGGATCTTTCTTTGCGTATCTGGGTAGTGGGCTAATAGATAGATGATGTGGGAGAACGTCGAAGACGACGTAGATATGCCTGCTGCAAGGACAATCACAAGGTTGGACCTTATATACTCGTCGGGCAGTTTTTTATTCTCCTCGTCGACGGCCCGTCTGAGATATTCTGCGAGGCAGCTTGACTGGACCGCTGCCTCAGGGATGGGTAGATCAGACGCTCCCGAAAGCGGCAAGGCAGCGATTGCTTTTTCAGCAAGGACGTTGAGGCGATGTTCGACGCTTGAAAGACGGTACGCGGGGGTATAAGGAACGTATTTGAGCCACTCGAAGCTGAGAGAGGCTTGCCTCACCAAACGGACTAATTCGGCTACCAAGGCTACCATTTCATGAAGCGGTGTATCAACCTTGTCAAAATGGCCCAAATCCATACCGAAAACAATATCGGTAATCATCTGCGAGCTCAGCTTAAGCATGTGTTGAAAGGCATTCCAGGCCTCGTGGCGGTTATCGAGCTCATCAAAGAGTGTGAAAGACTTTTCTATATTTCGTTGCATAGATGGCATGTGGTTTTGAATGGCCTTTGGGGACATGCTGGGAGGTATAAACTTGTGGGCAACTTGAAGTCTCTCGGATTCAGTGTTGGCGGTAAAGAGGGAATCAACATGACTGAGCCAAAAGAGGGGGTGATTCCAGTCAGTGGTCTTTTTGGTGAAGAATTCATTCTCCCCAAATACCACTTCCGACACCCGGGGGTCGTTGGTAACATAGACAGTCCTGCCCATGACGACGGTCTTGATGACATTCCCATACCGCTGAAAGAGTCGCTCATGATTGCCCAGGTGGTCGGGATGAATCTCGAAATAACTTCCGACAAATGGTAGTTCTTGGGGCCCACCAGGCTCTCGAACCGCCAATTTGTCCACGCAGACAGCGATCTTGGTGGAAACCTGTTGAATCTCATCGATGCTACCTAGCAGGCCAGAGTCGGCGTGGAATGATATTGCTGGGTAGCACCATATCAGTTGCTGGACTTTGATAGAATCATGTCCCTCGCGGAAAGTATCACTTACAGTCAGGAACTGCCACCGAGAACATGCTAGCAGCGCCTCGCTTTAAGTCATCCAACGTTTTCACATTTGACATATCCACCGGCACACACTTCTCGTCTGAAGTGCCGCTCTCCATCAGATACATCAACTTGGTTGTCATCTTCACGGCTCGATATTGACACAAAAAGTCTCTAGCAAAGCTGTCAGACCTGCACTATCAGAACTGTTATCAATGGAAGATAAGATGGGTAATTAAATATCCAATGTTTCGGCGCCTTCCTAATAGGGTTGTGCCCGTCGGGCGATCCCCCACCAGGTCTTCCGACATCCCTACGTAGACACATGTAATTTATAGGCTTAAATCCCAGCTCTCTGTCCTGAAATAGAACACTATCTCCCAGTGGCAATCTTTTATCATCTATAGCACAATGGCGACTTACACTTTGCAGCAGGTTGCGGAGCACAATTCACCTCAAGATGCCTGGATAGCCATCCACGGGAACGGTCTGCCACTCTACCAACTTTGTGATTCATATGAAGAAAATCTAATTTGCCTTAGTCTACGACGTATCCAAGTATACTGATAGTCATCCGGGGGGGCGGGAGTTGTTGATAGAGGTCGCTGGGACGGATGCGACTCAGGATTTCGAGTACGCAGGTCATTCCAAAAGTGCTCAACGAACGTTAAAAACCTTGCAAATCGGAGCCTTGGAGAACTGGGTCAAGGTACAAACCGTCTTGATAGTCTCATAAACTACATAATCTAACAATATGCAGAAACAGGATGTCGCGCTTTCTGGGTTTTCTCCACAGGTTACAAAGGACCCTATCGTGCCACGGGCGTCGACTCGAAAGCTACTTCCGGCGACAGGTGTGGTGATCGTTTGTGGCATAGCATTGCTACTCTATGCTCGGGGCACTCCTGGCGACGAACATCCTGGTTTGCCAGATTGGTTTTGGGCTAAGTCAGGCGTGGTATTGGCAATGATTGTGGCTCTTGGGGGTTTCGCGGGACTGTCTATCAGGAACATGATTTTTGTTCATGGCAAGGGGGCATTCGAGTATCCCCCATATTACCATCGCCCAGTTTATGTATCATAGCCTATAGTTTGCTACAAACCCCAGGCAAAGATACATGGAATGGAAATTTGGTACATAGACAATTTTACTATTCCATGCTCAGGGTCAATTTTGGATGTAAATTGATCACATAGAACAACGATACATTGATTTAGTTAGTTACCGAAGACCAGCAATATGACTTCACCACAGAAACATACTGCATTATGATGGCATATAAAGAGAGGTATTCGGAGAGAATCCATCCAGGCCCAAACACATCTGAAAAACGAAGTTTTGGCCAACATACGAGCAAAAAGTAGACTGATATTGACATGGTTCATAGTCAAGTTGCATCGTTCAGGCAATTTGAACGAGGTTCTAAAGTCTAGATCTAGATACAGCCTGTGTCGCGGCCCAGTTCACTGATGATGCCAACTCCCGTAGCTCATCTTCAATCAATGGCAGACTGTGACCTCCCTGATGCCGATGAACCCGCATACGCGACTCATCACACAAGCCTTGAACCACAAAAGATAGCTGCCGCATCCGAGCCATGTCCCTGTTTCCCGTGACATGTACTGTAGGGATGTCAATGCGATCTTCCACGAGCAATGGATGCAAGAAACGCGGCACGGCGTCTGTATCGTGGGTGTGGAGGTAGTCAACCTGAAAGGATGGCATTGTAATCCCCAAAACATCGTAAGTTAAGCGATATAGGGAAAGGTGTTGCATGAAAATACGCTCCACATCATCAAGATGGTCAAAATTCTTTGATAGAGAGCCAGCATCTGGGTCCCGAGAGGTCTTTGTTAAAAGTCCTTCAATTTCGTCTTGAAGGATCCACGGGTGAGATGAAAATGGACCAACAGCACCGACGAAGATGGCAAAACTGAACTGGGGCGGTAGACGGGGTTGTTGCATTTGGCGGTTCAGTATGTACGTAGCTGCGATGGCACCCCCGTGGCTGAAGCCCAGGATGCCATCAAATGGTCCATTGCTTTCAATAAAGGCGTCTAGGGCACCAAGGACCGCACCGACATCGGCGGGCGTATGATCAGACAAGTACGAGTAGTATGGCCCATCGTACCATTTGGGCATGCCTTGCACCTGTGTTATCATTTAATTAGACGATAGAACGTGAAATATATGCGTACCAGGTCCTCTTGGACAGCAGACCGTCCCATCGAAGAAAGTGAAGTCATATTCTGGTCCCAGCAAGGCCATCAGAGATTTGAGCTGCTTCCTCAACATTGCCCCTGAAGAGCCGATCCCATGCAGCGCAAGAATCTTCATGGCTCACGAGCGATGAAAATATGTTTGAATGACTGTTGGAAAGGAGGCAAGTTCAATTGGTGAGCCGTGTAAAGGCGGATTATGAATCTATGGCACGAAGCTGATCGTCTCCCGTCCTGCATGAATGATTCACCACCCAACGAGCAAGACGGTTGGGGCGAGTTGGCAAGTAATAACACGCTACACAAATGTTGTTAGCAGATATTATCTTGGCCGTACGATCTCCCGATGCCTAATCAGACAGTGTATAGATATGGATCGGAGGGTGTCTGAAAAGGTAATCCGCACCCCCTGTTCACACAAGCGGGTACCTCTCAACTTGACACCATCCGACACCAACAGCCATGTTTGACCATCCGTTTACCGCGGCTCAGTTTGTTGGATTTAAGCTACAGTGCCGGCTATGTATTGGCAGCCCAGATCGGAGACCACCCCCTCGCTACAAGATGACTCTAGTGACTCGAGGCATATGTCAACGGTCTTCGAGTTGAGACGCAATGCTCGTCAGGTATGCATCTCAACGGAGTCCAGTCTCAAATAGTCTACATCTGTCCGGTGCGAGTGTCCATTGTGGATATCATTTTATCATTTATTCTCTGTATAGTATGCAATGCAAGACTTTAACTTTCTTACACTCAACTTAAGGGCTTGAATATCTCCGGAGCCTTTTGCGCTACTTGATTGGGTGTAGGTACCCGCGGGTATAGTCCAGGTCATGCATCACAAGATGATCTTCAACGGAAGTAATCCAAACCCGATTAGGGTGGGTGCAGAAACTTATTACGCAATAAACCTGAATCTGGATAATTCCGCTAATTCAACTTGGAAGCACGCGGCCTGGTTAACCTCGGGAATTATGATATGATGTCAATTTTAGATATAACAGGTTATATTATCTGATTAGAAGAGATGACTATATTTAGATTTTGATAACAGGGATAATTACTGGCTAGACCAGCTAGGTATCCTGAAGAAAATTATTGTATAATAGAGTCTGATTCAGGATTAGGCAGATCGGTTTATATGATATACAATGTGTAAGACCTGATTAGCTGTTGCAAGTTAGTAGTAACTATGGTAGGTGACCACATGCAAATTCCGGCTGTTGTATGTTTTTGTTTTTTCGTTTTGTGTATCCCAGTCATATCTGGTAATGCCCTGTATTTCCCTAAGGATGTGATATATGTACAGGTTATAGATGAGCATGGTTCAGAAAATCATGCTAAGATCCTGTCACATGTCAAGCTTCTGCCCCACATATGCTGAGTATAGTTCAGAAATTTAGACTCTAATTTTACGA
This sequence comes from Aspergillus taichungensis, assembly GCA_002850765.1. Taxonomy (NCBI): domain Eukaryota; kingdom Fungi; phylum Ascomycota; class Eurotiomycetes; order Eurotiales; family Aspergillaceae; genus Aspergillus; species Aspergillus taichungensis. Next base: position 146,964 of record KZ559496.1, on the reverse strand, counting down.
GTATTATAAGATAACCTCACATGCTGTATAGGTATCTTTAATATAATCATGATTACTCTTTCTATTGGATATCCTGGTTGTAAGCGGCTGTGCGCCGATTTCGGTGAGGGTTGGGAGTAGACGTCGTCTAGGCGGCTAATCCCCTTCTCGTCGACGGATGTCTACGAGGTGGATTGAAATGCTGTATGAAGGGTAGGTGCAATGTATTCAAGAACGAATCGCTTGGTTCTCTTAGTACATGTAAATATAGAGATAGAAAATCTGTCATGGCGTGCTGTGCACTGATTGCTCCCTCTCAGTCATCTTTCCACGGTATCCATTAATAAGACGCGAATTGTCATTTCATATATGGTTCAAAATTATGTCTTCTCACTAGACATTGGTGTCTCTCTACGCTATAAATCACTTATCAATTCTATGAATTGTTCCTCCCAGTCCTCTTCATCATCAGAAAATTGAGGAGGCTTTCCCCATTCAAGGTGAGATTCATCTCCTTCAGCCCACCAACCCTTGGCTCCTTCCCTAAACAGCCGCCTTCTCTTCACCATCGACGCAATCGTGGCGTCCTTCCGTCGCTGAAGCTCCTCTTCATCAGGAAGCGGTGGTAATGTGAACGGTTGAGAGAAAATGCCTGACTCATTGAGACGCGCATTATCCCACATGACATAACCCCATGCGCGCAACTCACGGCAATGGACACTCCAGACAAATTGCTCCGAGTTCAGCTCTGAGTGCGACCACCTCCATACTTCAGCGGGTCCTGAATCAGGCTCGGGTACTTCGGGGATGTGCAATAGCTCGGCTTGTTCAATGGCATACTCTTTCAAAGGAGTTGAGTCTTGAACTCCCCCCTGGAAAATCCATTGAAGCAAGCCGGGTAAAAAAGGATATGACCCTTTGAGCTTGCGTTTTAAAAGTAGTTTGCGTTGTTCGTACGTTGGAGCTGTGGTGGCTTCAAGAATAAACTCTAGGCCGTTGGAAAGCTTTGGATCATTAGACTAAGCATCGGACATTTCTCAAGAAGATGATCCTACCAGCCCTGGTATGTAACCATATATCTGATTGAACTCCCAAGCATCGTTCATGCCATAATTTATCCCTGAGCTTCCCCAGTCCACATCATGCTCAGCAATCTCGTTCAAGGCTATATGAAAAAATAAAAGCCCATGAGCATCTTCGATAAAGGTACATTGCCGGAAAGCCAGAAGAGAACTTACGGATAGCGGTTCTTCGAAACAGATATTCACCGGCCGTGGCAAGCTGTTCCAACTCCCAAACAGCATAGTGCTTGTAAAAGACATCCCACTGCTCTTCGTCTTGAAAATCAGGTGCGGGTTTTGGCCTTTCAAACTTGTCACCATAGTCATAGTCATCTCTATTTCTGAAGAGGTGTCTATATATCTCTAGTCGGTAGAAGCTCCTTGCCACCCGGTTCCATTCCTGCGAGGATGGTGGATATTGCGGCAAGGCAGGGTTACTTGACAGGGCGGCAGTAATGAGGTCCGATGTGAAAGTTTCGACGACCTGATATAACTTTTGCATCGAAAACGCGTCCCTTAGGGAGATAGATCTTGGGATTTTATACTTCCTGTGTCGGTCCAATATGGCCAACACCTTCTCCCGCGTCCAATCCTGGGTCGTGGCTCCACGGGACCATGTCCAGCCCTCAATAGACGAGGCATCGAGGGCAAACGCAGCATCAGGGAGTAATTCACGAGGGATCAAATTCAACAACACTTGAGTAGTGATCAACTCTTTTCCATTGACAAAAGCAGAATAAATACTTGAGTGCGAAAGAATTGCGGCTTTCAGCGCGCGTAAATCTGGAAGACGACAGAGAATGGCTTGCTTTACCTCAGTTGGCAAAGAACATAAGCGTGGCCGGGAAACCAGATCCGTGGAGTTCATATTGGTTGCAATTATATCCTGTCTATACTGTAGAATATGACTATGAAAAAGTTAGGGGGCTCGTGGTAGATAAGGGAACCGAAGACAGGCTGCTGTCCATAAGTGCCGCGGGGCATACTAACTTAAGATGGAGCGGGTACTACTGGGCATGGTGGCCTACTATTCCATCACCTCTGATCCAAGTGATTGAACAATCACCCAACCTTGCTGTACTAAGACGGAAAATGTCTTGATGAGGGCTATGATTCCTATAATCACAAGCACAAGTAGATGTAGTAGTAGTAGCAGTAGCCAAGTGGCTGGAACTCTTTGGGCGCATCGAACTTCAGCAGGGAGAAATCGAAATTCAGCGTGGCGAGCGATATGTTGTTTTCGTTGACGCCGGAAATCAGAGCATTGATTATGCGCCCAAATGTCGACATACTTCGATTGTGGTGAGTCGGATGTACGCGAGAACAGCGCAGAATACAAGAGGAGCTAGCTGTTCAAATGTTGGTTTTATCATCCAAGTGGTTTAGCAGCGAGGCTGACAGCCTTGTTTACCATGAACCACGCCAGCTGAGCTGGCGCTGTATGATTGGCGTCCTTGGTCAATTCTCGCCCTATCCCACTGCAGTGTGCCCGGTGATGTGGCGGTTGGTGCTGCTTTAGTGATCATAATGATTGGCAGCTCGGGCTTGATTATTGGCCCATGCATAATTAATTGATAGTAAAGTATCTCTCATCAGAAAGTAACCAACAATTCTTGAGATAGAATACAATCACTGCCTGTGACATGATCCCAGCTGATGGATATTAAAAACATAAAAAGCAAAAAGATGGACTCGCGGGGAATCGAACCCCGGACCACTCACATGCTAAGCGAGTATTATACCACTAAACCACAAGCCCATTAATGTTCCGATGCGGGGAATCGAACCCCGAGCTGCCGTGTGAGAGACGGCGATGTTAACCATTACACCACATCGGATGGTTGTTGAAGACTTGGCAGAGGATGTGTTATAGAAGCAAAAGGGTTTAGATGTCTAAGTTTATACTTGCTAAAAGACTATCATCATCAAGGACTAAGCCATGAAAGTACAGAGACAAGTGATATGTGTTGGGATATCACAAAATCGACCAAATTTTCATTCGATATTTCAGTGCGGTGGCCAAAATCTACCCTGAAATCCAAATCATGAGCCTACTGCTGATCTCCAAAAAATACGGCCTTACCCTAACAAGTCAGAAGGTCATTCACGCGAAGGCCCAGGAATGAGGACTGCCTCGATGTGCCTTCACTACATTAGATACCATGTTATTCTTCTTCTGCTTTCATACGGTCAAAGACCACGTATCACTGTGTTTCAATAAACTTTTATTGTTGCTCTGCTTCAAGCTTCCTTGAATATATATAAAATTTCGTCAATTGACAAAGCTCAGTATAGTCCTCACGGCACGGTTCGACAACCCCAGTCCAGCTCGGATCAAAGTTTCTGGAACGAGGGCAGATCCAGGGGGTGGGTAGATCTCACAGATCTTCAAGATTTGGAATCCAACGCTATGCTGTGATGTATCATCTAATGATAACCCTATAAGCTTAAACCCCACAAACGACTATCCCGAGAACTCTAAATGATTTTTCCTGACTTACAGGCCCCTTACTAAGACACCGAAGGTCCCCTTATTCTCCGGACTTACCTTTTCGAACTCAGGAGAGCTTCCGATCCTAAGCCCCTGATCCAGCCCTCAGACCCGACTCGATGAGTTGCCTACCGAGAACCCCGGCCTCTCCGAAACGCCACCAAAATCCGGTCAGGGAAAGGCAATTCTGGACAATAACATTTTTCCCGTTTCTGATGTTTCAGCAAATTGGAGCGTAGCTTCCTGCACATGGTTTCTGAACATCCAACGGCCTCGCGGCCTAGCATTGTGGGGAACCCGTTGTGAAGTAAACTAGCAGCAGTACACGTAAGAAGCTATATCCCTTGCGTATAACAGTGCAAGGGACAGTGTAACTCCTCTAGATTTAATATCTTTCTGTACTATGAGTAAGCAAACTTTGTGACCCCTCTCCTTGAACCACGCATTGTTCCTGCCAATGTAGTTGCAAGGGATCCAAGTGCATCCATCCTATGATATCAATGCTTTCAACTGATGGGCTACACATTCTCGCGATCGATCCACGCGATGGGTGACATTGTAACCCACATCCTTAACATATGACTACACAACCCCATGAAGTAGACCGCTTTTTATTACTTAGCTGTACCGATATCTTTGTAATTCTAGGTTTCGTAAATGTCCATGATTTCACCGCTGTGTAATAAGATTCACAAGGGGTGGACGCGTGGCTTTGATCGAAATCTCTCTACGGAAATGCATTTCATGAGAGTCGATCATTGTGGCGCAGTCAACAGATTCTTCTACGTTATACGGGTTGCTGGTTGCCTTCTTCTGTGATGAAGCTATACGTGTGAGCCACGCGTTCTCTCAGGAGCTCAAGGGTGTTTGTATGAGTGATTTCTTGTGGTAGCTCAGTCAAAACATGAGACGTGATGTCCATCGACGACATAGTTTCGGTATAGCAAGGAAAATATAAAAGGGATTGAACAAGCTGCCCATCCTCCTACTTCATCACAGTTCAATTCATTCTATCTCATTCTACAATAACCTAACAACCGAAGAAAGTATCCAAATACCCGCTCAAATCACCTTCAACATGAAGCTCTCCACCATCCTCCCCTTCGTGGCTCTCGCCGCGGCTGCTCCGACGCAAAACGGTACTTGACTTTCAACCCTCATGAGGGAAAAAAAAAAAGTACTAACGTTGTCCAGAACAAAACGACAGCATCAATCCCCTCCTGAATCACGCTACCAAACCCCTCGCTCGCGATGATCCTCATATCCCGAACAATGGCTATGGCAACGGCAACAACGGCTATGGTAACAA